>CM030368.1:51554-378993 GCA_017893485.1 Hemerocallis citrina | reverse complement strand
CTTACGAAAGTGGCCTAAAACTGTGGACTATAACCCACAGATGAGGAGAAAACAGTCAAATAAAAAATTTCACGAACACGGCCGAAAACTGTGGACTATATAACCCACAAAATGAGGCACAACAGTAAAATACGAAATCTCGTGAAAGTGATCGAAAACAGTGTATTATATCCCCAAAATGAGGGAAATAAAAATTCTCACGAAAGTGACCGAAAAGTGTGGACTATAGCCCACAAATGAGGCCAAAACAGTCAAATACAAAATTTCAGGAAAACAGTTGGAAACTGTGGGCAGTCCACAAAATGAGGCCAAAACAGTAAAATACGAAATATCATGAAAGTGATCGAAAACAGTGTACTATAGCCCACAAAATGTGGTAAATAAAAAATCGCACGAAAGTGGCCGAAAAATGTAGACTAGGGCCCACAATTGATGCTAAAACAATCAAAGACAAAATTTCTCGAAAACGGACGGAAATTGTGGATTATAACCCGCAAAATAAGACCAAAACAGTAAAATACGAAATCTCGTGAAAGTGATCGAAAATAAAAATGAGGCAAAAACAGTGTACTACATAACCCCAAATTGAGGGAAATAAAAATTCTCACGAAAGTGACCGAAAAGTTCGGACTAATAGTCCACAATTGAGGCTAAAACAGTCAAATATAAAATTTCATGAAAACGGTCGGAAACAGTAGACTATTACCCACAAAATGAGGCCAAAACAGTAAATTACGAAATCTTAGGAAAGTGATCGAAAACAGTGTACAATAGCCCACAAAATGAGGTAAATAAAAAATCACACGAACGTGGCCGAAAAATGTGGACTATAGCCCCCAAATGATGCTAAAACAATCAAATACAAAATTTCACGAAAACGACCAGAAACTGTGGACTATAACCCACAAAATGAGGTCAAAACAGTAAAATATGAAATCTCATGAAAGTGATCGAAAACAGTGTACTATAGCCCACAAAATGTGGGAAATAAAAAATCACACGAAAGTGGCCAAAAAATGTGGACTATAGTCCACAAATGATGCTAAAACAATCTGATACAAAATTTCACGAAAACGACCGGAAACTGTGGACTATAACCCACAAAATGAGGCCAAAACAGTAAAATACGAAATCTCATGAAAGTGATAGAAAACAGTGTGCTATAGCCCACAAATTGAGGAAAATAAAAATTATCACGAAAGTGACCGAAAAGTGTGGACTATAGGCCACAAATGAGGCTAAAACTGTGAAACACCAAATTTCACGAAAACGGCCGGAAACTGTGGACTATAAACCACAAAATAAGGCCAAAATAGTAAAATACGAAATCTCATGAAAGTGATGGAAAACAGTGTATTATAGCCCACAAAATGTGGGAAATAAAAAATCACACGAAAGTGGCTGAAAAATGTGGACTATAGCCGACAATTGATGCTAAAACAATCAAAGACAAAATTTCACGAAAACGGACGGAAATTGTGGATTATAACCCACAAAATAAGACCGAAACAGTAAAATACAAAATCTCGTGAAAGTGATCGAAAACCATGTACAATAACCCACAAAATGAGGGAAACAAAAAATCTCTCAAAGTTACGGAACACTGTGGTGACTATAGCTCACAAATGAGTCTAAAACAGTCAAATACAAAATTTCACGGAAACGGCCAGAAACTGTGGACTATATATAACCCACAAAATGAGGCCAGAATAGTAAAATACGAAATCTCATGAAAGTGATCGAAAATGGTGTACTATATCCCACAAAACGAGCGAAATAAAAAATCTTACGAAAGTGGCCTAAAACTGTGGACTATAACCCACAGATGAGGAGAAAACACTCAAATAAAAAATTTCACGAACACGGCCGAAAACTGTGGACTATATAACCCACAAAATGAGGCTCAACAGTAAAATACGAAATCTCGTGAAAGTGATCGAAAACAGTGTATTATATCCCCAAAATGAGGGAAATAAAAATTCTCACGAAAGTGACCGAAAAGTGTGGACTATAGCCCACAAATGAGGCCAAAACAGTCAAATACAAAATTTCAGGAAAACAGTTGGAAACTGTGGGCAGTCCACAAAATGAGGCCAAAACAGTAAAATACGAAATATCATGAAAGTGATCGAAAACAGTGTACTATAGCCCACAAAATGTGGGAAATAAAAAATCGCACGAAAGTGGCCGAAAAATGTAGACTATAGCCCACAATTGATGCTAAAACAATCAAAGACAAAATTTCTCGAAAACGGACAGAAATTGTGGATTATAACCCGCAAAATAAGACCAAAACAGTAAAATACGAAATCTCGTGAAAGTGATCGAAAATAAAAATCAGGCGAAAACAGTGTACTATATAACCCCAAATTGAGGGAAATAAAAATTCTCACGAAAGTGACCGAAAAGTTCGGACTAATAGCCCACAATTGAGGCTAAAACAGTCAAATATAAAATTTCATGAAAATGGTCGGAAACAATAGACTATTACCCACAAAATGAGGCCAAAACAGTAAATTACGAAATCTTAGCAAAGTGATCGAAAACAGTGTACAATAGCCCACAAAATGAGGTAAATAAAAAATCACACGAACGTGGCCGAAAAATGTGGACTATAGCCCCCAAATGATGCTAAAACAATCAAATACAAAATTTCACGAAAACGACCAGAAACTGTGGACTATAACCCACAAAATGAGGTCAAAACAGTAAAATACGAAATCCCATGAAAGTGATCGAAAACAGTGTACTATAGCCCACAAAATGTGGGAAATAAAAAATCACACGAAAGTGGCCAAAAAATGTGGACTATAGCCCAAAAATGATGCTAAAACAATCTGATACAAAATTTCACGAAAATGACCGGAAACTGTGGACTATAACCCACAAAATGAGGCCAAAACAGTAAAATACGAAATCTCATGAAAGTGATAGAAAACAGTGTACTATAGCCCACAAATTGAGGAAAATAAAAATTATCACGAAAGTGACCGAAAAGTGTGGACTATAGGCCACAAATGAGGCTAAAACTGTGAAACACCAAATTTCAAGAAAACGGCCGGAAACTGTGGACTATAAACCACAAAATAAGGCCAAAATAGTAAAATATGAAATCTCATGAAAGTGATTGAAAACAGTGTACTATAGCCCACAAAATGTGGGAAATAAAAAATCACACGAAAGTGGCTGAAAAATGTCGACTATAACCGACAATTGATGCTAAAACAATCAAAGACAAAATTTCACGAAAACGGACGGAAATTGTAGATTATAACCCACAAAATAAGACCGAAACAGTAAAATACAAAATCTCGTGAAAGTGATCGAAAACCATGTACTATAACACACAAAATGAGGGAAACAAAAAATCTCTCAAAGTTACGGAACACTGTGGTGACTATAGCTCACAAATGAGGCTAAAACAGTCAAATACAAAATTTCACGGAAACGGCCGGAAACAGTGGACTATAACCCACAAAATGAGGCCAAACCAGTAAAATATGAAATCTCAAGAAAGTGATCGAAATTATAGCCATCAAAACGAGAGGAAATTAAAAATCTCACGGAAGTGACCGAAAACTGTGGACGATAACCCACAAATGAGGCGAAAGCAGTCAGATACAAAATTTTACGTAAACGGTCGGAAACTGTGGACTATAATCCACAGAATGAGACAAAAACAGTGAAATACGAAATCTCGTGAAAGTGATTGAAAGCAGTGTACTATATAGCACAAAATAAGGGAAATAAAAATTCTCACGAAAGTGACCGAAAAGTGTGGACTATAGCCCGCAAATGAGGCCAAAACAGTCAAATACAAAATTTCACGAAAACGGTTGGAAACTGTGGACTATAACCCACAAAATGAGGCCAAAAAAGTAAAATACGAAATCTCATGAAAGTGATCGAAAACAGTGCTAAAGCTCACAAAATGTGGGAAATAAAAAATCCCACGAAAGTGACCGAAAAAAGTGGACTATAGCCCACAAATGATGCTAAAACAATCTGATACAAAATTTCACGAAATCGACCTGAAACTGTGGACTATAACCCACAAAATGAGGCAAAAACAGTAAAATACGAAATCTCATGGTAGTGATAGAAAACAGTGTACTATAGCCCACAAATTGAGGGAAATAAAAATTATCACGAAATTGACCAAAAAGTACGGACTATAGGCCACAAATGAGGCTAAAACAGTCAAATACCAAATTCCACGAAAACGGTCGGAAACTGTAGACTATATAACCTACAAAATAAGGTCAAAACAGTAAAATACGAAATCTCATTAAAGTGATCGAAAATAGTGTACAATAGGCCACCAATGAGGCTAAAACAGTCAAATACCAAGTTTCACGAAAACAGTCGGAAACTGTGGACTATAACCTACAAAATAGGGTCAAAACAGTAAAATATGAAATCTCATGAAAGTGAACGAAAACCGTGTACTATAGCCCACAAAATGTGGAAAATAAAAAATCACACGAAAGTGGCCAAAAAATGTGGACTATAGCCCACAAATGATGCAAAAACAATCAAATACAAAATTTCACGAAAACGACCGGAAACTGTGGACTATAAGACACAAAATGAGGCCAAAACAGTATAATACGAATATCTCATGAAAGTGAAAGAAAACAGTGTACTATAGCCCACAAACTGAGGGAAATAAAAATTATCACGAAAGTGACCGAAAAGTGTGGACTATTTGCCCACAAATGAGGCTAAAAAAGTGAAATACCAAATTTCACGAAAACGGTCGGAAACTGTGGACTATAATTGACAACATAAGACCAAAACAATAAAATACGAAATCTCATGAAAGTGATCGAAAACAGTGTACTATAGCCCACAAAATGTGGGAAATAAAAAATCACATGAAAGTGGCCGAAAAATGTGGACTATAGCCCACAATTGATGCTAAAACAATCAAAGACAAAATTTCACGAAAACGACCAGAAATTGTGGACTCTCACCTAAAAATGGGGCCAAAGGAATAAAATACGAAATCTCATAAAAGTGATAAAAAACAGTGTACTACATAACCCACAAAATGAGGGAAATAAAAAATCTCACAAAGTGGCCGAGAACTGTGGTGACTATAGATCACAAATGTGGCGAAAACCGTCAAATACCAAATTTCACGAAAACGGCCGAAAACTGTGGACTATAACCCACAAAATGAGCCCAAAATGGTAAAATACGAAATCTCATGAAATTGATCGAAACCAGTGTATTATATATAGCCCACAAAACGAGAGAAAATAAAAAATCTCACGGAAGTAGCCGAAAACTGTGAACTATAGCCCACAAAGTGAGACCAAAATAGTAAAATACGAAATCTCTTGAAAGTGTTCGAAAACAGTGTATTATAACCCACAAAATGAGAGAAATAAAAAATCACCCAAAGTGGCCGAAAACTGTGGAAACTAGCCCACAAATGAGGCGAAAACAATCAAATACAAAATTTCACGAAAACGGCCAGAAACAGTGGACTACCCTCAAAATGGGGCTAAAACAATAAAATACGAAATTTCATGAAAGTGATCGAAAACAGCGTACTATAACCCACAAAAGGAGGGAAATAAAAAATCACACAAAGCGACCGAAAACAGTGGACTATAGCCCACAAATAAGGCGAAAACAGTCAAATACAAAATTTCACGGAAACAGCCGAAAACTATGGACTATAACCCACAAATTGTGGCCAAAACAGAAAAATAGAAAATCTGAAGAAAGTGATCGAAAACAGTGTATTATAGCCGACAAAACAAGGGAAATAAAAAATCTCACGAAAGTTGCCGAAAACTGTGGACTATAACCCACAAATGAGGCTGAAATAGTCAAATAATTTTTTTTACGAAAATGGTCGGAAACTGTGGACTATAACCCTCAAAATAAGACCTAAACAGCAAAATACAAAATCTCGTAAAAGTGATTCAAAACAATGCACTATAACCCAAAAAATGTGGCAAATAAAAATTCACACGAAAGTGGCCGAAAACAGTTGACAATAGCCCACAAATGAGGCTGAAACAGTCAAATACAAAATTTCACGAAAACGGCCGGAAACTGTGGACTATAACCCACAAAATGAGGCCGAAAACAGTAAAATACGAAATCTCATGAAAGTGATCGAAAATAGTGTATTATAGCACACAAAACAAGGGAAATAAAAAATCTCATGAAAGTGGCCGAAAATTGTGGTCTATATAATCCACAAATGAGGCAAAAATAGTCAAATAAAAATTTCACGAAAACGGCCGAAAATTGTGGACTATAACCCACAAAATAAGACCAAAACAGTAAAATACGAAATCTCGTGAAAGTGATCGAAAACAGTGTATTACATCCCCAAAATGAGGGAAATAAAAATTCCCACGAGAATGACCGAAAGTGTGGACTATAGGCCACAAATGAGGCTAAAACAATCAAATACAAAATTTTCCGAAAATGGTCGAAAATTGTGGACTATAACCCACCAAATGAGGGCAAAACAATAAAATACGAAATCTCATGAAAGTGATCATAAATAGTGTATTACAGCCCACAAAACGAGGGATATAAAAAATCTGACGGACGTGGCCGAAAATTGAGGACAATAACCCACGAATGAGGCGAAAACAGTCAAATAAAAAATTTCACGAAAAAGGTCGGAAATTGTGGACTATAAGCCACAAAATGAGGCCAAAACAGTAAAATACGAAATCTCATTAAAGTGATCGAAAACATTGTACTATAGCCCACAAAATTTCGAAAATAAAAAATCACACGAAAGTGGCCAAAAAATGTGGACTATATAGCCCACAAATGAGGCTAAAACAATCAAATACAAAATCTCACAAACATGACCAGAAACTGTGGACTGTATGTAACCCACAAAATGAGGCCAAAACAGTAAAATACGAAATCTCATAAAAGTGTTTGAAAACAGTGTATTATAACCCACAAAATGAGGGAAATAAAAAATCACCCAAAGTGGCTGAAAACTATGGAAACTAGCCCACAAATGAGGCGAAAACAATCAAATACAAAATTTCATGAAAACGGCCAGAAACTGTGGACTACCCTCAAAATGGGGCCAAAACAGTAAAATAAGAAATTTCATGAAACTGATCGAAAACAGCGTACTATAACCCACAAAAAGAGAGAAATAAAAAATCACACAAAACAGTGGACTATAGCCCATTGTGATTTTTTTATTTTCCTCATTTTGTGGGCTATAGTACACGGTTTTCGATCACTTTCATGAGATTTCGTATGTTACTGTTTTGCCCTCGTTTTGTGGGTTATAGTCCACAGTTTCCGGCCATTTTCGTGAAATTTTTTATTTGACTGTTTTAGCCTCATTTGTGGGTTATCGTCCTCAATTTTCGGCCACTTTCGTAAGATTTTTTATTTTCCTCATTTTGTGGGCTATAATACACTATTTTCGATCACTTTCATGCGATTTCGTATTTTGTTGTTTTGGACTCATTTTGTGGGTTATAGTCCACAGTTTCCGACCGTTTTCATGGAATTTTGTATTTTAATGTTTTCACCTCATTTGTGAACTATAGTCTCCACAGTTTTCGGCCACTTTGTGTGATTCTTTATTTCCCTCATTTTGTGGGTTATAGCCCACTGTTTTCGATCACTTGAACGAGCTTTCGTATTTTATTGTTTTGACCTCATTTTGTAGGTTATAGTCCACAGTTTCTTGTTGTTTTTGTGAAATTTTGTATGTGATTGTTTTAGCATCAATTGTGGGCTATAGTCCACATTTTTCGGCCACTTTCGTGTGAATTTTTGTTTCCTACATTTTGTGAGCTATAGTACACTGTTTTCGATCACTTTCATGAGATTTCGTATTTTACTGTTTTGACCACATTTTGTGGGTTATATCCACAGTTTCAGTCCGTTTTCATCAAATTTTGTATTTGATTGTTTTCGCCTCATTTGTGGACTAGTCCCCACAGTTTTCGGCCACTTTGAGTGATTTTTTCTTTCCCTCATTTTGTGGGTTATAACACACTGTTTTCAATCACTTTCATGAGATTTCGTATTATACTGTTTTGGCCTCATTTTGTGGGTTCCAATCCACAGTTTCAGGTCGTTTTCGTAAAATTTTGTATTTGATTGTTTTAGCATCATTTGTGGGCTATATATAGTCCACATTTTTCGGCCACTTTCGTGTGATTTTTCATTTTCCTCATTTTGTTGGCTATAGTACACTGTTTTCGATCACTTTCATGAGACTTCGTATTTTATTGTTTTGGTCTCTTTTGTGGGTTATAGTCAACAGTTTCTGACCATTTTCGTGAAATTTTGTATTTGACTGTTTTAGCCTCATTTGTGGGCTACAGTCCACACCTTTCGGTCACTTTCGTGAGAATTTTTATTTCGTGCATATTGGGGCTATATAGTACACTATTTTCGATCACTTTCACGAGATTTCGTATTTTACTGTTTTGGTCTCATTTTGTGGGTTATAGTCCACAGTTTCCAACCGCTTTCGTGCAATTTTGTATTTGACTGTTTTAGCCTCATTTGTGGGTTACATAGTCCACAGTTTTCCGCCACTTTCATGAGATTTTTTATTTCCCTCATTTTGTCCGCTATAATACACTGTTTTCGATCACTTTCATGAGATTTCGTATTTTACTATTTTGGTCTCATTTTGTGGGTTATAGTCCACAATTTCAGGCTGTTTTCGTGAAATTTTTTATTTGACTGTTTTTGACTCATTTGTGGGTTATAGTCCATCGTTTTTGGCCACTTCCGTGAGATTTTTTATTTCCCACGTTTTGTGGGCTGTAATACACTATTTTCGATCACTTTAATGAGATTTCGTATTTTACTATTTTGGCCTCATTTTGTGGGTTACAGTCCACTGTCTCCGACCATTTTCGTGAAATTTTGTATTTTACTGTTTTAGCTTCGTTTGTGGACTATAATCCACACTTTTCGGTCACTTTTGTAACAATTTTTATTTCCCTCATTTTATGGGATATAGTACACAGTTTTCGATCACTTTCAGGAGATTTCGTAATTTACTGTTTTGGTCTCATTTTGTGGGTTATAGTCCACAGTTTCCGACCGCTTTCGTGAAATTTTGTAATTGACTGTTTTAGCCTCATTTGTGTGCTATATAGTCCACACTTTTCGATCACTTTCGTGGAATTTTTATTTCCCTCATTTTGGGGCTATATAGTACACTATTTTCGATCACTTTCATGAGATTTCGTATTTTACTGTTTTGGTCTCATTTTGGGGGTTATAGTCCATAGTTTTCGACCATTTTTGTGAAATTTTGTATTTGACTGTTCTAGCCTCTTTTGTGGGCTATAGTCCACACTTTTCAGTCACTTTCGTGAAAACTTTTATTTCCATTATTTTGGGGCTATAATACACTGTTTTCGATCACATTCACGAGATTTCGTATTTTACTGTTTTAACCTCATTTGTGGGCTATAGTCCACACTTTTCGATCACTTTCGTGAGAATTTTTATTTTCCTCATTTTGGGACCATATAGTACACTGTTTTCGATCACTTTTACAAGATTTAATATTTTACTGTTTCGGTCTCATTATGTGGGTTATAGTCCACTGTTTCCGACCATTTTCGTGAAATTTTTTATTCGACTGTTTTAGCCTCATTTGTGAGCTATAGTCCACACTTTTCAATCACTTTCGTGAAAATTTGTATTTACTTCTTTTTGGGGATATAATACACTGTTTACGATCACTTTCACGAGATTTCGTATTTTACTGTTTTGGTCTCATTTTGTGAGTTAGTCCACAGCTTTCGGCCGTTTTCGTGAAATTTTTTATTTGACTGTTTTCGCCTCATTTGTGGGTTATAGTCCACAGTTTTCGACCACTTTCGTGAGATTTTTTATTTCCCTCGTTTTGTGGGCTATAATACACTATTTTCAATCAATTACACGAGATTTCGTATTTTACTGTTTTGTTCTCATTTTGTGGGTTATAGTCCACAGTTTCCAACCGCTTTCGTGAAATTTTGTATTTGACTGTTTTAGCCTCATTTGTGGGTTATATAGTCCACAGTTTTCGGCCACTTTCGCGAGATTTTTTATTTCCCTCGTTTTGTCGGCTATAATACACTGTTTTCGATCACTTTCATGGAATTTCGTATTTTACTATTTTGGCCTCATTTTGTGGGTTATAGTCCACAATTTTTGGCCGTTTCCATGAAATTTTGTATTTGATTGTTTTCGCCTTATTTGTGGGCTATATAGTCCAAACTTTTCCGTCACTTTCTTGAGAATTTTCATTTTTCTCATTTTGGGGATATAATACACTGTTTTCGATCACTTTCATGAGATTTCGTATTTTACTGTTTTGGTCTCATTTTGTGGGTTATAGTGCACAGTTTCCGGCTGTTTTCGTGAAATTTTTTATTTGACTGTTTTCGACTCATTTGTGGGTTATAGTCCACAGTTTTCGGCCACTTCCGTTAGATTTTTTATTTCCCTCCTTTTGAGGGCTATAATACACTATTTTCGATCACTTTAATGAGATTTCGTATTTTACTATTTTGGCCTCATTTTGTGGGTTACAGTCCACTGTTTCCGACCGTTTTCGTGAAATTTTGTATTTGACTGTTTTTGCCTCATTTGTGGGCTATAGTCCACACTTTTGGGTCACTTTCGTGAGAATTTTATTTCCCTCATTTTGGGGCTATATAGTACACTGTTTTCGATCACTTTCACGAGATTTCATAATTTACAGTTTTGGTCTCATTTTGTGGGTTAGTCCACAGTATTGACCGTTTTCGTGAAATTTTTTATTTGACTATGTTAGCCTCATTTGTGGGCTATAGTCCACACTTTTCGGTCACTATCGTGGGAATTTTTATTTCCCACATTTTGGGGCTAAATTATACACTGCTTTCGATCACTTTCACGAGATTTCGTATTTTACAGTTTTGGTATCATTTTGTTGGTTATAGTCCACAGTTTTCGACCGTTTTCATGAAATTTTTTATTTGACTGTTTTAGCATTAATTGTGGGCTATAGTCCACGCTTATCAGTCACTTTCGTGAAAATTTTTATTTCCATTATTTTGGGGCTATAATACATTGTTTTCGATCACATTCACGAGATTTCGTATTTGACTGTTTTAACTTCATTTCTAGGCTATATTCCACACTTTTCGGTCACTTTCGTGAGAATTTTTATTTCCCTCATTTTGGGGCTATATAGTACACTGTTTTCGATCACTTTTACGAGATTTCATATTTTACTGTTTTGGTCTCATTATGTGGGTTATAGTCCACTGTTTCCGACCGTTTTCGTGAAATTTTTTATTCGACTGTTTTAGCCTCGTTTGTGAGCTATAGTCCGCACATTTCAATCACTTTCGTGAAAATTTGTATTTCCCTCTTTTTGGGGATATAATACACTGTTTTCGATCACTTTCACGAGATTTCGTATTTTACTGTTTTGGTCTCATTTTGTGAGTAGTCCACAGTTTCCAACCACTTTCGTTAAATTTTGTATTTGACTGTTTTAGCCTCATTTGTGGGTTATATCGTCCACAGTTTTCGGCCACTTTCGTGAGATTTTTTATTTCCCTCGTTTTGTCCGCTATAGTACACTATTTTCGATCACTTTCATGAGATTTCGTATTTTACCATTTTGGCCTCATTTTGTGGGTTACAGTCCACAATTTCTGGCAGTTTTCGTGAAATTTTGTATTTGGCTGTTTTTGCCTCATTTGTGGACTATAGTCCACAGTTTTCGGCCACTTTCGTGAGAATTTTCATTTCCCTCATTTTGGGGACATAATACACTGTTTTCGATCACTATCATTAGATTTCGTATTTTACGGTTTTGGTCTCATTTTTTGGGTTATAGTCCACATTTTCCGGCTGTTTTCGTGAAATTTTTTATTTGACTGTTTTCGACTCATTTGTGGGTTATATAGTCCACAGTTCTCGGCCACTTCCGTGAGATTTTTTATTTCCCTCTTTTTGAGGGCTGTAATACACTATTTTCGATCACTTTAATGAGATTTCGTATTTTACTATTTTGGCCTCATTTTGTGGGTTACAATCCACTGTTTCCGACCGTTTTCGTGAAATTTTGTATTTGACTTTTTTAGCCTCATTTGTGGGCTATAGTCCACACTTTTCGGTCACTTTCGTGAGAATTTTTATTTCCCTAATTTTGGAGCTATATAGTACACTGTTTTCGATCACTTTCACGAGATTTCTTATTTTACAGTTTTGGTCTCATTTTGTGGGTTATAGTCCACAGTATTCGACCGTTTTCATGAAATTTTTTATTTGACTATTTTAGCCGTATTTGTGGGCTATAGTCCACACTTTTCGGTCACTTTCGTGAGAATTTTTATTTCCCTCAATTTGGGGCAATATAGTACACTGTTTTCGATCACTTTCACGAAATTTCGTATTTTACAGTTTCGATCTCATTTTGTAGGTTATAGTCCACAGTTTTCGACCGTTTCGTGAAATTTTTTATTTAACTGTTTTAGCCTCATTTGTGGGCTATAGTCTACACTTTTCGGTCACTTTCGTGGGAATTTTTATTACCCTCATTTTGGGGCTATATAGTACACTGTTTTTGATCACTTACACGAGATTTCGTATTTTACAGTTTTGGTCTCATTTTGTGGGTTATAGCCCACAGTTTTCGACCGTTTTCGTAGAATTTTTTATTTGACTGTTTTTGCCTCATTTGCGGGCTATAGTCCACTGTTTTCGGCCAGTTTTGTGTGAATTTTTATTTGCCGCATTTTTTGGGGTATAGTGCACTGTTTTCGATCACTTTCACGAGTTTTCGTATTTTACTGTTTTGGTCTCATTTTGTGGGTTATAGTCCACAGTTTCTGACCGTTTTTGAAAATTTTTTATTTGACTGTTTTAGCCTCTTTTGTGGGTTATACTCCACACTTTTCGGTCACTTTCGTGATAATTTTTATTTCCCTCGTTTTGTGGGTTATAATACACTGTTTTCTTTCACTTTTATGAGATATTCATATTTTAATTTTTTTGCCTCATTTTGTGGGTTATAGTCCACAGTTTTTGCTTGTTTCCGTGAAATTTTGTATTTGACTGTTTTCGCCTCATTTGTGGGATATAGTCCACAGTTTTCTGCCACTTTGTGTGATATTTTATTTCCCTCATTTTGTGGGTTATAGTACACTGTTTTCGACCACTTTCATGAAATTTCGTATTTTACTGTTTTGGCCCCATTTTGTGGGTTATAGTCCACAGATTCCAACGATTTTCGTGAAATTTTGTATTTGATTGTTTTCGCCTCATTTGTGGGCTAGTCCCCACAATTTTCGGTCACTATGTGTGATTTTTTATTTCCCTCGTTTTGTGGGTTATAGTACACTATTTTTGGTCACTTTCATGAGATTTCATATTTTACTATTTTGGCCTCATTTTGTGGGTTACTGTCCACAGTTTCTGGTCGTTTTCTTGAAATTTTGTATTTGATTGTTTTAGCATCATTTGTGGGCTATAGTCCACATTTTTCGGCCACTTTCGTGTGATTTTTTATTTTCCTCATTTTGTGGGCTATAGTATACGGTTTTCGATCACTTTCCTGAGATTTCGTATTTTACTGTTTTGCCCTCGTTTTGTGGGTTATAGTCCACAGTTACCGGCCATTTTCGTGAAATTTTTTATTTGACTGTTTTAGCCTCATTTGTATTTGATTGTCCACACTTTTCGGTCACTTTCGTGTGATTTTTCATTTTCCTCATTTTGTTCGCTATAGTAAACTGTTTTTGATCACTTTCACGGGATTTCGTATTTTATTGTTCTGGTCTCTTTTTGTGGGTTATAATCCACAGTTTCTGACCATTTTCGTGAAATTTTGTATTTGACTGTTTTAGCCTCATTTGGGGGCTATAGTCCACACTTTTCGGTCACTTTCGTGAGAATTTTTATTTCCTGCATATTGGGGCTATATAGTACACTATTTTCGATCACTTTCACGAGATTTCGTATTTTACTGTTTTTATCTCATTTTGTGGGTTAGACCACAGTTTCCGACCGTTTTCGTGAAATTTTGTATTTGACTGTTTTAGCCTCATTTGTGGGATACAGTCCACACTTTTTGGTCACTTTCGTGAGAAGTTTTATTTCTCTCATTTTGGGGCTATAATACACTGTTTTCGATCACTTTAATGAGATTTCGTATTTTACTGTTTTGGTCTCATTTTGTGGGTTACAGTCCACTGTCTCCGACCATTTTCGTGAAATTTTGTATTTTACTGTTTTAGCTTCGTTTGTGGACTATAATCCACACTTTTCGGTCACTTTTGTAACAATTTTTATTTCCCTCATTTTATGGGATATAGTACACAGTTTTCGATCACTTTCAGGAGATTTCGTATTTTACTGTTTTGGTCTCATTTTGTGGGTTATAGTCCACAGTTTCCGACCGCTTTCGTGAAATTTTGTAATTGACTGTTTTAGCCTCATTTGTGTGCTATATAGTCCACACTTTTCGATCACTTTCGTGGAATTTTTATTTCCCTCATTTTGGGGCTATATAGTACACTGTTTTCGATCACTTTCACGAAATTTCGTATTTTACTGTTTCGGTCTCATTTTGTGAGTTATAGTCCACAGTTTTCGACTGTTTTCATGAAATTTTGTAATTGACTGTTTTAGCCTCATTTGTGTGCTATATAGTCCACACTTTTCAGTCACTTTCGTGAAAATTTTTATTTCCCTTATTTTGGGGCTATAATACACTATTTTCGATCACATTCACGAGATTTCGTATTTTACTGTTTTGATCTCATTTTGTGGATTATAGTTCACATTTCCGACCGTTTTCGTGAAATTTTTTATTTGAATGTTTTAGCCTAATTTGTGGATTATAGTCCACAGTTTTCGGCCACTTTTGTGAGACTTTTTATTTCCCTCATTTTGTCGGCTATAATACATTGTTTTCGATCACTTTAATGAGATTTCGTATTTTACTGTTTTGGCCTCATTTTGTGGGTTATAGTCCACAGTTTTCGACCGTTTTCGTGAAATTTTGTATTTGGCTGTTTTCGCCTCATTTGTGAGCTATAGTCCCCACAGTTTTTGGCCAATTTGTGTGATTTTCTATTTCCCTCATTTTGTGGGTTATAGCACACTATTTTCGATCACTTTCACGAAGTTATGTATTTTACTATTGTGGCCTCATTTTGTGGGTTATTGTCACTGACAAATTCTAAATGTTTCTGAAAGCATCCAGGTTGTTCAAGAGGAGTCTGGAACACTCCGGAATGCCTTGGAAGGATCAAGAACGTCCTACAGTTCTCTATGACAAGGCGGCATGTTCTTGAGCAAACTAGAACCTTTTGGAAGAGTGTACCTAGTTATAGAGTATTGTAGAACTCTCTAGAGAACTCTTGTACATAGTAGAACCCTTGTATTCTAGAGTCTTCCCTTGAGGAGGTGAAAGGTCATGCTAGCACTATAAATAGGGAGGAGCCCCATTTGCTCCAGACATCCAGAAAAAGCAATCCAAGCCACTCTTGTAAAGATCTCTAGAACAATAAATTCTCTTCCATCTTACTTTGTTCACTTCTCTTCAATCCTCTGCCTTCTTAACCCTCAGCGGTTCTATAAGGGTCGGTTTGCCTGACTTAGCCCTCGATCTAAGGAGTAAGCTAGGTGGCACACGGTCTGACTTGAGGAAAATAAGCCATCCCGTGACACGTGGTGTCAGAGCCAAGGTTTCATTTGGCAGAGATTATGGCTGGACACGAGGGAAACGTGAGCGATGTCACTACCAACGTGGAGGTAGTTGGTGATAGGGGAAGAGCGAAGATAAATACCAAGAAGAACAAGAACAAGAACGCGAGGGAGCAGTCGATGGATGTTTTGGCCAGCTTCGATTCGAGATTGACTAAGGTGGAGATTTCCATGGGGGAGTCCATTGAAAGGATGGATACCATGGATGACACCGTGGACGGTGTCAGAGAGGATGTTGGTGGCCTAAGGGAGGAGATCCTTGGTGTCCTCAACACCCTAAGGGCCGAGCTCAAGGCGAAGATAGCGCAGCTTCAAGGGGCGTTCAACACCCAAGGAGAGGAGGTGAAGTTGTGCAAGGCAGCAATAGCAGGTGGGACTATTGCAAGGGAGATGCCACGCACTAAGGTGCCGGAACCCTTGAAGTATGGAGGTAAGCGTGATCCCAAAGAACTCGACAAATTCTTTTGGTCCCTAGAATGCTACTTCAATGCTGTAGGAGTTAAGGACGATCAATCCAAAGTGGATATGGCCATCCTTTACTTGAAAGAAAATGCAACATTATGGTGGAGAAGGAAGCATGGTGACATAGCCAAGGGGCTATACACAGTGGATACTTGGGACGAGTTCAAACAACAACTCAAGAGGCAATTTTGTCCCCAAAATGCCAAAGATGCAGCTATGAAAAGGCTACGTGGGTTGAGGCATACCGGGAGTATCAAGGAGTTTGTTGCCAAATTCACATCCTTGATGCTAGAGTTACCGGATCTGAAGGAGGAAGACAAGCTTTTCTACTTCTTGGATGGACTACAATCCTGGGCCAACTTAGAACTCAAGAGGAGGAACGTCCAAGACGTAGACGAAGCTATAGCCGTGGCGGAGGACCTTGTAGAGTTCAAGAAAGACTTCGGCGGCAACAAGAAGAAGAATGTGGGAGACAAGCCCCACAAGTTTGTGAAACAAGATAAGAAGTATGACAAGCTGTTTAAAAGGGACAAGCCCAATGAGGGAGGAAGCAAGAAGAAGGAGCTGGAATGTTACTTGTGTAGCGGACCGCACTATATTCGAGACTGCCTGAAACGGAAGGCCCTTAATGCTATGGCTTGTCAAGCAGAAGAGGAAACGCATGTTAGTTCCATGCGTCTCCTTAACTCTCTTAAGGCCAAGGATGAGACGGTGAAGGTATCCAAGAAAAACGAGACCAAGGTCGGTGGTCTCATGTTCGTGGAGGCCAAGGTAAATGGAGGATCCACCAAGGCATTAGTGGATACATGTGCATCTCATAACTTAATTGCTGAAGAAGAGGCTGCTAAATTGGGAATCAAGTACGCCAGGGAGTTGGGTTGGGTAAAGGCCGTCAACTCATCATCTCAACCCATCCTTGGAGTAGCTCGTGGAGTACCTATCCAGCTTGGAGGATGGGAAGGCACTGTTGACTTGACGGTTGTACCTATGGATGACCACCGCATGGTTTTAGGCATGGAGTTTATGGACAAGGTACGTCCATAAACTCCATGCATATTACAAAGGGATCTACTATCCACATAGTACCTTTGGAGAGAGAGAAGATGGAGTCAAGAACGTTATCTGCCATGCAACTCAAAATGGGTCTCAAGAAGGGGGAAACCACTTATTTAGCTGTCTTGAAGGAGGCAGATGTTCCAACAGAGACGGGTGTGTCGACCAGAGTGAAGGAAGTGTTGGTAGAGTTCAAAGATGTGATGCCACCGGAGTTGCCGAAGAAGTTACCTCTGAGACGGGAAGTGGATCACGTGATAGAGCTTGAATCGGGTGCAAGACCCCCAGCCATGGGACCTTACCGGATGGCTCCGCCCAAGTTGGAAGAATTGAGGAAGCAGTTAAAGGAGTTGCTTAATGCTAGACTCATTAGGCCCTCCAAAGCTCCCTATGGTGCCCCGGTGTTATTCCAAAAGAAGCATGATGGAAGTCTACGGATGTGTATAGACTACTGGGCACTCAACAAAATCACGGTGAAGAACAACTATCCTATACCATTGGTTGCTGATGACCGACTTGGTAAGGCGCGTTGGTTTTCAAAGTTAGATTTGAGGTCGGGTTATTGGCAGGTACGCATAGCCGAAGGGGATGAAGCTAAGACGACTTGTGTGACAAGGTATGGTTCGTTTGAGTTCTTGGTGATGCCCTTTGGTCTAACCAATGCACCTGCGACATTATGCACCCTCATGAACAATACCTTCCATCCGTTCTTGGACAAGTTCATGGTGGTGTACCTGGATGACATCGTGGTATATTCGGACACGTTGTAGGAGCATGTTGGGCACCTACGACAAGTCTTCCAAGTACTAAGGGAGAACGAACTCTATGTCAAGCCAGAGAAGTGCTCCTTTGCCCAGCAGGATGTGATGTTCTTAGGGCACAAGGTAGCCGGTGGGAAGATTTATATGGATAAATCCAATGTGCAGGCCATTGCGGAGTGGGAACCGCCCAAGAACGTGACTGAGCTATGGTCTTTCTTAGGCCTTGTGAATTATTACAAGCGGTTCATTCTTGGATACTCGGCTAGAGCCACACCACTCACCAACCTACTGAAGAAGAAAGTTGTTTGGGAATGGACGGACGACTGCCGAGCAGCCTTTGAAGATTTAAAGAAGGCCATCACGGAGGAACCAGTTCTGAGGCTGCCAGATTACTCGGAGCCGTTCGAGGTACACACTGATGCATCCGACTTTGCGATAGGAGGGGTACTCATGCAGGAAGATCACCCAGTGGCCTATGAGAGTTGGAAGTTAAACGAGACAGAATGGAGGTACCCGGTGCACGAAAAGGAGATGACGGCTATCATCCATTGTCTTCGAGTATGGAGGCATTACTTGTTGGGGAGCCGGTTTATAATCAAGACTGACAATGTGGCTACGAGCTACTTCCAAAATCAGAAGAAGCTAAGCCCCAAACAAGCACGTTGGCAAGACTTCTTGGCCGAGTTTAACTATGTGATGGAGTATAAGCTGGGTAAGACCAACGTGGTAGCCGATGCATTAAGTCACAAGACGGAGCTCGTGGCCATCACCTAAGTCGAGTGTGACCTTGCCAAATGTATCAAGGAGGGATTGAGTCATGACCCCTTAGCCATTAATGTGGTGAATATGGCTAAGGAGGGCAAGACACGAAGATTTTGGATGGAGGACGGACTTCTCCTCACAGTTGGTGATCGTCTCTATGTTCCTAAGTGGGACAACTTGAGAAGGGAAGTCTTGAAAGAATGCCATGATTTAATGTGGGCTGGACATCCAGGCACGCACCGTACGCGGGCATTAGTGGAGTGGTCCTATTATTGGCCTAGCATGAGGGACGATGTGGAAGCTTATGTGAAGACTTGTCTTATATGCCAACAAGACAAGGTGGAGCAAGATAAGCCACCTGGGTTGTTGGAACCACTACTCGTACCGGAGCTTCCATGGGAAAGTATATCCATGGACTTCATCTCAGCGTTGCCTTTGTCGGAGGGATGTGGTTCCATAATGGTTGTAGTGGATCGATTCTCTAAGTATGGAACCTTTATCCCAGCCCCGAGAGATTGCACGGCCGAGGAAGCGGGAAGGTTATTCTTCAAACATGTGGCAAAGTATTGGGGACTTCCTCGGACCATCATAAGTGATCGAGATCCGCGCTTCATGGGTATGTTTTGGAGAGAACTATTCAAGTTGATGGGCTCGGATCTCCACTTCTCCACAAGTTTTCATCCTCAAACCGATGGTCAGACAGAGAGGGTGAACCACTTGTTAGAGATATACCTTCGGCACTATGTGAGTGCCAACCAGCAGGATTGGGCTAAGTTGCTAGACATGGCCCAATTTTCGTATAACCTGCAGAAGAGCGAGGCTACGGGAAGGAGTCCCTTTGAACTGGTAACCGGACAGCAACCGATGACACCACAAGAGCTAGCAAAGGGGTACACTGGTTCAAGCCCGCCAGCCTACAAGTTTGCCAAGGGGTGGAATGAAGAGATAGACATTGTCCGAAACTAATTGACCAAGGCGGTCAAACGGATGAAGAAATGGGCCGATGTGAAAAGGTAGCCGAATGAATTCATTATAGGTGACGAGGTGATGGTGAAGTTACCCCAAATGATGTTCAAGTCTACGCGCCAAGTTCACAAAGGCTTGACACAAAGATATGAGGGACCGTACCAAGTAGTGGAGAAGGTTGGCACGAGATCCTACAAGGTAACTTTGCCGTCGTACCTGAAGATCCACCCAGTTTTTCATGTTAACCTTCTCAAACCTTATAGTAGGGACGAGGAGGACCCAACGAGGAACGAATCTCATCGAGCCCCACCAGCAAACGTGGTTTCATATGATAAGGAAGTCGATGAGATCTTAGCCGACCGAGTTGTTCGCAAAAGGGGCAAGCCTAACGGGACCGAGTACTATGTGCGCTGGAAGGATCAACCCGAGAGCGAGTCTAGTTGGGAGCGAGAACAAGACCTATGGCAGATCCATGACAAGATCGAAGAATTCAAGTCTAAGGCTTAACGAGGACGTCAAGAACTTAGGTGGGGGAGGATGTCACGGACAAATTCTAGAAGTTTTCGGAAGCATCCAAGCTGTTCAAGAGGAGTCCGAAACACTCCGGAATGCCCCGGAAGGATCAAGAACGTCCTAGAGTTCTCTAGGACAAGGTGGCACATTCTCGAGCAAACTAGAACCTTTTGGAAGAGTGTACCTAGTTATAGAGTATTGTAGAACTCTCTAGAGAACTCTTGTACATAGTAGAACTCTTGTATTCTAGAGCCTTTCCTTGAGGAGTTGAAAGGTCATGCTAGCACTATAAATAGGGAGGAGCCTCATTTGCTCCAGCCATCCAGAAAAAGCAATCCAGGCCACTCTTGTAAAGATCTCTAGAAGAATAAATTCTCTTCCATCTTACTTTGCTCACTTCTCTTCAATCCTCTGCCTTCTTAACCCTCAGCGGTTCTATAAGGGACGGTTTGCCTGACTTAGCCCTCGATCTAAGGAGTAACCTTGGTGGCACACGGTCTGACTTAAGGAAAAGAAGCCATCCCGTGACAGTTATAGTCCACAGTTTTCGGCCGTTTTCATGAAATATTTTATTTGACTGTTTTCGCCTCATTTGTGGGTTATAGTCCATAGTTTTCGGCCACATTCGTGAGATTTTTTATTTTCCTCGTTTTGTGGACTATAATACACTATTTTCGATCACTTTCACGAGATTTTGTATTTTACTGTTTTGGCCACATTTTGTGGGTTATAATCCATAGTTTCCGGCCATTTTCATGAAATTTTGTATTTGATCATTTGTGGGCTATAGTCTACTGTTTTCGGCCACTTTCGTGTGAATTTTTATTTGCCACATTTTTGGGGGTATAGTGCACCGTTTTCGATCAATTTCAAGAGATTTCGTATTTTACTGTTTTGGTCTCATTTTGTGGGTTATAGTCCACAGTTTCCAACCGTTTTCGTGAAATTTTTTATTTGACTGTTTTAGCCTCATTTGTGGGTTATAGTCCACAGTTTTCGGCCACTTTCGTAAGATTTTTTATTTCCCTCTTTTTGTCGGCTATAATACACTGTTTTCGATCACTTTCATGAGATTTCGTATTTATTGTTTTGGCCTCATTTTGTGGATTATAGTCCACAGTTTTCGGCTATTTTCGTGAAATTTTGTATTTGATTGTTTTCGCTTTATTTGTGGGCAATATTCCACAGTTTTCGGCCACCTTGTGTGATTTTTATTTCCCTAATTTCGTGGGTTATAGTACACTGTTATCGATCACTTTCATGAAATTTCGTGTTTTACTGTTTTGGCCCCATTTTGGGGGTTATAGTTCACAGTTTCCGGCCGTTTTCGTGAAATTTTATATTTGATTGTTTTTGCCTCATTTGGGGCTAGTCCCCATTGTTTTCAGCCACTTTGTGTGATTTTTTGTTTCCATCATTTTGGGGTACACTGTTTCGATCACTTTCATGAGATTTCTTATTTTACTGTTTTGGCCTCATTTTGTGGGTTATATAGTCCACAGTTTCCGACCGTTTTCGTGAAATTTTATATTTGACAGTTTTAGCCTCATTTGTGGGCTCTAGTCCACAATTTTCGGTCACTTTCGCGAAAATGTTATTTCACTCATTTTGGGACTATAGTACACTGTTTTCGATCACTTTCACGAGATTTCGTATTTTACTGGTTTTGTCTCATTTTGTGGGTTATAGTCCACAGTTTCCGACCGTTTTCGTGAAATTTTTTATTTGAATGTTTTAGCCTCATTTGTGGGTTATCATCCTCAATTTTCGGCCACTTTTGTGAGATTTTTTATTTTCCTCGTTTTGTGGGCTATAATACACTTTTTTCGATCATTTTCATTTGATTTCATATTTTGCTGTTTTGGCCTCATTTTATGGGTTAGAGTCCACAGTTTCCGACCGTTTTCGTGAAAATTTTGTATTTGACTGTTTTCGCCTCATTTGTGAGCTGTAGTCCCCACAGTTTTCGGCCACTTTGTGTGATTCTTTATTTCCCTCATTTTGTGGGTTATAGTACACTGTTTTCGATCACTTTAATGAGATTTCGTGTTTTATTTTTTTTTGCCTCATTTTGTGGGTTATAGTCCACAATTTTTGGTCGTTTTCGTGAAATTTTGTATTTGATTGTTTTAGCATCAATTGTGGGCTATAGTTCACATTTTTCGGCCACTTTCGTGTGATTTTATATTTCCCACATTTTGTGGGCTATAGTACACTGTTTTCGATCACTTCCATGAGATTTAGTATTTTACTATTTTGACCACATTTTGTGGGTTATAGTCCACAGTTTTAGACCGTTTTCGTGAAATTTGGTATTTGACTGTTTTAGCCTCATTTGTGGGCTATAGTCCACACTTTCCGGTCACTTTCGTGGGAATTTTTATTTCTGTCAATTTGTAGGCTATAGTACACTGTTTTCGATCACTTTCACAAGATTTCGTATTTTACTGTTTTGACCTCATTTTGTGGGTTATAGTCCACAGTTTCCGGCCATTTTCCTGAAATTTTTTATTTGACTATTTTAGCTTCATTTGTGGGCTATAATCCACACTTTTCGGTCACTTTCGTAACAATTTTTATTTCCCTCATTTTCTAGGATATAGTACACAGTTTTCGATCACTTTCAGAAGATTTTGCATTTTACTGTTTTGGTCTCATTTTGTGGGACCGTTTTCGTGAAATTTTGTAATTGACTGTTTTAGCCTCATTTGTGTGCTATAGTCCACACTTTTCGATCACTTTCGTGTGAATTTTTATTTCCCTCATTTTGGGGCTATATAGTACACTGTTTTCGATCACTTTCACGAGATTTCGTATTTTACTGTTTTGGTCTCATTTTGTCGGTTATAATAATCCACAGTTTCCAACCGTTTTCGTGAAATTTTGTATTTGACTGTTTTAGCCTCTTTTGTGGGCTATAGTCCAGACTTTTCAGTCACTTTCGTGAAAATTTTTATTTCCCTCATTTTGGGGCTATAATACACTATTTTCGATCACTTTCACGAGATTTCGTATTTTACTATTTTGATCTCATTTTGTGGGTTATAAGTCCACAGTTTCCGACCGTTTTCGTGAAATTTTTTATTTGACTGTTTTAGCCTCATTTGTGGGTTATATAGTCCACAGTTTTCGGCCACTTTTGTGAGATTTTTTATTTCCCTCATTTTGTCGTCTATAATATATTGTTTTCTATCACATTCATGAGATTTAGTATTCTACTGTTTTGGCCTCATTTTGTGGATTATAGTCCATAGTTTTCGGCTGTTTTCCTATAATTTTGTATTTGACTGTTTTCGCCTTATTTGTGGGCTATAGTACACAGTTTGCAGCCACTTTGTGTGATTTTTTATTTCCCTCATTTTGTGAGTGATAGCACACTATTTTCGATCAGTTTCACAAGATTTCGTATTTTAGTGTTTTGGTCTCATTTTGTGGGTTATATAGTCCACAGTTTCCTGCCTTTTTTTTTATTTGACTGTTTTAGCCTCATTTGTGGGTTATCGTCCACAATTTTCGGCCACTTTCGTGAGATTTTTTATTTCCCACGTTTTGTGGGCTATAATATACTATTTTCGATCACTTTCATGAGATATCGCATTTTGCTGTTTTGGCCTCATTTTTTGGGTTATAGTCCATAGTTTCCGACCATCTTCGTGAAATTTTGTATTTAACTGTTTTCGCCTCATTTGTGGGCTATAGTCTCCACAGTTTTCGTCCACTTTGTGTGATTCTTCATTTCCCTCATTTTGGGGATTATAGTAAACTATTGTCGATCACTTTAATGAGATTTCGTATTTTATTGTTTTGGCCTCATTTAATGGGTTGTAGTCCACAGTTTCTGGTCGTTTTCGTGAAATTTTGTAGTTGATTGTTTTAGCATCAGTTGTGAGCAATAGTCCATATTTTTCGGCCACTTTCGTGTGATTTTTTATTTTCCACATTTTGTGGGCTATAGTACACAGTTTTCGATCACTTTCATGAGATTTCATATTTTACTGTTTAGACCACATTTTGTGGGTTATAGTCCACAGTTTCCGACCGTTTTCGTGAAATTTTGTATTTGGCTGTTTTCGCCTCATTTGTGAGCTATAGTCCCCACAGTTTTTGGCCAATTTGTGTGATTTTCTATTTCCCTCATTTTGTGGGTTATAGTACACTGTTTTCGATCACTTTCATGAGTTTTCGTATTTTACTGTTTTGGCATCATTTTGTTGGTTATAGTCCACAATTTCCGTGAAATTTTGTATTTGACTATATTAGCCTCATTTGTGGGCTATAGTCCACACTTTTCGGTCACTTTCGTGAGAATTTTTATTTCCCTCATTTTGGGGCTGTAGTACACAGTTTTCGATCACTTTCACGAAATTTCGTATTTTATTGTTTTGGTCTCATTTTGTGGGTTGTAGGTTACAGTTTCCGGCTGTTTTCGTGAAATTTATTATTTGACGGTTTTAGCCTCATTTGTGGGTTATCGTCCTAAATTTCCGGACACTTTCTTGAGATTTTTTATTTCCCTCGTTTTGTGGATTATAATACACTATTTTCGATCACTTTCATGAGATTTCGTATTCTGCTATTTTGGCCTCATTTTGTTGGTTATAGTCCACAGTTTCCGACCGTTTTCGTGAAATTTTGTATTTGACTGTTTTCATCTCATTTGTGAGCTATAGTCCCCACAGTTTTTGGCCACTTTGTGTGATTCTTTATTTCCGTCATTTTGTGGGTTATAGTACACTGTTTTCAATCACTTTAATGAGATTTCGTATTTTATTGTGTTGACCTCATTTTGTGGGTTATAATCCACAGTTTCCAGTCGTTTTCGTGAAATTTTGTATTTGATTCTTTTAGCATCAATTGTGAGCTATAGTCCACATTTTTTGGCCACTTTCGTGTGATTTTTTATTTCCCACATTTTGTAGGCTATAGTACACTGTTTTCGATCACTTTCATGAGATTTCGTATTTTACTGTTTTGACCACATTTTGTTGGTTATAGTCCACAGTTTCCGACCGTTCTCGTGAAATTTTGTATTTGACTGTTGTAGCCTCATTTGTGGGCTATATTCCACACTTTTCGGTCACTTTCGTGAGATTTTTTATTTCCGTCAATTTGTGGGTTATAGTCCACAGTTTCCGACCGTTTTCCTGAAATTTTTTATTTAACTGTTTTAGCCTCATTTGTGGGCTATAGTCCACAGTTTTCGGCCAATTTTTCAAATTTTTATTTCCCTCATTTTGTGGGCTACAGTACACATTTTTCGATCACTTTCATGAGATTTCATATTTTACTGTTTTGGCCTCATTTTGTGTGATATAGTCCACATTTTCCAACCGATTTCGTGAAATTTTTTATTTAACTGTTTTATCCTCATTTGTGGGCTATAGTCCACTGTTTTCCGCCACTTTCGTAAGTTTTTTTAATTCCCTCATTTTATGGGCTATAGTACACTGTTTTCGATCACATTCATGAGATTACGTATTTTACTGTTCTGACCTCATTTTTTGGGTTATAGTCCGCGGTTTTCGGTCGTTTTCATGAAATTTTGTATTTAGCTGTTTTAGCTTTATTTGTGGGCTATATAGTCCACAGTTTTCGGCCACTTTCGTGAGATTTTTTATTTCACTCATTTAGTGGACTGTAGTACACTGTTTTCGATCACTTTCATGAGATTTCGTTTTTTACTATTTTGGCCTCATTTTGTTGGTAATAGTCCACCGTTTCCAGCATTTTTCGTGAAATTTTGTATTTGACTGTTTTAGCCACATTTGTAGTACACTGTTTTCGATCACTTTCATGAGATTTCGTATTTTACTGTATTAGCCTCATTTTGTGTTTTATAGTCCACAGTTTCCGGTCGTTTTTGTGAAATTTTTTATTTGACTGTTTTAGCCTCATTTGTGGGCTATATAGTCCACAGTTTTCGGCCAATTTAGTGAGACTTCTTATTTCCCTCATTTTGTGGGCTATAGCACACTGTTTTCGATCACTTTCATAAGATTTCATATTTTACTATTTTGGCTTCATTTTGTGGATTATAGTCCACAATTTCCTGCCGTTTTCGTGAAATTTTGTATTAGGCTGTTTTAGCCTCATTTTTGGGCAGTACACAGTTTTCGGCCACTTTCGTGATTTTTTTTATTACTCTCATTTTGTGGGCTATAGTACACTGTTTACAATCACTTTCATGAGATTTCATATTTTACTATTTTGCTCTCAAGTGTGTTATAGTCCACAGTTTTGGCCACTTTTGAGAATTTTTATTTCCCTCATTTTGTTGGCTATAGTACACATTTTTCGATCACTTTCATGAGATTTCGTATTTTACTATTTTGGCTTAATTTTGTGGGTTATTGTCCACAGTTTCCGACCGTTTTCGTAAAAAAATTTATTTGACTGTTTTGGCCTCATTTGTGGGCTATAGTCCTCAGTTTTCGGCACTTTCGTTAGATTTTTTATTTTCCTCATTTTGTGGGCTATAGTACACTATTTTCGATCACTTTAATGAGATTTCGTATTTTACTGTTTTGGCCTCATTTTGTGGGTTAGTCCATAGTTTCCGACCGTTTTCGTAAAATTTTGTATTTGACTGTTTCAGCTCCTTTTGTGGTCTTTAGTCCACAGTTTTCGGTCACTTGTGAGAATTTTTATTTCCCTCATTTTGTGGGCTATAGTACACTTTTTTCGATCACTTTCATGAGATTTCCTATTTTACTATTTTGGCCTCATTTTGTGGATTATAGTCCACAGTTTCCGGCCATTTTCGTGAAATTTTGTATTTGGCTGTTTTGGCCTTATTTGTGGGATATAGTCCACAGTTTTTGGCCATTTTCGTTTGATTTTTTATTTCCCTCATTTTGTGGGCTATAATAAACTGTTTTCAATCACTTTCATGAGATTTCGTATTTTACTGCTCTGACCTCATTTTATGGGTTATAGTCCACCGTTTCCTGTCGTTTTCGTGAAATTTTGTATTTGGCTATTTTTGCCTCATTTGTGGGCTATAGCCCACTGTTTTCGGCCACCTTCGTGAGATATTTTTATTTCCCTCATTTAGTGGGTTTGTAGTCCTCTGTTTTCGATCATTTTCATGAGATTTCCTATTTTACTATTTTGGCCTCATTTTTGTTGGTTATAGTCCACAATTTTCGGCCACTTTCGTGACATTTTTTATTTCCCTCATTTAATGGGGTGTAGTACATTGTTTTCGATCACTTTCATGAGATTTCGTATTTTACAATTTTAGCCTCATTTTGTTGGTTATAGTCCACCGTTTCAGTCCGTTTTTTCGTAATTTTGTATTTAACTGTTTTAGCCTCATTTATGTGCTATAGTCCCCAGCTTCGATGACTGTCGTCAGAAAAATCTCACTTTCGCAAGATTTTTCTATTTCTTTCTCACTTGGATTAAAGCAGAAAGTTTAAATCTAAACTGAGACTAGAAAATAGCATTGACAAATACTATACAGTAGACTCATCTAAAATCAAATCAAACTAATTTTAAATTGTTATCATGCAACAACTACTATACAGTAGACTCTCAATTATGTGAAAAACATAAGTTGTTCTAATTAGGCATGTCCAAAGAAACAAATAGTATGATACTAGGCTAATATTTCAATACATGATAATTAATCATTTATCTCAATTAAACCAATTGGAAACTCGCCTTAGATATATAGTCTGAATAATCGAGTTAAATAATCAAGTAAATAAACATTAAGAATTGTAAAAAAGTACTAACCTATAGCTAGGGCTGGTTGGATTGGCCCGTTTAGAAGAGTTGAACCGCCTTTAGCTTTGTCTAAACTACCTGCATAGATAAAACATTAAGTCGGGGGCGTGCATGAGACACCGACCTAAAGTGATTCCCAACCATCGTATGGGTGGCTTGGGAATACATCCCAAGGTACAACCAGAGTTTCCCTCCTGCAAACACAATCATGGAGGGGTAGGTTTGAGCTCCTTCAACACCCAACTACAGTAGAATACAGTATAATATAATATATTTACACTGTGTGTATATATGCGTATGTGTCATATAGAATCATTGGCTGTATATATAAGCTAGTCATTTATAAAGGGTTTAATTGTTCATGAAGTCATGAGTTAATAAGAGAGTTATTGATGCATATAAGACAATATAAGTATAGTTAAAAGTTGAGAAACTCAAAATCTCTACTGCTATAATGGGAGAAGGCCTTAGTGTAATTTGTCCATCTACCAATCCGTACAACGCACGTGCATAATTATTGTAAATGAGGTTTTAGATCAAATTCAGACTACATCTGAATTTTTACTTTTAAAAAACTATATTTATTAAGACGTGCGATGCTCGTGTAAACTACTAGTCATTAGTAAATGCAATTAGCATGCTAAATGTTATGAATATAAAGTGTTATTGAACTAAATACAAAAGGTTAATGCACTCATAAAAGTTTGAATGAATCAACATGTAAAATATAAATATAAATTTCTAATTAAATAATTAAGGAATTTTGAGTTTCCCCTCAATGTTCCAACTTCCAACAATTACTACCTTTAGTACTATCATCCTTGGCATGGTCACCACAAATAATGTATGCTAGCACCGATAGAGCAGATTCCCGAATTCTTGAATGATATCTGGTCAAAACTAATCTAGGCTTTAGTTATAAATAAATAAATAAAGAAAGAAAGAAAGAAAGAAGATTAAGGATATATAAAAAGATTCAAATTAATTCTACTCTTCTGCATTTAAACTAGAGTTACAAATGAATGTGACAACTGCAGATAATGCAAGCTCCGAGCTTTGGAAATCAACTTGTCAAATTCATTAACTAAACAAAAATATAATTAAGAAAATGGTCGCAGTCAAATAAAATTTACGAGCATTTTGATCTGCATGACGAATATCAAAGAATCTCGTACACGCAAAGCCAAGGTAGCTCCAGCTGAAAAGGTCTGGGGTTTGTTTAAGAGTAGGCAGATTAGTTGATCAACCAATCTCTAATTTTTTAATTTAATTGATACTACATATACGAACCCCACAACATGAACATGTCCAAACGCAAGCAAACCAACCCATTTTAAGCTCCAATTCCATCATCTTTGATCCTCATCCACTTTCTATTTGTCAAGACTCAGACCCCAATCACCCCATCTAATATTAACCCCTATCCAAAACCCAAACCCACACAAGCATGCACCAAAATATACATTATTATTAGACCAAGAATGAGTTTACTTACCGGAGCGATTCATTCTCGTATAAAAGATATGCAAGACAACCCTCAACATTTGCCAATCCTCTGCTTTCTCCTGCTTCTCTCTATATCTATAATTAAATTCCTAAAGATGGTGAACTGGGTAGAAGCACAGAGACCCATCCTGAACAGGCTAATCAAGTTGGCCGGACTTCGCCAGTACACAGTTGAGATTGAGCCTGGTACCGTCATGACGTTCTGGATCCCAAAGGAGAAGCTACAAAGCTTAACTGACAATAAGAAGGAGAAAAGAAAGAAACCAGCAGTTGTGCTGATCCATGGATTCGCTGCTGAGGGGATTGTAACATGGCAATTTCAAGTTGGTTCATTGACATCCAAGTACTCAGTCTATATCCCCGATTTGCTCTTTTTTGGGGGATCAACAACTGATAGTGAAGATCGATCGCCCAAGTTTCAAGGTGACTGTTTGATCAGAGCTTTGGAGAAGCTGGGGGTGGAGAAGTGCACCGTGGTGGGGTTTAGTTATGGAGGCATGGTAGCGTTTAAGATGGCTGAGAGTAGGCCAGATATCGTCAAGTCTTTGATCGTATCGGGTTCGGTCATCGCAATGACTGATTCAATCAGTGATACTGCACTGGAAAGGCTGGGGTTTTCATCGTCAACGGAGCTGCTACTGCCAGAGTCAGTGGAGGCGCAGAAGAAGCTGCTGTCAATTGCAGCGTATAAGAAGCTATGGTTCCCAAACTTCTTGCACAGGGACTTCCTCAAGGTTTGCAAACTTCAACAATCTAATTAGATACAGTTCGTTTATTCTTATGATCCTGGTATCTTTGATGATAATTAATTAATAATTCCGATTCTTGTTTAAGGGTTTCAATTATATATCTGTAACTATGAAGAGTGAATATTAATAAGAAGGTTGACACTTTGAAATTTTGGACAGACAATGTTCAATAATAGGAAGGAGAGATCAGAACTTCTAGAGGGGTTGGTGATCAGCAACAAGGATGCCAAAGTACCCAACTTGGAGCAGGTACAGTTTTTATAGTTAATTTTAACTTACAAACTAACTGCAAAGTTGACTTGCATAGTTAATGCTATCTACATGTCAATGATGATCGAAGTATTTGCATTAAAAAAATGCATGCAATTTAATATTGTTTTACAACGACAAAACAAATGTCAATTTCAAATGGGGCTGGAGAAGTAATGAGAAATAGTCTTTGTTCATTTTTCTCTTTATAATTACAAAGTTGGTATTCCTGCAGAGAGTGCTCCTGTTATGGGGAGAGAATGACAACATATTCAACTTAGAGCTTGCAAAGTCCATGTTGGTGTAAGTTAATTGCCGGCCTCTTTACTAATTATTACAGACTATTAAGTTTAACCAAATGAAAGGATATATATCCACTGTTAATAAATAAATGCAATATGTTGCAGGCAACTAGGGGAGCGAGCTACATATCAAGGGATAGAGAAGGCAGGTCACCTGGTCCACCTGGAGCGGCCCTGCGCCTACAACCACCACCTAAAGAAATTCCTCGCCTTCGTACACAATCAAGGCACCACCAAATCTAAATGAGTGATGCAAATCTATTAGCATGACTCTGATTCAGATATACATACTATCTGTATACCTGCTTCTTACTGTTTGTAATTGTTTTTTCCTGTGACCCATTATTCATATTATCATTTGTTACATGTTTTGATTTGAGAAAAAATAACTATTGTAAAGAATTTGATATATATATATATATATATATATTATAGATACATATGTATTCAAAGTTTGACGCTTATAACTTTGCTTCAGCATGTATCATTCTTAAGCATGTATGAAGTCTGCAATGACTTTGCTTATAACTTGGCCAATGACTTATTGAAATGATCATTGTATTTCCTCAAGAGTCCTTCCCTAATTAGTGTCAAGAACCCAAATAATCACAACACAAGGGTCACGGAACAGACAACAGCAAATAGTAAAAGTTCTGAAAAAGGAAAGGCTCCATTTGAAGGGCAAAGATCATACATCAATTCATGCAATATGGACATATAATGGTCAATTTTGATAAGTAGTATCACATAAACTTGTATTTGTGAAATATTTGCTTCATCTTTATGTGAATGTGTGTGTGTCTCTCTGTGTGAGTGGAAAGAGTACGCATGTGTTGTGTTCGATTGAATGTTATTTGATGTCAATACCTTAATTTCAGTTGAGTCATGATAAAAGCAATTCTGATCCTCACTAGTAAACTCCAGTCTGCTTAAATCCTCTCCATTATTGGAGCTTCCAATACCATATGAAACTGCATACTTTTCCTGTATGCAAATGATATTCTCAGGCCCTCCTTCATTTACACCTGAGCCTCTTTCTCTGCTTAAATACTTGGTCTGTTCCTGCAATGAAAACTGTGAATTCGCCAACTCAGAGCAGTATCTAGTAACGTCATCTTTTTTCAACTGTGGATCAGACTCCATGTGACTGGGCTCCCTGTTGACATATTTCCTTGGAATAAAATCATAATCACTTTCTACTGAACTTTTATAACTACTATCTACATTACTAAACTTATTATTGCCCTCAGTTCGTATCAGTTCTTCCATTTGCTGATCTTCTGAAATTAGACTGTTAGCATTCGAACTCGAAGTATGTGATTTTTTTCTCAATATTTATTCATCTCCCAACTTGATATTCATCAGCTTCCAATTCTTTTGTGCTATCTCTAGTTTTTATTCTGAATTATTAATGCCACATGATATTGAATCTTTGTTGTACTTTGCCATCAGACCCACCATTGCAGACTGCTCATCACCTCCAATAATTGCTGCATCTTCAATTCTGCAACCTTTAAGATTGTAACTTGCTGCAGGGGTCTCTGTTGATGCTTCATGTTCGCCATGGTCTTTTGTGACAGCAGATGTCGTCTCATGATCTTTTAGCATTGAAATGTTCAAGTGAGTTCCCAAAGTATCTAAGCTAGAATTTTTCTTTCCCACCCGCAAGAGCATCAACAATAGGACCTAATTTACGAGGATTTTGATCCTTAATGATCGAATCAGATTCCTCAAAACTACGATTATCTATCTATCAAGTTTTGACTTCTTTATGGTAGCTACTACCTCTTTCATGCTTTGAGCTTCCATCATCAGGCAAGGAGCTTCTCTTACTACCGGCTGAAACAATATCTGCATCCCTGTCTGTCATCAGTTGGTTCCCTCAATCCTTTTACATTTTGATCTGCATCCACTCTATCAGATTTCCTCACTTCGTGCTTCAGACTTCTCAGAATATTTCACATCTTCTTTTACTTGTCGACTTATTATGCCTCATTTCTGCAGATCTAGATCTTGAGGTGTCTTCTGCGAGAGGATGCAGCAGTCTCGTGGTCACGGATTGGAGAAGACCTGCTTCGTGACCTTGAGCCAGCTCGTAATGACCTCTTTCTTTGTTCGGGGACTTGAGCTTCCTCTGTAGTGCTTTGCTGATTTGGAATCAGACCGAGCTGGTTTCCGTGATCTAGGACTTGCACTCCTACTCTGCTTCCTAGCTGGCTTTTCAGATTGAGGACCAGCACTCCTACTCTTGTTTTATTGCTGGCTTACTTAATCGAGGACTTGCACTCCGGCTCTTGTTTCTAGCCGGTTTTCTCAATTGAGGACTTGCACTCCTACTTTGATTTCTAGCAGTTTCCTCCAATCGAGGACTCGGGCTCCTACTCTTGTTTCTAGCTGGTTTTCTTGGTCGAGGACTTGCACTGCTGCTCTGATTTCTAGAAATTAATGGCCTTAACACCTGGTAGTCAAGAAATTACACATGAGGATCATAGGGAACCGAGCATAGAGACGGCGGGGAGGAAGAACAAGAAACAAATAGACATATAGGGTTCCAAGGAACTCAGCGAGGAGGATCTAATTAGATCGGCAACGCCCTTAGAGATGAAAGGGTTAGCGCCCTTAGAGATGAAGCTTATAGACTTAGTCTATAGAGACTTCGCTTGTGAGAGGAAGTGTGGGTGTAGACGTTCTTATTATTAGTTCCCCATGTATTACATTTTTTGGAATATTAGAATGATGCGTTCGAAGGTTAAAAAGAGACTGGTGAATGATACAATTGCTAGAAATAAACCGACTATTTGTGCCTTACAATAAACTAAGATTGCAGATCCTCAAGGGAGGGACCTCGAGGGTTTGAGATCTTTAAAAGATTTTGAGTGGCGTCTCAAGACGTCTAGAGGGATGTGAGGGGGGATTGCACTAGGGGTAGACTCTAACGTTTATGATATTATTGACGACGTCATTGGTAACCACTCAGTGACGATAAGAGTGAAACGAAAAAGCGATGGGTGGGAGCACATGGTCATATCGGTATACGGTCCGTACAACACTCACCATAAAGAGGGGTTTTGCTTAGAATTAAGAAACATTAAAGATAGGTGGAGGGGTCCATGGGTTATTGGAGGGGATTTTAACATTACTATATTTCAAATCGAACATCGTGGTAGGGGGTCCAACGAGAGTGACAGACAAGATTTCAATGATATCATTAACGAGTTAACTCATTAAGATTAAGGCGTCGGATAGGAAATTTACTTGGACAAACATGCAGGCTAATCCAACCCTTGCTAAACTTGATAGAGTTTTAGTATCTACGGATTGGGAGGATCTATTCCCACTTGCGACGGTAAGATCCATCCCAAGATTTACCTCTAACTATATCCCTCTCGCGCTAGAGTGTGGAAACAATAGAAGAACGCTACGTCAACAGTTTAGATTTGAGAAAGCGTGGACACTCAACAATAACATCAACAAAATCATAGACGAGTCGTGGAAGGCACCAACCCAAACAGTAGATGCAATGTCAAAATGGAACATCAAATTGAGAAGATTGCGTAAATGCCTAAAGAATTGGGCTAAAGAGGAGTTTGGGGTTACCAAAAGACACAAAGGATTTCTCGCAAGTAGAGTAATTGAATTAGAAACATTGGAAGAAGATAAAAACCTACTTAGTTCGGAAATTGAGGAACAAGCGGCCAATATGGCGGAATTACACAGAATTGGTTACATGGAAGAGTGTTATTGGAGACAGAGATCGAGGGTACAATCAGTGGCGGAGGTAGGATTTTCATCCAGCGGGAGCGAAAGAATAAAAACCATAAATTTATAAAAGACTTTAAACATCCACAATAGAGATTTAAGATAAACCACCTACTTTTCTTGGTTAGGATAAACCACCCACAATAGAGATTTATGTGGCTGTGCAATTCATTTTTCTTGGTTACAAATTTCTGCCAACAATGCAAATTGGGAAAACTAATGGAGAACTATTTGGTTGAAATGTCAATTATATGTATAATATTCACAAGTGAGTGAAGTGGCGATCAAAACATACACTGATACACAAGTATGAAATGTACTCACCGCAAATTGATTTCTTCTTTTATGGTAATGGGACTGAGTGTCAATGTGTCATTGAATTCCGTAACCCACTAGCCTCCCATCTTTGATTTGAGCAGCATCAACACCTAAAAGATACACAAACAAAAACAAGCACCCGCTCAAAGTCGCGTAGCAGTAACTCAATCAAAGAAAAATTAAATTCAGACTAATATGAAGCATTTGGGCATATACAACTTAAATTCAAAATTGAGGAATTGAAGCAATTTTCCCTATTATATATTTATCGGAAAGGAAAGTGAAAGATAGTCACATGGCTTCAGTAACCCTTAAACATTCCCACTCTCTCATAAGTAGGTCTTACCGAGTGTTTTAAATATCATAGGGTAGTGCATTTATTCAAACTACTAGGTCTAACCATTGTTACTTTGTTAATTAATCACTTGTTGGAAGGTGAACAGCAAGTTTGAGAGTCCCTGTTCTTTCCTCAATACACCTATAATTCGTCAATTGCTTAGCATTTCCACCCTACATCTGAAGGACTCAATTCTTGATGAGGAATAGTACTTTGTCCGAATTAATATCCAAAGCTACATTACAAGCCCACTTCTTCTAGTCTCAAGAAACTTAAAAGGTGTTGCAAATATGATTTGGTAGCCATTTGCAACAAAGTTCCAACTCTAAGGCTCTGTTTAGCAATGCTTTTGGAGACTGCTTTAATTCTAAAGGCACTTTTAGACTAAAATTTGGTATTTGGGAAACATAATTAAAAGTTGAGTACTTATTTTCAAAACTGCTATTTTTAGCCTGTTTCTTAACACACCTAAAATAGTGCATTAACGTATTAAGAAAATTTTGAAGTTATAACACTTTCCTGAGAATCATCACAACTGACTGACTAAGCTAATCGTACTTTAACACAAAAGAATAGTCGCTTGTCCTGGAAATCAGCACAACTCAACTAATCAAAAGTGAACATTAGCTATTGTGTTATGAACACTGAAAGGAGCATCTTGCTGATTCCGAAAATGGGGGAAATGAATGAGCACCTTCGCTCTGGTCTGGCTGAATAGCTACCACCTCTTTGGCTCCTCCCTTTCGACTTTGGAGCCGCGAGTTTGGGAAATGGAGGTTTGGAGCCGCGAGTTTGGGAAATGGAGGTTTGAAAATTGGGGGGATTGGATGGGGATGTAGGGTTTCGAATTCGATTGTGGTCGAAAATGAAGAGAATGAAGAGACGAAGATTATGGGGATCTAGGGTTTCGATTGTGGTAAGAGATTGAAGAGACGAAGAGAAGGGGATCTAAGGTTTTTTTTGGATGCGGCCGAATTTTTCAACAAATGAGGAAGAGAACTGGAGAAGAAGAGAATGAGGAGATGAAGAGGTGGACTGGAGCGGGCGGGTGAAGTTTTCGTGGGCCGAAAGAAAGCGGGGAAGGATAGTATGGGCTTTTTGGCAATTTTGAGGGGGAGCGGAAAAAAAAGGCCTATTACACACGGGCCTGCTGAGTCCAGGGTGAGCGGCCGCTCATCCTGGGCCAGCAGTGCCTCCGCCACTGGGTACAATGGCTCAAGGAAGGGGGCTCGAATACGGCCTTCTTTCACAAGGTGGCTAATGGTAGAAGGCGTCACAACCAAATTAGGAAAATATTTGTGGACGAGGTTTGGTAGAAGGCGTCACAACCAAATTAGGAAAATATTTGTGGACGAGGTTTGGACGGAGGAAGAGGAAGATATCAGAAACCACATAGACAAGTCATTTAGAGATTTGTAAGGAAAGAAGAGATCTCATAGATGTAAATTGAAACCAGAAATGTGAAGCGATTCCATTATCGAAGGGAGTGAAGGACTAGAAGACACATTTTCGGAGGAGGTACTAAAAGCTATCACACTTTGGGTCAAGACAAAGCTCCGGGACCGGACGGATTCCCGATTCTTTTTTTATAAAGTGTTCTGGTCGATCATCAAAGTAGACTTTATGGACATCTTTCAGGAGCTTTATTCAGGAGAGGCGCAAATTGAATGACTCAATTATGCTAACGTTATCCTGCTACCGAAGAAATCTGAGGTTCTTAGGGTTACAGATCTCAGGCTATTATGTGAATCTTGTGGCTTGATAGAAATGATACTTATTTTCGTAACATTTACAATAGACTTCATTTCATGTTTCATAGAATATTGGCTCTTATAGATGTTTGGGCAGGTCATACAGGGGCAAGGAAGAGAGGGCATCTGGAAGAGGCGAAGTGGTGGACTATTCTATGGCAGCAGCTGCATCCCATCTCACAGGGGGTGAGCTGGAAGTTAATGTCTTTTTTGGTGGTCAGATTACGTAGATAGTCTGACAATTAGTGTAATAAATATTTTGTTAGAGGTGTGACTTCATTAGACTGGTTTGTAATATTTGGTACTATCGGTTTTGTTAATTTATCATTAATGAAACACGTGGCCTCGAGTCACTTTTATTTTATTTTTTTTAAAAAGAACCTTAATTTCATTCATTTCAGCAGTAATGCCCATATCACAGCCTCTCAAAACTTGCAAGGAAAGCTTCAAAATCGGCCATCATTCCCCTTTTTTCCTGACTACACAGATGATGGTTACAAATTATTGATAGCACAGTCAATTCTCGAGGGCACAATTTTTTTATTATCATTAATTTCTTTTGTTATCAACCTTACCAGCCAACTTCGGATTCTGGGATGAAAAACAATTGCAATATATTAATAAAAGGGCAAGTCACCATCTATATAATAAAATACAAAGAAGGCTATCGAGTGACTCTCATTCAATAGGGCTGAAATCAATGGTTCAGACCTAACCTCACAAAACATACTTTTTCATCCAAAATTTTCTCCCCAAACATCATATTCAAATCCCAAAACAACTCCTTTATTTATTTATTTATTTATTTCTCTCTCTCTCTCTCTCTCTCTCTCTCTCTCTCTCTCTCTCTCTTTATTTAGAAATTTATATTTTCATATTTTAGGTTTGCAAATTTTTAGATTTTTATGCATCTTTTTATTGCTCATGTTACATTGAAAATAGCAAATATCTCATCAGCAGTTAAATTTCATTATTTTTCATACTTAAAGTTTTAAGAAGTTGGATTTTACACCCTCATTTATAATTATTTTTCAACATATACTAATGGAAATATAGACTTTTATTTACACCTAATTATTACTTTACTATTCAAACTTGAGCTACATAAATGTTGATTTAACTGTTTACAAGACTTTCATATACTGTATCGTTTCGAAGACGTGTCGTAGGCACGTGCCCACGGGCAAATCTAATCCTCAAAGAATATTCCGATTAGTTAACAAGGTCCACAGTAATATATAAATTTAATAATTGCAACTAATATTGGATAACAACAGTGTGTCCTGTCCCCATTACCAAATTAATCAGCACTACCACTGTAGAAAACAAAATTATAAACGTCAAGGTAGACCACCAGCAAATAAGCAAACAAGAAGTGTAATGAAAGGAAAGAATAATACTCCAATAGCAAACAGCCAGCTGATTCCAACTTCATCTCTCCTTCTCTACTATTATAATGGGAGAAGGGCTTAGTGTCATTTGTCACCGTTTTTTTTTTTTTTTTTTTGTCATTTTGTCATTTTGTCAACACGTGCAGCGCACGTGTTGGCAATTTTGGTGGGTTTTTTTTCTTCTCCTTTTCATTCCCCTCCACGTGCATCGTGCGTGCATTATATTTTTTTTTTTTTGCCCTTTTCATTCCCCTCCACGTGCACCGCACGTGTTGGTATTTTTTTCCCTTTTCGTTCCCCTCCGCGTGCATCGCACGTGCGTTATAGTTTTTTTTTGTAGTCCTTTTCATTCCTCTCCACATGCATCGCACGTGCATCATATCTATATTGTCACAAATCACAATGCAAATAAGGGTTCACAAGAAAACAATATGAATACCAACCTCGCATTCAATGTTCTTAGAGCATCTGTAGTCCGTTTGCTAAATTTTGGGTATATAGCAATTGAAAATAAGAAAAAATGAATGTCGTTGTAGTCGTGCAAAGCTATATTTGTTTTGTCGCATGTTTTTTTATTTTGAGACGGAAGATTATCTTTCGTCGCAACGCTTTGCAGACGCAAAACGTTTAGGACGGAAGATAATTTACTGTCTGTCGATTGAAAAAATATTAAAAAAATAACGCAAAGTTCTTGGACGGTAAACGATCCCTCTTCGGAGGCTTTTAAAAAAAAAATTGATTTTTTTCGCGTAGACGGGAGATAATCTCCCATCCGAGGCAATAGGAAGTCCCCCCCCCCCCCCACCCCGACGACAAATAATCCCTCGTCGCTGGTTTTTTTTAATTTACATTGGACGGAAGATTATCCCTCGTTCGACGATTTCTTCATACGCAGAATTGAAGGGACGATGTATCGTCTCCCGTCCGACATTTGAGACGAAAGATTATCTTTCGTCTTATTTAACGGACGAAAGATTATCTTTCGTCAGCTATAATTTGGCAATTGCCAAACCGTCTCCTATATTTGGTAAGCTCATGTTCATGCGACACCCAAATTTTGGATTTTTGGCAAACGACTAGAGCAATTTTTTTCCCATTTTTTTATTTTTTGGGTATTTAGCAAACGACTACAGATGCTCTTAGAGTTCCATAACATCATCTCCTAAGACAACCACTCAAATCCAAATATTTACTAGAAATAAGAAATAAACAAATTTAAAAAACCCAAAACTCAACCGATTAGGGCTGTCTATCAGACCGGACGGGGTCAGACAACCATATGTTCAAGCTCGAACCGAAATTCTAATCGGACGGGCTTATGTTCGGCTCGGTCTAGGTTGGACAAAAATTTTATAGTCCGAACTCGGTTCGATAAAGCATTGGACCGCAATAATACTCGGACGGACTTATGTCCGGCTCGAGCTCGATAAAGAATCGGACCTAATAATTTGTTTGAGTTCGGTTCGTATAACAGTTCCGACGGTCCACGGTCGGATCATTTCTTGAGCCGGACTCGGACGGACGACGGACCGTCCTGTTTATTTTACACCCCTAAAACCGATTCAGTTTACGGATGTCTCCTATCATGTTCTAAGGGTTGTCCTTGCTATCCCACTACCAATTTCACTATTATTTTCTTCACTATCTAAGCATGGAAAATGATAAAGTAGATGGAAACTCTTCAATAGGAGTGTATCTATGTATATTATGAACTACTGTATAATAACTGAAATCGCGACTAGTCTTGCCTGTACGTTACCATTTGATTGGACATATGATAGTATACTCAGTACTTATACAGATTGATTGGACTGGAGTACTGCATACTTCAACGATATACTAGCTTGACTCAGTCTTCCTCATTTTTACCACCCATCGGTCACTATCCACTAGATTATCCCATGTACTTGTATTTCATTTCTACATTTAACTAATTATATATATACTCAATTATTCATCAAAATGAATGAACACAAAGAAACTTTAATACTAAAGACAAGATATATATTTTATGACATTAACTACTCAACTAGCATAGCTAATTTTATATAGCTTTTAAAAAATTAAAAAAAAAAAACTATAATTAATGTTGATCTCCAACTACATTCTTAATTTGGTTCTGGAAATTAAGCCAGACGACAAGTCAAAATGGAACAAGATGGACGAGCAACATTTGCACTTAATTCTCTCCTCCTAACACTAGTATTAAAACAGAGGTCGTCGATGACTTCAATATGAATTATAGCTAGCTTGGTATAGATAAGCTAGTGAAAGTGGAAAAGGGGGCTAGTCCTATCAGCAACTTGGAACTGAGGTGGAACAACACTTAGACGCCAAGAAAGGCCATAGTTTGGCACGTCAATATGATCTACTACTACATTACTATTGTTGTCATGATGAAGATGATCATTTTGGATCCATGAAGAAGTAGTAGTGCTCTTTCCCCCCCACGTGTACTGCTGTTGCGGTGGTGACTGGTAATTACTGTAACTCAAAGTGGTTTCGTTCCCATTAACAGTAGTAGTAGTAGGTGCAGTTGAAGTGGAAGAAGCAGCTGCCCTCCTCTCTTCTTTCTTGTACCGGATTCCACAAGCATTGCACAATGACTGCATGCGTGCAACACAGACACGGATATATATGTATAATTAATTAAGGATCTAAATTAATAACTGAAAAGAAAAGGAAAAAAAAACAATTAAAACATTAATGTTGTGGGTGGCGGTGTTGGTTATACCTTTGGGCCTCTTGGGCCATTCCTCCAAAGGGGAGTACAAGTGGTATCACAGTTTGCACATCTTCGAGCAAGAAGAAGAGGGTCACCTCCCAAGTTGCAAGAGGTAGGAGGAGAGTTTGTTGGTTGAGTAGTTGTAGTAGTAGTAGTAGGGGTAGGTTTATTGGAGGAATATTGAGGAGAGTGAGAGATGAGGTGGTCCCAACAGAAGGTAGAGCGCTGCTGCGGCTGCTGCTGAGTACAATATGGGGATGGGATACTAGGAGGAGTAGTAGTAGTGTGAGTGTGGCGAGTGGAAGGAGTGCCCAGTGAGAGAGTGCAGTCGACGACAGAGCTTGAAGAGTAGTAGCTTGCAATTGCTGCGCCATCATCCATTCCATTTCCACCGGATGAAGAAGACATGGGAAACAGGATGGACAAAGGGGTGTTATTACTACTGCACCGTTGCAGCATCTTCTTCTCTTTCTTTCCTCTCAAACCCCTCTCAAAGCCCTAGGCCTGTTCTTTTGTTTTGGAGAGTATGTATTAATGAATGAATGGGTAAGAAGAGGAAAAGGAAATAGATTAAAGAGGAGGATTGGATTGAGGGGTGATATATAGTAGATGGAGTACTAGATAGGTATAAGGCGGTTGAGCTGCTAGCTAGCTTGCTCGGTCTTTTAGGAAAAAAAATTAAATTTAAAAGTAGGGAGAAATAGGGCAGCACGTAGTACAAGGTACTATACTAAGACTATACTATACTCCTATATACTATGGTGTAATGTGAGGGACTTGTGGGTGCTTTGGGATGGAGAAGAACCAGAGAGAGAGAGACAGAGAGAGAGAGATGAGGAGGGATTGATTATAAAGAGGTGGAGGAGGCTAGGAAGATCAAGGTTTGAAGTTTGAAATGGATGTACGTGTGCAGTTAATCTATAGGAGTATTTAATTATGTTGGGCGACAAATTAACTGGGGGCAGTAAACAAAGGGACAAACTAACTGGCTCATTGATTAATTGATGATAGCAGAATCGATGTGATCAGGAAGGGTAAAACTAGCTAGCTAGTAATTGGGAAGTGGGAGGGAGATCGATGGCATGGAGGTTTGTCTGTAGTTTCATGCAGCAGCAGCAGAAGAGAGTGGGAATATAATGGTATTTTCAAATACTGTTAATAAACACAGGGGGTAAAATAAAGAGGAAAAGGAATATATTTAAAATTGTAACACTAAATTAATGATATATCGATAGACTAATAGTACTATGGGAAACGGAGAAGACTAGTCAGCAATGGGACACTACACTAGTATATATTGATTGATGAGAGAGAGAGAGAGAGAGAGAGAGATACGATCCTAGATATAGCTAGCTGGCTAGCTCTTCTCCGGGATGGGTGCTTAACGCAGCAGCAGTTGTGAGGTAGGGCGTGGCCAGTACTGAGTCGGATAGATGATACTCTCACTGACTCACCATCTCTCTATATATATGGTTGAATAAATAAAACAAATTTATAATGCTAGTGTTATGTGGTTTGTGAAGTGGAAGTGGTGTCTTCATCAAAGTGCACTATATATATATATACACATACATACATACATACAGTCTAGGGTAGCGGTAGCCCAACTCTCTTTTCCTTTTCTTTTTTATACTTCCTTTTATTTCTTTTCCCCTGTGTCTACCTTGGTATTGGCATTAATGCAAACAAGTTGATGCGAGACTCTTGCACTGCTTCTTATACAACAACGACGTATGACTGTCTCGATTGTACAGACTAGAGAACATGACTGTCATATTGGCTCATTTGTATTATATATATATATAGTACTATTGTTAGTTTTGTTGAATTTAATTTTGAAATTTATAATATTATACTACTAATTACTACAGAAAGTAAATCAGAGGCTTAGAGGGCGCATAGAACAAATACAAGACTTAAGTCAGAGAGAGAGAGAGAGGACGGTAGGGGACAAATGGGGTTGGTCATTGGGCGGTCAAAAGAACCCACGTGATCCATGGAACAGTCTTCCATACAAAATGAAAAATCCCCCTCACTAGAAACCCTAAGACCAATTCCCCAATCACGAGGCACAAACAACACACCTAGCTCAGTCAGTCTCTCAATTATTTTCAAAAATGAGCCTCTTTTTAAAATTAAATACCAAGCTAATTCACTTTCAAAACTAATTATCAAACTGACCAACCCTCTGTTTCAAATAGTACCGGCTCGTTCAAATAAGGTGGTTGTTCCAAACATCAAATTTAACTTTAGTATTAAAACTTGAAAAAAAAAAAAAAACACAAAGTATTGAAGAAATTTCTATAACTAAACTTGTTGTTTTAAACAGCGATTCTAACTGAACTAAACTCACAGCAAGTCTAATGCAATTAAGGTCACTATTCAAAACAGCGAATTTAGCTTTAATGTTTTGAAACTTGGCAAATTTTCTCCAAGTGTTGGAAAAATTCCTATAACTAAACTCGCTATTTCGAACAACGACCAGATTTGAACTAGACGTGCTATTTGAAACAACGAGTCTAGTTAAACCTGGTCGTTGTTCGAAACAGCGAATTTAGTTTTAGTGTTTTGAAACTTGGAGAAATTTCTCTAAGTGTTGAAGAAATTTCTGTAATTATACTTGCTATTTCGAACAACGACCCGATTTGAACTAGACTCGCAATTTGGAATAGCTGTTTCAATCAGCAAGTTTAGTTCAAATCGGGTCGTTGTTCGAAACAGTGAGTTTAGCTTTAGTGTTTTAAGTCTTGGCACAATTTCTCCAAGTGTTGAACTACAATTTTTATAACTAAACTCACTATTACGAACAGCGAGTTTAACTTTAGTGTTTTGAGACTCGGCAAAAAAACATCGAAGTGTTAGAGAAAAATTCTACAACTCGCTCTTGAAAAATGCGATTGGATCAGTTTGATATTTAATTTCAAAAGTGGGTAAGTTTGATATTTATTTTCGAAAAGTGGGTCATTTTATAAAAAAAAATTTCTCAATCTCTCTGCTCAGGCCAGACAATACAACACTCTCCTAGCTAGTCCAACACCAGACCCAACGCATTGGGACGCTAATCACTTGCTACATAGATTTGTGATCGGATCAATAAAAATCTCTTCCTCAATAACTAGTAGTACTATTCTTAATTATGGTTTAAACTAGTACGTACTATAACTTGTAGTAATTTTTTTGCTCATCCCTGGGCCCTCATTTCACGAGTGAATGTAAACCCCATACATATACTCACGAGTATATAGCATGTGTCGCATGCCATTACACATCAGCTGTCACTACGTACGTACACTGCACTACCCATATGATGATGATGATGATGTGTATTATAAATCAAGAGCGTACGTACTGCGTATATGTCACATTTATAAGACATCTAAGATCATAGTCACACTGATGATGATGATAATGATGATGTTGCTCACGTGAGTTGGCTTGTATTATGTGATATATGGTCCTACTACGTGGGAGCCGGAGGAGCTGTAGGTTGTAGCGAAGGAGAAGAAGAATTAACGAGGATAAAGAATAAAGCCAAAAAAAAAAAACGAAAAGAAAAAGAAAAGAAAAGAGAGGGTGGATATGATGAAGAATGACTAATAATTAAGCAGCAGTATAATATTATACTACAATAATCTCATAGGGGCAGTGGTGATGATTACCAAAGGGGCTTTAAAAGGGGTGTGAATAGAATAGAATCGAATAGCGGGTGAATCATCGATCCATGCAAGGACCGGTCGGTCAGACTAACCAGGGCAGATTTTGAGAAGAAGATCCCGTCTTTTTAAACCAATCAAAGTAAAAGAAAGAGAATTATGTCGTCGATCGAGTTTTTGTTTTTGGTTATCATTATATCACAAATTCACAACAACAATCACAAATCATGCATGCATGTGTGTATGTATATATACTAAGCATGATTATGATGCCAATCTCGATCAGCACCTAGCTATAGACAGCAGAAAGCAAAGCAACAGTATCAGATTTGTTTTGTCAGTGCAATCATGGTCTTACCCTGTGAATGGCCCTGTCATCTTATATGAATCATAGCCCCTGCAACTGCTACATACAAATTCCTCTTCGTCTCTTTCCCAAGTCAAAGGAAGACAAGGTTCACAGAAAAAGAAGTGATCTCATGAATGCAATTGCTACTAGCTAACTAGTGGATCCCATCATTTTGAACACCATTCCGAATTATTAACTCCATGCATGCACAGCATGGGTCCACCGTCTTCTATATAATACGTACACAGTACAGAAATATTTATGCACACCTGATGTTGTTTTCAAACCTAAAAATGTAATTAATTTTGTTTACGCTAGTTAAGTGCAACTAGATATGCATGCATAATACAAACATTACTATTCTAACTAGTACACTGTAGCCTAGGTATCATATGGAGATATAGCTAGTCAATTATTCCCATTTTTGCACGTAGTATATACCAACACAGTAACTAATTACTGATAATAACTAGTATTATAATTAAAGAAGAAAAATGTAATTCCCGTATTAATAATAATCTTGTCATTTACATTATTAACTATTTTTTAATGCATTCAACATGTTGACCATGTTAAATACACAATAATTGGTATGTACTCAAATAACTAAGGAGCTCTGAGGCCCAGCCAAGTAATTAAGCATTAAGTTGGGTGCTAGCTAGGAGGGTGTTAGAGAGTGAATAAGGAGATGGTGGTGATAAGAGAAGGGTTAATCCCGACACAGTCAGCGAATATATCACAAAGAAAGAGGGAGAGGGATGAGGTGCATGGTATGGGTCTTTGAGATTGGCGCCGTCAGTCAGTCACTGTGACTGTGTTCCAAAATCAAAATACTATATATATGAATGAGATCGAAGGAAGAGACCGATTGGGTTTTGGCGACTTCCGCTTTCCAAAAGATGCTCTCTCTCTCCCTCTCTCTTTTTCTCTCTCCTCCTCCTCCGTCGTTTACAGTCACAATTTACAAGCAAGAGAGAGAAAGAGAAGATCCCATCTAATCTAGCAAGCAAACCCAAAGCCCGAGTTAAGCAGCAGACCCGAAAAAGTGAAAAATAATCAGCCCACTAAAAGATTAAAAAAGAAATACGGAAGGACCGGTGATTCTTCATTCAAACAAAGTTAAACATCCAAAAAAAATATATAATATATGCCCCAGGGAGGCCTTAATGTCTCTTCTTCTTTCCCTGAAAAGTGCATGGGATCGATGCTCTACTCTCCTTATTACTTGCTGTAGATCAAAGTGTGCATGTACTTCATCCAAAACACTTGATTAACAAAAACTACCAACATTAATGTGATCTTATAACCATATATAATTATGGGTATAATAATAAATCTATCTTCATTTTCTGTTTGTTCTTATTGTTTCTAAAAAAGGTAATTAAGGGGGAAAAAAAGCTCTTCCTGGCTTGTTCTGGGAACTAGGTGAATAAGCTAATTAGCTAGTAGTCTCTCTTTCTATTTATATATATATATATATATATATATATAGGATTTGTCCCTTCGAATGAATTGATCTATTTCGATTCTGATTGGTATATATAAAAGCAGGCTTGCATGGGAATTTTATTAATATTCATTTCATGCGACCAGATCGGCTTTATGGGGGACGTGATTTGTCCCCTAGGAAGCTTACATGCATCTTTTCTGATTATGTATGTAACTATGTATGTATTAACGGTTCAGTTCATACTAATGGATCATATCATGCATGATGCATGGACCACGGAAGAACATGTCTGATCCGCAAACTATTTAAAATGTGGTCCCTAATGGATGCATCTCTTTGCCTTTAGCTACTCTCAGGTACGTTACAGCACACACTTTATAGTATACATACATACAATCTTACATGCAGTATTCTTATTATTATATCAATTATCACAATCTCAGGTAGTAATGATATAGTAGCTTGCTCTGTTGCCAAGTATTAAAAATATATAAAAAAAATGTTTGTTTACGGATCGCTGTTAGTCTTAGTTGGGTTTCATGGCCATATCCAACTTTTGGTCACAAATTCGGGATTCAGAAATAATTCGGCAATATTTAATATCCGAAATTCTGCAAAAATCCGGTAAATTTGGAAAAACCTCTGCAAAAGTTCGGGAAGAAGAAAATACAAAATTTAATGCATCTTAGTATCCATCATCTCAGAGCATCTACACTCGTTTCTCAATTGCCAAAATTTTCAGATTTTGGCAAATAAGAGCAGCTGTAGTCATTTGCCAAATATTGATAAAATGGATATTTGGCTGAGAAACGTGCTGCACTCGTTTGCCAAATATCCATTTTATCGATAAATCGCTACAGTCGTGTGCCATAAATGAGAATTGATCTGAGAAATATCCATATTTGAGCAACGGCACTTCGAGTGCCGTCCAACCCAAAAAATAATTTTTTCCCCGTCGGACGGCACTTCGAGTGCCGTCCCTTGATATATATATTTTTTTTTCAATTAAAAAACACCCCAAATCCCATCGGACGACACATGAAGTGCTGTCCTTTGAAGAAAAAAAAATTTCCAGCCCAAATTCCTCGGACGGCACATGAAGTGCCGTCTCATGTGCCGTCCGGAGGTTTTTGTAATTTTTGATTTTTTTTTTGCAATTTTTGAAAATGTTTTTGCCTTTTTTAATTTTTTTTTGCAATTTCTGAAATGTTTTTGTAATTTTTTGTAATTTTTCGTAATTTCTAAAATGTTTTTGCAATTTTTTATTTACAAAACTTTCCGATTATGTCGGACGGCACTTCATTCTTTGCAATTTTTTATTTGTTTTTGCAATTTCTGAAATGTTTTTGTAATTTTTTCGTAATTTCTGAAATGTTTTTGTAATTTTTTATATTTTTTTTATAATTTTTTTTTGCATTCCGAGGATGAATTTTTTTATGTGTCGGACGGCACTTCGAGTGCCGTCCCTCCCTTCGGCTTTAATTTTTTTTTTTCCTCCGGCGGCACTTCATGTGCCGTCGCTTATTATTTTACGATAGAAAGCTAAAAAATAGCTTTTAACGAGTGCAGCAAAAGTTCGATTCTTATTTCCATTTATCCATATATCCATATTTTCACCTTCAACGACTACAGATGCTCTGAGAGAGAAGCTATAGTCGTTTATCATTTTGCCAAATTTTAAGAAATGGTGAACAGTAATAAGCTTCTCATATTTGAGAACTAGTTTGGCAATTGCCAAAATATAAGAGCATCCACAGTGGTTTCTTATAATTGGCATTTTGCCATTTTATAAGAAACGGATGGCTGCAGTGGTTTTGCTATATGCCATTTTATAGCATATTTTCTCGTATATGAGAAACCAGTATAGCAATTCTCAAATTATAAAGGACGGTATATCATATACCGTCGCTCCGATTTTAAACTTTTTTAATCGAGTGAGACGGGATATCATATACCGTCGCTCCGCTATTTTTTTATTTTTTATTTTTATAAATGGGTCGGACGGGGAAACATACCCCGTCCTTCCCTTTTATTTATTTATTTTTTTTTTAAAATCTCCTCAAACGGGGAATGATACCCCGTCCGAGAGATCATTTCCCGTCCAGCTACAGTATATTTTTTTATTTTTTTATTTTTTTTGGATTTTTTTCCCAAAATTGCCCTTCAATCCATCAAACCACTGCACGTATGGGTTCTTTGCTGAGGGGGTAATTTGGTCTTTTAATATGTTATCCCAAATGAGAAAGATTTAGCAAAGCACCACTGCACGATCGTCCCCCAATTGCTATTACTGTAGATGCCATATTTTAGCAAATGAGAAAAACCATTGTGGATGCTTAAGGGGACAAAACAAGATAATTTCTGCATTTTTTAAAATGGATCAGACGAAACATGATGTTTCCTTCAATAATTTTTTCAAAATTAAAAAAAAAAATCTAATGGTTCGATTACAAAAAAAAAAAAAAGTGACCATAATTTAAAATTGGAAATTTTCATCAACATTCAAATCCATCCAATTATTTGATAAAAGTCAAAGTCCAAGTCCCTCTAAGTTCATCAAACAGAGAAGTCCAAATCCCTCCAATTATTATTATTATTGTTTTTTTTTTGGATAATACGACAGAGTCAAACGACTCCACCCAAATCACATTATATAAAGGTTCCTCCAATTATTTTTTAAAATAAGAATAAAAAATTTTCGGAAGGAAAAATAAAAATAAAAATTCCGTCCGATAATTTTTTTCTTCTAACTACCAAATTTTGGCAAACTACGAATGCAGCAAAATCATTTTTTTGCCAATTCTTATTTTGTCATTCTGCCAAATTTGGAAGGAAAAAAATAGTGTGGATGCTCTAAGTAAATATATATTTAAATTCATAAATATATAAAACTGTAACAAACTTAGCGATTAATTCGTTTAATTCTTGATTTAACTATATATTGGCAATTTAAACACGAATTGGCGATTAAATCGCAAATTTGATTTGGCAGATGAATTCTTAGAAAATAATTTATGAATTTGGCAAATTATTCGCAAACCTTGTTACTATGTCCGCTCACAGCTAAAATTAGTAATTTGCTTTCTTTTGCAGCAGAAAAAGTAACCAAAACATCTCGGGACTATATATGGTGCAAATTAACCAGGGCCGGCCCTGGGGCAGGGCCCAAAGGGCGACCGCCCCGAGCCCCCAAATTTTGGGGCCCCATATGGCCCATTATTTATACTTTTCATTTTTTAGTTTAAATTTTAAAAAAATCCCAAGAGACTCTAAGAGTCACAATTAAAACTGTCCAAATATTCAAGTTCAACACTTCAACAGTCGGTAATGACTAATGCATTGGGTTACCATATTGGAACTTGAAAATTGGTATTTGTTAATGATAATTATTGATAATTATGGTTCTTGGTTCTTAGTTCCTGATAAGTTTTTGGAATCATTGATAATTTTTTATTTTCAACTTTTCTTTTCAAATTTCTTTTTTTCATTTTAGATCTAACTATCATACTCATCCCTCTTCAGCTCTTTCTTGTCCTAATTTCCAATTAAGCTGGTCTTTCATTTGTGTACTCTTCATCAGTTCATTGTATTTATATTTGTGCACGTATTATTATTTGCGATCTTGATTAGATGATCATTTTCAAGCCTTCAGCTTTGAAATGGCCTAAAAATTGTTGAAATGGTCATTTATTTCTAGTATCCGTTGTGATCTGATTCATCTTTATCTAATTATCTTCACCATTTGATGTGGTTGGAGTTGGCTAGTTGGCATGATATTTAGAGTGAGAAATGTTGTAATTTGGCATGATTAATTCCATTGGGAAGATGAAAGGTTCATTAAATTTTATGTTGAGGTCTATTATTTAACTGCATTTTGGAGATATGGAGGGTAATTTTTAACATTAGTTGGTCATGATTAAGCACAACATCTTAATCAGCAAATCATGTAACTCCACATTTTAGCTTATGGTAAATGCATTAATTATGAAGATAATCTTTATGTATTGTTGTCTAGTCTCTTAGTCTTGGAAGGGTTATTTCATTTGCTTTTATCTCATTATCTTATATAAAGTGTCTCATTGTCTCTAATTTGCAACACAATTTTACTTACAAAAAGAAGGGCATCATAACATTTTGTTCGCTCAGGGCCTCCAAATTGTCAGGACCGGCCCTGAAATTAACTATATAATTAACAATGGCTACGATGTTGAAGTCAGTTTTTTGTAATAAAAAAACTCAAAAATTCACTATCATACATATATTTCATCAAATACTCTCCTAACAGAAACACCAAATCCCAAATCAATAAAATGGACAGAAAAATCAACCACCAAAAGCATCAAATTAATTAATTAATACTATCGCAAGAAGCAAGAAATGAAGGAAAACAAAAGGCGCAATCCAAGAAGCTAGCTAGCTAGCTAGCCTCCTAAAATTGATGTTGAACAAAGGATTAATCATACTTACCCTCCTGGGGCCCTTTCTCCATTCGCGGCATCAAATAATGGCCTCTGCAAGCTTTCTTTTTTAGCTAATGTCAAACCTGCACAAGGAGAAGTATATTTCATAAAGAATTTGACTAATTAATAACATAATGTAACTAAATATATAAAAAAAAAAATCTCTCTAAAGCACAAATTATTAATTACGAACAAGTCAATTTGTCTACTAATCAGTAGCTGCCACAGTACATGCATGCACACACCTACCATCCTTCTTCACTTTAAATCCCGATCGTGTTCAATCACCATATTGATCACCAACAAATTTAGAACACAAAACATACAAAGTACTCACATATGGCCTCGACACTCTTCTAAAGCACATATTCGAAAAATTAATGTTTCTTGGGTGTTTCATACTCTAATCGACGACTAGCACACATCATGTTCATTGATATTTCCTCCTAAATTGGATTCTATCTGTTAAGAATAACAGAATTTTACATTAAACTATTAAGCCACATAATTTTTTTAATTAACCCAGCATATTTTACTAGTCACCCTTGTTTAGGGTTTCTTTTCATAAATCAATTACTTTTTCTTTGTTGTGAAATATAACTCAAATACTTTTAAAACACATGCATGCATTCTGATACTAATGGCATGTAATCTCATCTACATCCTAACTAACCAGAATGATTCATGACTCATACACCGGGGCTGGTTTTCAAGCTAGCTGGATGATTCTTTTGATACCATACGGGCTACTGCTATGCATTTCTTTCTTGAAAGAAGGAAAAAAAGGACTGCATGCATGCGGGTTCAGTCTCTATGCTTTCTCATATGCAAACCCAAGCAAATTGGTGGTTTAGGATGTTGACACGAGACCTAGCATTCATCTGTATTTGTATCATTTATATGAAATTGGATATATAATATCTGTTGAAATATTAACTTGATTTGGGTCTTAACCCAAATAGATATGTTATCTTATGTATTTGATGTAATAGGCCCAACTTCTAGAAACTTACTCTAGAGAAATCTTATCTAGAAATTTTTTCTAGATAAGTCTTAGGAGTTATCTAGAAGATAAGGATAACATTAGACTTGTGGAGAAAATTCTAGAAAGATAATTATAGCCATTAGATTAGAGTTGTGTTGGCAAAATCCTAACCATTGGTTGGATAATACCACTAGTATAAATAGGGATGGTGTCTTGGTGTTTGGATCAAGCCAAAAATTAGAAACACTCAATAATTCAAGTAGTCTTCCTTTTTCTAAAATCTTTAATCTCTCCCATTTTTAAACACTTCCTCCAACCACCTAAAATTTTCTTCCAACAAAGTGGAATCAGAGCTTGAAGATCTTCCTAGAGATAGCAAATAGCGGTATTCCCTTCCAAGTCCCAATGCTCACCAAGAGCAACTATGACAATTGGAGCTTAAGGATGATTGCTCTCCTTGGAGCACACGACGTGTGGGAGATGGTTGAGAAAGATCTCACCGAACCAGAGAATGAAGGTAGTCTATCTCAAACTGAAAAGGATAGTTTGAGAGATTCAAGGAAGAGAGACAAGAAGGCTCTCTGTCTAATCTATCAAGGATTAGATGAAGATACGTTTGAGAAGGTTTCGGGAGCAAAGTCGGCCAAGGAAGCATGGGAGAAGCTTCGAACCTCATACAAGGGAGCCGATCAAGTCAAGAAGGTACGTCTTCAAACTTTAAGAGGAGAGTTTGAAGCTTTGCATATGAAAGAATGTGAGCTTGCCTCCGATTACTTCTCAATAATTTTAACGGTTACTAATAACCTAAAAAGAAACGGAGAGAAGTTAGATGATGTGAGAATTATGGAGAAGATTTTTAGAACTTTAGATCCAAAGTTCAAACACATTGTCGCCATCATCGAAGAGATTAAAGACTTGGAGGCCATGACAATGGAACAAATTCTCGGCTCGTTGCAAGCTTATGAAGAAAAGAAAAAGAAGGAAGAGATCGTGGAGCAAGTACTCAAGACGCGGGTTGATTCAACAAAAGAAGAAAGCGGTCGAAGCCAACAAAGACGAGGTTGCGGTCGAGAACGAGGTCGTGGACATGGACACGGACGAGGTTGGAGGCTCAATGACGACAACGACAACAACAACAACCAAAGAGGAGAAAGCTCAAGAAGAGGTCGTGGGAGAGGAAATTCAAAATCAAGATATGACAAGTCACGCGTCAAATGCTACAATTGTGAGAAGTTTGGACATTATGCTTCAGAATGCAGAGCTCCTAGCAACAATAGAGTCGAAGAGAATGCCAACTACATTGAAGAAAGAAGTCAAGAAGATGGTACCTTACTGTCGGCTTACAAGGATAATGGAAGAGGCGAGGAGAATCAATGGTACCTAGACAGCGGTGCAAGCAACCATATGTGTGGAAGAAAAAGCATGTTCGTGGAGCTTGATGAATCAGTCAAGGGCAATGTAGCTTTCGGAGATGAATCAAAGGTTGCGGTGAAAGGTAAAGGAAATGTTCTAATCCGATTGAAGAATGGAGAGCACCAATTCATTTCAAATGTTTACTACGTGCTAAACATGAAGAGTTACATCTTGAGCCTAGGACAACTCTTAGAGAAAGGTTATGATATTCGATTGAAAGATAGTAACCTTTCTATAAGAGACAATGCAAGCAACTTCATTGCTAAGATGCCGATGTCAAGAAATAGAATGTTCGTGCTCGACATTCAAAATGATGTCGCACAATGTCTCAAGATGTGTTACAAAGATGCGTTTTGGCTTTGGCATTTTCGATTTGGGCATCTCAATTTCGGAGGATTAGAGTTGCTCTCCAAGAAGGAAATGGTAAGAGGATTACCTTGCATCAACCACCCCGATCAATTGTGCAAAGGATGTCTACTTGGAAAGCAATTCAAAATGAGCTTTCCAAAGGAGTCGAACTCTAGAGCTCGAAAGCCGTTGGAACTCATACACACGGACGTGTGTGGTCTGATCAAGTCAAGATCACTTGGTAAGAGTAATTATTTCCTTCTCTTTATCGATGATTTTTCAAAAAAAACATGGGTATATTTTTTGAAGGAGAAATCAGAGGTGTTCGAGAACTTCAAGAAGTTCAAAGCTCATGTTGAAAAGAAAAGTGGCCTTGTGATCAAAGCCATGAGATCCGACCGTGGAGGAGAGTTCACATCAAAAGAATTTCAAAAGTTTTGTGAAGATAATGGAATTCGACGACAACCGACGGTGCCAAGGTCCCCCAACAAAATGGAGTAGCAGAAAGGAAGAATATGACAATCCTTGAGATGGCGAGGAGCATGCTCAAAAGCAAGAGGCTGCCAAAGGAATTTTGGGCGGAAGCGGTTGCGTGCGCGGTTTACCTATCAAACCGATCTCCGACAAGAAGCGTATGAGAAAAAACACCACAAGAAACATGGAGTGGAAGGAAGCCCGGCATTTTCCACCTAAGAGTCTTTGGAAGCATAGCACACGTACACGTACCGGACGAGAAGCGAAGCAAGTTAGATGATAAAAGTGAGAAGTAAATTTTCATTGGCTACGACACCAACTCCAAAGGCTACAAGCTCTACAATCCTGATACAGGGAAGACAATCATCAGTCGAGATGTCGTGTTCGATGAAGAAGGAGAATGGGATTGGAGCACACATAATGAAGACTACAACTTCTTTCTACATTTTGAAGAAGAAGACATGGAGCAATCAAGGATAGAGCAACCAAGAGAGGAGCCTGCTACCCCACCAGCTTCACCAGCCGCGAGTTCTCAAGGAGACGAAAGCTCAAGTGAAAGGACTCCGCACTTTAGAAGCCTACAAGAACTTTACGAGGTAACTGAAAATCAAGACAATCTTGCTCTCCTTTGCCTATTTGCGGATTGAGAGCCCATAAACTTCTAAGAAGCTATGGAAAAGAAGAGTTGGAGAAATGCTATGGATGAAGAGATAAAGGCAATCAAGAAGAATGACACATAGGGTTAGCTTCACTTCCAAAAAGGCACAAGGCAATCGATGTGAAGTGGGTGTACAAAGCAAAGAAGAACGCCAAAGGAGAAGTTGAAAGATACAAGGCGAGATTGGTGGCAAAAGGCTACAGTCAAAGAGCGGGCATCGACTATGACGAGGTATTTGCTCCGGTTGCTCGACTAGAAACTGTTAGACTAATAATTTCATTGGCAGCTCAAAACAATTGGAGGATACATTAAATAGATGTCAAATCTGCATTCTTAAATGGAGTCCTCGAAGAAGAAGTCTACATTAAGCAACCACAAGGCTACGAAGTGAAAGGAGAAGAAGGCAAGATCTTGAAGCTGAAAAAGGCACTCTATGGGTTGAAACAAGCTCCAAGAGCTTGGAATGCTCGAATTGACAAATACTTCCAAGGGAGAAACTTCACCAAGTGTCCATACGAGCATGCACTCTATATCAAAATCCAGAACAATGATATATTGATTGTATGCTTGTATGTAGATGACTTGATCTTCACAGGTAGCAATCCAAGCATGTTTGGCAAATTTAAGAAAGAGATGACAAAGGAGTTCGAGATGACAGATATTGGGCTCATGTCTTACTACCTCGGCATTGGAAGTGAAGCGAGAAAACAAAGGCATCCTAATCACTCAAGAAGGCTATGCTAAGGACATACTCAAGAAGTTCAAGATGGATGACTCTAACCCGGTTGGCACGCCAATGGAATGTGGAATCAAGTTGTCAAAACACGAGGAAGGAGAAATGGTGCATCCAACACTCTTTAAGAGCTTGGTCGGAAGTCTGCAATATTTAACTTGCACAAGACCCGATATTCTATATGCAGTTGGAGCTGTCAGTCGATACATGGAGAATCCAACAACAACTCATTTGAAGGCGGCAAAGAGGATTCTTCGCTATGTCAAAGGTACAACAAACTTTGGCTTGTACTATTCTATTTCTAACGATTACAAGCTTGTTGGATATAGCGGTAGCGATTGGAGTGTTATATGGATGACCGCAAGAGCACAAGTGGCTTCGTGTTCTACATGGGAGACACGGCCTTCACATGGATGTCAGAGAAGCAGCCAATTGTCACTCTTTCCACATGCGAAGCGGAGTACGTAGCTGCTACTTCATGTGTTTGTCATGCAGATTGGTTACGAAACCTGTTGAAGGAGTTGAGTTTGCCACAAGAAGAGCCGACCAAGATTTTTGTGGACAACAAGTCAGCAATAGCTTTGGCCAAGAACCCAGTCTTCCATAATCGAAGTAAGCACATTGATACACGCTATCACTATATTAGAGAGTGCATCACCAGAAAGGACGTACAACTGGAGTACGTGAAGTCTCATGATCAAGTAGCTGATATCTTCACCAAGCCTCTCAAGCGCGAAGTCTTCATAAGGTTAAGAATTTTGATTGGAGTAACAAATCAAGTTTAAGGGGGGGTGTTGAAATATTAACTTGATTTGGGTCTTAGCCCAAATAGATATGTTATCTTATGTATTTGATGTAATAGGCCCAACTTCTAGAAACTTACTCTAGAAAAATCTTATCTAGAAGTCTAGATAAGTAATAAGTCTTAGGAGTTATTAGAAGATAAGGATAACCTTAGACTTGTGGAGAAAATTCTAGAGAGATAATTATAGCCATTAGATTAGAGTTGTGTTGGCAAAATCCTAACCATTGGTTGGGTAATGCCACTAGTATAAATAGGGGTGGTGTCTTTGTGTTTGGATCAAGCCAAAAATTAGAAACACTCAATAATACAAGTAGTGTTTCTTTTTCTAAAATCTCTAATCTCTCCCATTTTTAAACACTTCCTCCAACCACCTGAAATATTCTTCCAACAATATCATCATATATATATATATATACAAGACTGGACGTGGAACTTGGATCCTCAAACATGCTGCTCTAACAACCTCCCATGGGTACTCTATCCCCTCCAAGCTCTCCCTCTTCGCTAACACCACATTAAATGTTATTGAGAATGAAGAGTGACTGATGCTCCACGTACTTATCACAAGGCCTGTTATTTGTCATCTGCAAAGAGGCAACCGTGTAGTTGTATGTATGTTTCGTTAACTTCTAATTAATGAAACGCGGATGGCCTCTTATAGGTCCTCTTTACATTAAAAAAACAGTGTAGTTGTAGCTGAATGACTATAATCAATGACATTATTCTATGTTTTGAGGATGAATAACTAGCTACTAGTCTCTTCTCCAATACACAACGCAAGCCTATTATTTGTGTGAGCAACCACACATGAATGCACAAATTCCTTATTTTGTGATGCCCTTACATTCTTTTACTTGCTCTAATCGTCCGTGGAATCAAAACTTGGATAGCAATAACTTTTTTGTGATTCTAACAACCGACATTAATTCCTCTTTGTTAGAGATGCAGAGGATAGTGAAGAAATATAGGGATAGAAACTTAACAGTTGAATTTCAGGGAAACAATCATATCGTTTTGATGAGGAATATCATATCTAAAGGTAGTTATAGGAAGAGTGGAAGACTACCTGTTAATGGTTTGGGTCAATCCATCATGTCGATCCAACAAGCCAAAAAACAACAGAAACCTATTACTATAAAAGAGTAATTTGTATTTCAAAATACATAATATTCTAGTAAGGTATACACTATAGATCACACAAGCATGTAATAGAAATATCTCAAGTGTTAAAAATATCTAGGAGTAGTAAAAATATATACTGAAAGAGTGTAAGAAAAAATTCTAGAAGATGTAGTAAATGTATGATTGTAAATAAAGATTTAGAAAGAGCTAGGGTACTTTGTAAGGCCTATAAATAGGCCTTGAGTGTCCATTTTATAAGTAAGCAATGTAACTAATTGAGAAAGATATCAAACACAATTTTAGGTTTAAGTGTCCCTATTCTTATTCATTCTTTCTATCCAATACTTATACTAGTTCCTTCATACACCTTGTATCCTCCAACATCAAAGATCCCCGTGTTGGGTTTTATGTCTTGCATACTTATTCGGCGTGAAGAGAAGATGGTGATGCAAGTAGAGGATTCGAAGCGAAGGATCAAAGAGAAGGAGAAACAGTCAGTATGCAGCAGTAGCAGCCAACAGAGAAAGGGATGATCGACTATGTGGTCGACCGACACCTTCTCGGGATGATGGTCTGGGAGTTGCGGTCGACCGCACATCCGCGGTGCTGATGGAATTTTCGGGTACGAGTTTGTTAACTCGATTGAAGCCCACTTCGTCTTCTGATTAGATTGTACGGCTTTAATTGTATGTTTATCTCTTTAGTATACATCGGATGGCTATTGTATCAAGATATCTAAACTAGGATTTCTCTAGATCTATAAATACAATGTAAACGATCCCTAGAACAAGATGATTCTATTGAGTGCCGAATGGAAGAAGAGGATACTTCATATGAGAGGGTGAGAGAATTTCTCCATTGTAAGCAACAACCAAGTTCCAGTTAGGCTTGAAAAATGATCGTGGTGAGAATCGTAATATTCTTGGATTTTCTCTGGTTGAAATAATATCTTGGTTCTTCCTCCCCCGTATTAAGGCGAAAGCCCCAACCGGGACAATTCTTGTGTGCTTTGTGTGATTAGTGCGATCTAGTTTTGTTTGGTAGTTTGTGTTGATTGTATTGAAGACTCGACAAGATCCTCAATTTTCCTAACACCTAGCCATCAAACTTCTGTTGCACCAACACTTATCTTTTGCAGGAACTATTTTATGCCGTGGTGATTCTATTTCTATGGATTGAAATGAATAACTCATGAGTCATGATTTCTTATGGGAGTAAGCAGGAGATAGGGAATAGAAGGGACCACTATCTCAACTGCATATAGAAACTAATCAATAGTAAGATATTAATTCTTAACTTCTAAAAGATCTCACCATATTTGTTTACAAAAGAGAACCACAACAGGTTGGGCCGATCGATCCTGGATAAAGGATGCCCGTTAACCTTAATCCCCCATATACTGACAGTTCTAGTATGAATATGTTCATAGTGATCACATGTGTTTCTTGTACTTCACATGAAGCTTCACTATCCTGTTTCCAGTATAACGTTAAATTATAAGCAGACATTATAATCAACAAGTTGCAAGTCCCGACTGTATTTTGACAGACACCAGACATCAACTTGAAGCCTTGAATGTAAACAATTATAAAATTACCCACTGTTTAAACTCGCATCTAATTTTTAAAAGATCTAGAGAGAACAAAATCAAAGAAAGGTACTGTATTCTGAAATCTGTCTGTCCAACAGTCGGTATCTTGGTTAAAGGAATCTAAATCAGGAAGTTAACAGAAATGAGAAATTGCAACTAAAGGAATCTAAATCAGGAAGTCAATTTGTGTCACTGCAAACATCAGGGATTCGTTCGCGTATTGTAGAATTGACACTAGTTCAGGTACTTCTCTAATTGTAAAGCCATTGATTAAGTCTGCATATCTGCCTTTCTTTGTCATTTCTGTTAGCCCATTAGCAACCAAGACAAAGAGTAACGGGGAGAGAGGATCCCCCTATTTGAGACCTCTGCGACACCGAATTTCTCGTCCGTATTCACCATTCAATTGGATGAATGATTTCCCACCACTAACGCACTTCCTAACCCACATTCTCCACTTAGGCCCCAACCCTTTGAGCTCCAAAGCTTCATCCACGTTGTCCCACTTTACCGTGTGATATGCTTTTTCAAAGTCTTACTTCAATAGAAATCCGTCAACTTTGTCCTTATGCCCTCTAAACACGATTTCATGGGCAGAGGCGATGTTATCCATGATGTCCCTTGTAGGATAAATCTACTCCCAACTCGTAGTGCTAATAGCGGAAGTGCACCACAAGCAATAAAAACTCCCAAGAAATAGATGAACCAAGAACAAGCCACCACAATATATGGATCTCACAAGAACACAACTAATATGCAGAGATAACCAATACTTCTTATTCCCAAAGAAATACAAAGATTACAAAAGAAATTACAACTCTCAATCTCTTTCTCTCACCTTTGAAACACTCGGCACAATCTCTCTTGAAGTTGAATAATGATCAGCACTAACTAAACTCTAGAGTTTACGGCCATATATATAGCCCCCAAGTAAACCCTAAAAGATATACACAAATCTAGCAAATTGGATCTTTCTCCCGTAAACCCAAAAGAAACAATCAGCGTCGGTGTCGGTCGACTGCCACCCAGGCCGATCGACCGCATCGTCCAAATTCAATCCAGAGGGCTGACTGGTCGACCGCACCCCTAGTGTCGGTCGACCGTCCCCTTCTCTGTTGGACGCCTGCACTCGAAGAACCCCCAGTCGACTGGGTTGGTCGACCGCACCCCTAGTCGGTCAACCGCAACCCTCCAGTCTTGTCTTCTTCTACTTGCTACTTGTCTTCTCTTGCTTCTTTGTCTTCTCATTTTCTTTTCCAACTTCAAGTACCCCGTGCCTACGTGTATTTGATGCCACAATTCCTAACAATCTCCCACTTGGACCAAATACACTACGCTTCAAAGTTATTGCAATCTTTCCTCGCATTATCACTGCCATCTCCCACTTTCATGGAAGACCCAAGTACTCCCCACTCTCATAAAGAGCACCTCCGTCACTCCACGTGGAGTGCACCAACCACCCCTCATCGACTCATGAAGGATGTGCTCCACCAATCACATAGAGCGTGAATACCGGAGAAACAACCTCCCGTGTCGGATTCTGTATTATGAGACTCCACCTCGCAAGATCTCCATCAACACCGGACATAGTTCGAAGCCTCTCAATACACCCTCTGCACTAGAAACCTCCGTGGACGACACCTCCACAAACTCCGCAGACTGTTCAACCCCTACAGTCCCAATTCGGTTATCCTCATCGACATCAGCACGCATATCGATACCAGTGCTCTCTTTCTCACAAGAGCGACTTGAAGCTTCCACTGTCAATTTGCAAAGTACCCTCTCCGCAGCAACGCCTTGCCCACTAAGATCACTTCCATGGCCAGCAGCTCACACTAAATTAGTAACCTCCCCGCCACAACTGAAAGAACTCAGTTGCACCTCACACAACCTACTACTCGATTCCGGCTAAGAGTCAACTACAGGAGAAACGCCCCTCACGTCTCTAAGCAAATACAGCGTTCCCTCACGCTTCCCTTTTGTAATCACCCTTGAACCTGCAGCTATGCACCACTCCCCACTACCAACTGTAGTAGACAACCCCTCCTTGTCTAGCCTTCCAATCGAGATAAAATTTTCTTTAAGTCTGGAACATGCCTTGTCTCCCGCAAGACAACACTTTGATCATCAAGGGTATTCACGCGAACAGTACCAACCCACGTACAAGACACCGATGACCATTTCCCACGATCACATCTCCAAAAGAACTCTCCTCATAGTCATCAAATACCTCTCTCCTCGGAGTGCAATGAAAAGAGGCTCTCGAATCAATACACCAATCTTGAGTGCCCAACTCCTCCCGAGCTGATAAGCAATAGATTCTCAACAAGCCCCACTTGAGCTTTCTTTGGAGTATCTCTCTTCGGTTTCTCCTGCTTCTTCATATAAGCCTTACAACTGCGCATCATGTGACCCTTCTTGTGACATACCAGCACTCAGGCCCATGTCCCCCATCGTTGTCATCAGACCCACTCTCAGATGAACTACTCTGATCCTTTCTTCTTCGACTACTCTTAGATCTCCCACGTCTCTTCTCAACGTACATGGCAGAATCTCTAGAAGATGATTATGGATATCCCCCATTTCTTACCCTTTTCACCTCCTCGTTCAGAATGTTACTCACCACATCCTATAGAGTCGTCGAATCTGTCATAGTGCCTGTAATAATCTGTTCCACCGTACCATAACTATCGGGTAAAGTAGATAGAAGTAATAATGACTGCCCCCTCTCTGAAAACTTCAAACCTGCAGCTTCCATCTTGTTATAAACCATACAGTAATTATTCACATGCTCTGCTACTGAACCCCCTTCCTTCAACTTCATATTAACCAATTTCTTCAGATGAAGAATTTGATTTGATGCCGACGGTTTCTCATACATATCCGTGAGAATTTCCATAGCCTCCTTTGTGGTCTTTGCCTTCGAGATATGAAATAATGCCTTCCTACTCAGTCCCAACTGAATCTGCCCCAGCACCTTCTAATCCAAATGATTCCACTCTGCCTAGACCTTCGCATCCTTGTCTGCACCTACCGGCTTCTCATCAAACAACGGACCATCAAGATCTTTCTGACGAAGATATGCTATCATCTGAATCTTCCACATCGCGAAGTCACTCCCATCGAATCTCTCGATCTTCATCTTGTTATCGGCCATCTCGAACCAACTGCTTTGATACCACTTGTCGGAGAAATCTACTCCCAACTCGTAGTACTAATAGCGGAAGTGCACCACAAGCAATAGAAACTCTCAAGAAATAGATGAACCAAGAACAAGCCACCACAATATATGAATCTCACAAGAACACAACCAATATGCAGAGATAACCAATACTTCTTATTCCCAAAGAAATACAAAGATTACAAAAGAGATTACAACTCTCAATCTCTTTCTCTCACCTTTGAAACACTCGGCACAATCTCTCTTAAAGTTGAATAATGATCAGCACTAACTAAACCCTAGAGTTTACGGTCATATATATAGCCCCCAAGTAAACCCTAAAAGATATACACAAATCTAGCAAATTGGGTCTTTCTCCAGTAAGCCCAAAAGAAACAATCAACGTCGGTGTCGGTCGACTACCCCCCAGGCCGGTCGACCGCATCGTGCAAAATCAATCCAGAGGGCTGACCGTCCTCTGTTGGACGCCTACACTCGAAGAACCCCCAGTCGACTGGGCCGGTCGACCGCACCCCTAGCCGGTCGACCGCATCCCTCCATATTTGTCTTCTTCTACTTGCTGCTTGTCTTCTCTTGCTTCTTTGTCTTCTCCTCTTCTTCTCCAACTTCAAGTACCCCGTGTCTACGTGTATTTGAGGCCACAATTCCTAACATCCCTCCCCTTGACAAAACCACTTAATGACTTGTCTATGACGTCCAATAAATAAGGAAATAACCTATTGGCAAGCATTTTGGTTATAATTTTAAAGGAGTCACTTAGGAGGCTAATCTATCTAAGATCTGACACCCTATAAACTTCAGATTTTTTGGGGATGAGATTATTTGTAGATCTCATGGCTAAACCCAACATACTTACATAATAGAGAAGCATATTATCGGAAATATAATTCAAAATTGACAACTTAACTTGAGACATACCTTCACAAGCCGACACCGGTTCCTTTGTTTTTGCCGCCGATCTAATTAGGTCATCCTCACGTCGACCTTCATTGCTTTGTCTCTTTCTCTTCCTCTTTTTTTCCTCCGCACCTCTCTTCGTACTCTATGTTTGGTTCCTTGTCTCCGTCTTCTATTTGTCTCTCCCCTCCTACAAACGTCATCACCTATCTTTCCAATTTTTCACTGTCGCTATGTGAGACACGCGCATCCTCTCCCACCCCTTCCATTGAGCCAATCATATCATCTCCCATCTGTGAAAGACCATGAACCCCTAAGTTCATCGTCTTCTTCACTAAACTCATCCCCGACTTGGCTATCCTCCTCCTGTCCCTTCTCCGTTCCCATCCCAACTTCGCCGTAAGCCTCATCTTCCTCGTCCTCGTTGGGAGCTTTGTCGTTTTCGTTCCCACCTTTAAGCCCCTCTTGAATTCTTTTATTCATATCTTGGCCCACACCATCACCTCTAGTTCCAGTTGAGCCCAGCCTGACAACTTCTTTGCTCAAATTTCCTTTAAACTGCACATTTGGGTTATTCTCTTGTTGTAGGCCCACACCATCACCTCTAGGCTACCAAACTTTTGAAAAAACAAACACGAACCTGAAACAATGACCCCCCCACCTAACATAACATCCACAGAACAACATATACTCGTCCCACCACAAAAGTGTGACCACTTCACAAACCCCTTAACAACGTAGCCACCAATTAACTAAATCTGTGATGGTGTCATTTAATTCCAGCAATATGTATTTCAGGCAATAAACATACTTGACAAACTCCTTTCGAATAACCATCAATAGTTCACTAACTTGCACACAGAACATGCAAATCATCTACTATTTAATCGATCATCCATAAGCAGTGTACAATGAGTCGGTTATAAGAACTCTGATAAAGTGATTCTTGTTACTTCAAAGAACTTTGTCAGAAGAAGAAACAAAAGTAAGTAGTTCAAGTATTTTAGAGAATCCATATTTGAGGATATGATAACCCTAGGGCAAAGCAAGATCAAAAGTCTCATAAAAAACATTGACCGAATATCAAATTAGTTGCTGTCAAACCTGAGTATATATTGTGCCTCCAGCCTCTAACAAATCCTTACCAAAAACTATTTGCTCAAGTCAAAACTCAAAAGTGAGCAGACCTTCTTACACCAATAAACCACTGCTGAATAGTTAAATAGCACTATGATCGGTCGATCGCCACCACCAGCGCTTACTTTTTAAGTAACCAGCCTGGCTGCTGAACCATAGTTGTCAGCTACTAAGACCAATCCCTAAACTAAACCATGTAAATGGTTCTAATGTAATCCCCTTTTCCAGGAACACCACAAATTTGCACTTATACCTACATATTCAGAAGCTGAAAGGTCCTGAAGGTTATAGAACTATCTAAGATCGCCCGTCTCACTGCAACTATCAACTATGTTGGACCACTTCACTTCAACAGTACATTTTTTCCTTATGACATCAAGATTTCATGCTCTGAGATAACAAAACCAAGTATTTATTTTAAAATTCCAAGTCATCAACCCAGTATCATGCCAAATTATATAACTTGGAACTCTTCTCAGACTTCTCCTTTGCCTTCATCCCTCCTTCCTCTCTTCTATAGTTCATTCATGTCGAGTGTCGACACTCCTTTTGACAAAGCGAATGATAATGCATCATGTGTATGCCCCTGAGATTTGAATGTGGATGACTCCTAGTCATCTTTCACGAGCTTCTTGCTTCTGCTGTTTATCCTCAAATGACTTCTATCTTATTTGGATGCCTTTTAAAGATCAGATATTAGAGAGTGAGGAAGAGGTATACGAACTCTCAAGTCTCAACATTTACTTACAACTTCTGGGCTGAAAATTTTATCTCAAACTTCAGTACGAGCCTAGTAATTGTTTGCGTACGTCAAGTCCTCGTTTTAATAGAAAATGGAAGATTTTTTTTGGCTCAGGGTTTTATCTCAAAAGAAAAGGGAAAATGTAGAGCCTCAAACAACCCAGGGGTTGAGAAAAGACTTGATTTTGGGCTGAATATTATTACAAACCACGGGCATCTAACTTCAATCTCTACTTGGGCCCTTAGAGAGTTTCTACTAGTAAGCTGCTAATAACATGAAGACAAGCCAGGATCCTACCTGCCAACTAGTTCTCTATCATTAATGACTATGCCTTTCTAGCCCATATAGTTCCTATGCCTCATGATCAATAATTAATCCCCAATTTGGCACCAAAAATTTGCTCTGTCGGCTGATCAGCCGATCAGTGAGATTAGATTTCGCTGTATTTTTGTTTGTTGGTTGGGTGTATGAGTTACAGGACTTGGGATTTGAATTTCATAAGCTTTTTTTGTATGTTTTGGTATATTCTTTTTAATGAAACGCGGGGGGCATCCAACCACCGGTGGGTAGACCATAAAAAAAAACACAAAAAAAAAAAACAGTTAAACCCCAACTTGATGTGACGATATATGTATAGTATTTGGGCAGGAAAGAAACTAGTATATACTAGTAAACCAGAGCAACTTACCAACAAAACACCATCAAACGCTATATTTCAATTTCTCATAAGAAACAGTTTTCAAAGTAAAAAAAAGCCCTAACTGTAGACCCTATAGGCTTCAGATATTTAAAACAACAACACAAAATGAAAGGTGAACAAGTAAAAAATCCTAGTTGCAGGAGCAAAACCCAAAAGGCAACAAGATAAAAGTAGAATGTCGAGATTTACATTTACTGGCATAAAATTCTAGATGGGTGAGTAAATATAACATACTATACAAACAAGGCTAAAAATTTCTAGGTACGAGGTAGATTTACCTGCTTGCAATAATCTCTTATGCAGAATGGCCTGTGGGAAATCCAAGAGCAAAGGCCAGGCCAAAGTTGGTGCTTTCTTGGTTGATACTCATAATTTGTTTTTCTTTCGTTTCCTTTCTTTTCTTTTGGCGCTCAACCCAGTTACTGCCTTTCTTTCTAGCATCTCTCTCCGCTTTCTCTTGTTTGTTCTTCATGAAATTAACAATAAATATATCAGAGAGATCAAAGCAAAAATGATAATTTGAATGCACAATGCTTCAGCCATATCTATCTTCTTTAATTAGTATTTTATTTTTTTTGGATCAGTTCCCCTCAAGCATGTCAGCAATCACTATTGAGTTAATTAATTATAATATTAAAACAAAATTAACTGTAAAAAGAAAGAAGGAAAAACTTCAAGAGGATGCAGTAGTGCAATTATTTTGTTCTTTTCAACACATGATTAAATTCAAAAGCATGGGAAGTCAGTAGAAAGAGAGAGTAAAATATATATGCAGTGTTATTACAACATAGAGATTAGAGACTGTGTAAGCTTGTAGTCACATAGGCTTCTATATTGATTAATTTAAGGGTCTATTAGGCGAATCAAATCAAATGTGACTTGCAGCCTGTGTATGCAAAGCTAGTAATCCTAAAAGCCATGAATCTCGTCCATGAACTATGAACCATATTTGTTCCAATTAATTGACACGCTAAAAAGGAGATGAAAAGGAAACATGACACGCTCAACAACAGCCAAAGTATGCATATATCTATAGTATACACGAAGCAAGTGTTTATACACATACAGCATTCAGTTAGGCCTGTTGACATCGGTAGGTAAGTTGTTGGGTAGCTAGAAATAATAATTGACTGGAAATTAATAATGATTGATGAATGAACATTAATTCCGGCAGAACTGAAATCCTAGAATGGATCCAGATTTGTCTGATCAACTTGTGTGTGTGTGTAATCAATTTGGATCCTAGAATGGATCCAAATTTTCTCCCTAAATATTCAAACTACAACCAACTTACAATTAGTAAGAAAATGAATTCTAGTTGGTGTGGAGCGACGATAGTCGAACAAGTTTATAGTTTGGGTTCTACTTTGATCTATTCAGATCAAAGTGAGAGGTGCCAAGGGTCTCTCATGTCAGGGAGTTTGGAGGTAGGGCTGCAATCGAGCCGAGCCGAGCCGAATACCTCCAGGCTCAAGCTCAGCTCGTTTACGAAACGAGCTTACTTTTGAGCTCGAGCTCGGTACGAGCCGAGCTTTGACCGTATTCGAGCCGAATAGCTCGCGAGCTTAGCCTAAAAAAAAAACCAAACTCGAGCTCGGCTCGTTTACGAAACGATCTTACTTTTGAGCTCGAGCTCGGTCGAGCCGAACTTTGACCGAGCTCGAGCTGAATAGCTCGTGAATAGCTCGATTCGTTTGCAGCCCTACTTGTAGGCTTTTGTGGAGCTGTAGGGGGGCGACGACAGCCTCCGTTGTGAGGTGGCGATGATAGTCAACGGTGGTCAAGCTAGGGGATGAGAACAAGGTCACGATCTGGACATGGGTATGTCATATTGGTGGATACCTGCGGTGTCTCTCGTAGGATGCTTGAAGTTGACGTATGGGTCATTGCTGGGGGTGACGGCGGTGTGGTTGCGAGTGACTGCAAGGACAAACGGAATACAAGCGAGAAAATGAGAGAGAATGAGCTCAAATTGGCACGAGAAACTTGTTGTGACAAGGTTGCCGATCAGTAGGATTACAAGGTCACCGATCAGTAGGATTAAGTTTTGTCGTATTTTTTGTATGTTAGTTGGGATGTATGAGTTCCGGAACCCAGCTTGTTGAGTTTCCTAAACTTTATAAGCCTTATTTTTGGTTGTATGTTTTATTAAAATCTTTTTAATGAAATATGGCGGGCCTTCAACCCACCGTTGACGATTAAAATTTAAAATTTAAAAAAATTTATAAAAAAAAAAAAAAAAAAAAAACTTGTGTGTGTGTGTGTGTGTGTGTGTGTGGATGTATATTCATCAAATTAATTGAACATGGGCTAGATTAAATGGTTTCTTACTAGTTTGTATGTTACCCAATGTGAAGAAGAATCAGGTTTCATTGAGGTTGATTGATTAATTAAATAGCTATTGGGTAAGATCACATATAACAGCTTTAAGATTAATTCCCTCAACTGTAGCGATGCAGTCATGTGAGCTCGAGTTAGAGTATGTCCTGTTGTAGTAGTCTGACAGATGACCTTCTGAGAATTAGACATGTTTGTACACATTGCATTTGATGAGAAAATGTGGTTAACTAATAACAAAATCTAAACAACAAGTGAGATACTCTAGATATTTTTTTATTTTTTATTTCGAAGGAAGATACTCTGGATATTCTAGTGAGCCATCTGATACACATACATATCTCTAAATTTATTATATAATAATGATGAAACTTAGAATAATTTTGAATGTGTTTTCAAGTTCAAACAAATTGATCACCCTAGGGCCGATGGTATATTACAGTGCAACAATGATATGTCCTTGGCCATTTGTTATATATACATTGTTCATTTTGTTTCTAGTAAAGCAGCTAGTATACATATATAGTTTTGTGTTCGTTACAAATTGAGCAAACTCCCATGCCTGCAGAAGCAGATTAACTAGCAATACATTGAGTGAGCTGTGAAGATATTCTACTCCATAAGTATGTACATGAGTTGTCCACTAGCATATATAGATATAGATTCATGAGAGTAATTAATTAAGATATAAATATATGACAAACATTAATTTAGTACATGTTTATTTATATACTACTATATTTAACAAACCTTGTAATTGATGAATGGGAATTATTTGAGAGGTACAGAGTGAGAGGTCACGAGAAGAACAAGGCAGACAGCTAGCACAAAAGGACAGGTAGCTGATTGGTTTGTATGTTTTTTTTATCAGTACTGCATCGATCGATCCGATCGATCGACTATCTGTCCAAAAACTTCTTTTCGTTCGCTCCTTTGTTTAACTATACATATATGATCTTGCTTAAGTGCACTAATCGATGCAAGATTGTCTTCAGTGCTATCTGCAGCAAGACACAATAAAAAAGGATGAGTGTTGGATTTCTAGTTTCGGAAATATACATATACATATTAATCACACACTACGGAATTTATCCAAGTTTAAAACATTAATGTACCCCTTTTAGCTAACAACCTTTCAAGTTACAATTTATAGTTAGTTTCTCAAGCAAGAGTTGGGTAATCTAAAAATTGCTTTCTCCAACTGTTTTTATCAATCAATCTCAACTTTCACACATGTCATGCTCTTCAGCTATTATTTACCAAGTATTTCTTTGCTGCGTTCAAAATCAAATCAAAGGAGCGTAAAGTAGATTTGGCATTTGGCAAATTGGATTGTGATGCAGCAGGTAAAAAAGCATATATGTTAATGAACTATTTCATTCTAAGAACAGATATATTTAATCCTCCCTTAGAACAATATGAAACTTTCCTTCACTTCCATAATCCCTTCTGATCTATCAAATGAGTGAAACCACCATTAGATTCATTTATTGTTGAAACAGTAATCTGAGGATATGTGGTACCAAAGTTTATAAGATTCAGTAACGAATGGAACAACTTGTTGATTTTATGATTTCTAGAGATGCTGTTCTGCCTATCCTACTACACCTATCCTCCGTTATCTCTTTGCATCAACAACTTGTAGGGTAGCTAAAATAAACTTGTGATGGTGGTGGAGGTGGTTAGTGAAATGGAAGATGATGATTTTGAGCAGCAAATTATGTCAGAGCGGGGGAGGGAGAGAGAGAGAGAGAGAGAGAAATTGACGAGAATGAAACGTGAATAATTTATTTGAGGGGATGAGTCATCATCTCTTCTCTTCGCTTCTCTTCTGTTTGGTGGTTAGGTAGGACTCAGGACTTGGCAGTTGCTAAGGTTCCGACAAAATTCCACAAACTATCGCCCGTGACCGTTACATGTGACAAAGAGAGACCTGTACACTCTCTCTCTTATATATATATATATATATATATACACTAGGTATGCTCGTGGGTACGTGCAGTATTCAGAACGATACAACATATAAAAAATCATGTAAGCAGTAAGAAATGATTTATAGATGTTTATTAGATAGTAGACGTTGATGTATTGATATACTTTGAAGTAGGATTATGAAGTGACCTTGATGTTTATTGATTTGTATATTGCAGGATTATTTGTTAGCAGCTCGGGATTCAAAAATAGTACTGTGAATCTACAACAGTAGTGAATCGGAAATTTCTTGCTATGTATGACTTGAGCATAAGAGATTTCTTTTTTTTGATTTGGAGTCTAACATAAGTAGCAATTCATTTTCTAACTGCATGAGTTATGATTAACGCCTCAAACTGTATGAGTTAGTTCCCCCTTGTTTGTTTTTTATGTAGTTAACCATGTATGAATTTAAAAGAGAAAATTTGTTGTGATGTATACGTAAAGCAGATCAAGATACAATTTTGCAGCTACAAAAACCCGAAATATAGGGACTAAGTATAGATTTGTCCATAAAAGCACGATCAAGCGAGTTAATTAAAGAATTTGCGACGATCTTTCAAAGCGGCAAATGCCCAAATATTAAATTAAAAAAAAACATAATCCAAAATTGCATAATAATAAAAAAACATTCTAATCAAAATTAACTCAGTGAAGCATTCTAATCTAAAATAATTACTCAGTGAAGTATAATACAATCAGATCAAATATGGTAATTCAAAAGCAATTAAATGGAAGTAAATGTTATTGAGTTATGAAAGCATACTCCGAAAAAAAAACATAATAAAAAATTTGAAATTAAAAAAAAAATCCTAAATTGCATAACCAAAAAAAACATTCACTGATTTTTTTTTTTGACATACGTGGGTAAAAAAACTAGGTAAAAAAAAGAGAGAAGAAAGAGAGAGAATAATGAAAAAGGAGAAAAGAGGGGGAAAATAGTAATAAATGAAGGAGTTGTTTTATTTTGGGGGAAAAAAATTATTTTTGGTGGGGGCAGGAACATTTAGGAGGGAAAATGTCTTTTGGGAGCAAAAATCTAGACCGTTAATTTTCTTATAAATGAATGATAGCCACTTGATAGCTTTCTTTGTTTTTTATTATATAGATTGATGCTGTTTATTTCTGGGAGACGTGTGGAAGCACCAGGTGTGATTTCGGACTCAATTTGTATTGGAGGAGAATGCCGCTCGTCTGCCGATCTTCGGTTGACCTTCAGGGACCTGCGATGGGCTCGGAAAGATGTTGAAGGCTGGGCTCGGATCGGAAGGGTCGGATCCGAGGTCTGGTGTACCTGCAGACGGTCCTGAAACACCGGGGTTTATCCCGGCGGCGGACCCTCCGACGCTCTAGTCAGTCTCTGTGAGAGAGTAGCAATAACTAGGTATATTTTAAGTGGCAAAAGATTCATTACCTCAAAAGGTGGGTGGGGGTCTAGTATTTATAGAGAATCCCAACCGGGTTTGGTTCCACTTGGGGGCCGGGTCTGGATCCGAAAGCCCGTGGGCCTGACGTGGCAGAAGGCCCAGGGGGTTTAGGGCGGACGTGGCAATACCAGGAATGGTATAGGGCTGACGTGGCGAAACCCTTGGCGGTATTTGGAGTTGACGTGGCTGATCGTGGGTCTCCTGTGCTTCAGGGGGGAATCAGAGGGCCTAGGCTGCGCCAGGTCATCCTTCTGCCCCGCCAGAGAGGGGGGACGGCCTGTGGGACTGTCCCGGATCGGACTCCGAGGGCTACTGAGGCTCGTCGGTACAAGGAGGCCAGTATCGTGAGGGAAAACACGAGGTTCGGCGCCGACCCTGGAGTGGTCCGGAGCCGAACCAGGTTGCTATCTTTACCTTTCTGAGTGGAAATTGTATTGGGCTCTGGTTGGGCCTCAGGCCATTTTTACCCTGTCACACAAGCCCCCCACTCCTGCAGGGGGTGCGGGAGCTAGCCGTGGAGGAGTGCTTATGGTTGTAGAAATGGGATGGCGAGTTACTGGGCCTTCATGAGAGGGTTACGTTGGTGCTAGACCTGACCTCGAGCCGGTCGAGGGATTACGGGCCAAGAAGGGGGGTGGCGAGCCGTTGGCCTTCCTGAGAAGACCACCCTGGTGCCAGACCTGACCTCGAGCTTGGCGAGGAATTACTGGAAGGCAAGGGCGATGGCGAGCCGTGAAGCCTTCCTGAGAAGACTACCCTGGTGCCAGACCTGACCTCGAGCGGGTCGAGGGATTACGGGCCAACAAGGGGGGTGGCGAGCCGTTGGCCTTCCTGAGAAGACCACCCTGGTGCCAGACCTGACCTCGAGCTTGGCGAGGGATTACTGGAAGGCAAGGGCGATGGCGAGCCGTGAAGCCTTCCTGAGAAGACTCCCCTGGTGCCAGACCCGACCTCGAGCCGGTCGAGGGATTATGGGCCAACAAGGGGGGTGGCGAGCCGTTGGCCTTCCTGAGAAAACCACCCTGGTGCCAGACCTGACCTCGAGCTTGGCGAGGGATTACTGGAAGGCAAGGGCGATGGCGAGCCGTGAAGCCTTCCTGAGAAGACTCCCCTGGTGCCAGACCCGACCTCGAGCCGGTCGAGGGATTATGGGCCAACAAGGGGGGTGGCGAGCCGTTGGCCTTCCTGAGAAGACCACCCTGGTGCCAGACCTGACCTCGAGCTTGGCGAGGGATTACTGGAAGGCAAGGGCGATGGCGAGCAGTGAAGCCTTCCTGAGAAGACTCCCCTGGTGCCAGACCCGACCTCGAGCCGGTCGAGGGATTATGGGCCAACAAGGGGGGTGGCGAGCCGTTGGCCTTCCTGAGAAGACCACCCTGGTGCCAGACCTGACCTCGAGCTTGGCGAGGGATTAGGGAAGGCAAGGGCGATGGCGAGCCGTGAAGCCTTCCTGAGAAGACTCCCCTGGTGCCGGACCCGACCTCGAGCTGGTCGAGGGATTATGGGCCAACAAGGGGGGTGGCGAGCCGTTGGCCTTCCTGAGAAGACCACCCTGGTGCCAGACCTGACCTCGAGCTTGGCGAGGGATTACTGGAAGGCAAGGGCGATGGCGAGCCGTGAAGCCTTCCTGAGAAGACTACCCTGGTGCTAGACCTCACCTCGAGCTGGTCGAGGGATTACGGGCCAACAAGGGGGGTGGCGAGCCGTTGGCCTTCCTGAGAAGACCACCCTGGTGACAGACCTGACCTCGAGCTTGGCGAGGGATTACTGGAAGGCAAGGGCGATGGCGAGCCGTGAAGCCTTCCTGAGAAGACTACCCTGGTGCTAGACCTGACCTCGAGCTGGTCGAGGGATTTCGGGCTAACAAGGGGGATGGCGATCGGTTGGCGCCCTAGAGTGATTGACTGGGGATATCCCGCCATTCCTGTGGAGCATTGAAGGCTCTCCGAGAACGGTGTGATGGTCCAATTCCCTAGGGGCATTTAATGGCGCCGCCTAATAAATGTAGATGGCGCATGGTTTTCCGTTGATTGACCTTCCCCGCGCCCCAACGGTTAGTCCCTGGGGGAGGTTATAAATACCTCGCCCCTCCATCGTAGGTATGATCAAAACAGGGGTGGCCCATTGGCCCTCAGAGGTGTCTGCTTCGGCGGACGCCTGTCTTTTGCTAATAATTCCGACCCTAGCAGCGTCGGAGAGGTGGTTACTTCTGCCGCCCGGATCTTCTCTTGGATCTGATGGACCTTGATACGGCAGCCAGATCTATGGGAGATCAGGGTGAGAGGGGTAACGGCCGAGATCCGTGTTGGTGGAAGAGGAGCCTCGGATTGGTGGTGGTTTTGCCGTCTGGATCCCTTCTCGGGTCAGACTACCCTGTCATGGATGTTTGGCCCGGGAGAGATCCGGACGAAAAGATACACCAACCGTATTCCGGTCTTGGGGCTGAAGGGCCTCGGATGGGGGGTCCACCTCCCATCGGGGTTCGGCCAGTCCGTCTTGATAGGGCTGCAGGCGATGGCGGTTTCTGTCCCACGCTCGAACTGTTCGGGGTTTCGGCTGCCGAAGCTGTAAGTCCCGGGCTGCTCGAGGGTGAGAGGGGAACTGGTCGAGCGCTGGAGCCCGGGGCGTCTGTCATATGACGGCGTCTTAAACCTTAAGTAAAAATGTTTTCTCCTTCGCGAATTCCCTCCGAACCGACCCCAGAGTTGGGCTGTCAGTCTGGCGTCTGATGACGTCCTCAGCACAGGTTTCGAGGATGCGGCGCGATTTTCCAGGCGGCAGTTGTGCGTCAATCAGTGAACATTAATCGCGGAAGTCGAGGAGTCGTTCTTCCCTTATATAAGTATTCCCCCCCTTTTCCCTTTCGCCCACTTCAATCTTGCTGTTTTCTTCTTCAAAAAATCTCCCAACCCTTCAGCGATTGTTCTTGCAGTTTGCCGTACTTGGCTCGCCCTCCCGAAGCGGTCCCAGGTTAGTTTGGTAAGTTTGTTTTATCTTTAGGCACAGATGGATAGGGCTCAGTCCGGTTCGTCGGCGTCGTCGTCCAGGGGGGAAGTAAAGCCTGACTCTCCGTCGACGTCGTGGGAAGAGCCCGTGTTCGAGGAGGAAGCGGTACACAAGACGAGGCTGTCGCGCTCCCGACGTCCCTTTGTGGTGGAGAGTAGCGGGTCGGAGGGAGCCGGCGACGGTTCGGACGGCATTCGCGTGCTGGAGTTGTCTTCCGATGAGGAGGGAGGCGAGGGTGATATAGCGAGGAGATCCACCGTTCAGGGTCGAGGACCGTCGGAGCGAGTCAAGAAGGAGAAGAGGGCCCCAAGAAAACCGGGGTCGAGGACCGGCGGTTCGAGCAAGGCGCCTGTTTTCCGTGATCTGATGACGGGTTCGCCCGTTCAGCCGAAGCATTTCCGTCAGTATCCCGACGACCTTTCTGACCGGGAGCTCTTCGGAGTGCAACCCTCTTCGCCGAGCCGGAGGAGGGTGATGATGGACGCGATCTCGACCGTTTTGGAGGACGGGGATTTGGAGGTTCTGCAGCTGGCGTATCATATAGGGCCTGGTTACGAACTACTGCTGCCGAGCTCCACTCTGCACCCCACCGATCCCTTGTCCGCTTGGTACTGCGTCTTCCCAGTGGACGCTTTTATCTCTGGCCTGAGGTTGCCAATCCACCCGTTCGTTAGGGATGTGTTGAACTGGGCCTCCTTGGCGCCCATGCAGTACGGGCCGAACTCTTGGAAGCAGATTATCTGCTTTGTGCTGATGTGCGAGGAACAGCAAGTACCCCTGCGGCTGAATGTGTTCCGCGCGATGCTGATGGTCAACCCGTCGGCCGAGGGTGTATACTATATCTCTCCCCGGAGTGGGGGGAAGGTCGTTCGCCACCACCCGGATTCCATCAAGGGATGGAAGGAGAAATATTTGGTGATCCGGAGTGAAGAGCCATGGGACATTCCCACTCGATGGAACCACTCCAAGCCGAACTACCAACCGCCGAGGCAGGGGGATCTGTCGGTCGATGAATGGGGGTTTGTCGAGCGCCTCCGCCAGTCACCTAGTATTGATTGGACGGAGGTGACGGAGACCACTCTGGCGAGCGCTGGACTGAGCCCAGCTGTTATGTGTATGTAGTTGTTCCTTTTCTCTGGGTCCTTTCTTGCTTTCTTGCTCATTGCTCTTAATGGTTTTTCCCGCAGGTATGGACGAGGCGTCGATCAAGGCAAAGAGGCTCGCCATGAGGAAGGAGAAGGCTGAGAAGGAGGCGGCGAAGAGGCCGAGGGGGTCGTCCCTAATCATTTCGGAAGTCCAACTCGAGCCGAGGACCAAGAGAGGTCGCTCCGAGACGAGCAAGGGTGTGGCTTCTTCGAAGGGTCAGGGCCTAGCGGGGGCCCCTGTTCTCGACAAGGGGAAAGGTCCCTGGGTCGAGGCCGAGGAAGAGGATCCGGTGGTGGAGTTGTTGCGGCAGCGGTGGGCTCCGGACTGGTCGGTTCTGATGGGGGACCGCCTGACAGAGGAGGCCCAAGCCGTTGAAGTGGTGGAAAAGCTGGCGACCCCTCGCGATCGCAAGGCGATGGAGGGTGAGCCCGTGGAGGTGGCGTTCGCCCGCCTGGCGCAGGCCACCGTGCAGGTAAGTCTGTCGACCCTGTCCCTCCTTGTTGATTCTCGTGCGGAGGCCTGATCTTTGTCTGCCGTTGGCTGTAGGCTTGCATACAGGGGGCCAACATGAAGAACCTGTACGAGGCGTCCCTGGCTCAAGAGCGAGCTCGAGCGGAAAAGAGCGAGCTGGAGATGAAGGAGATGCGAATCAAACTCGAGGGTTCGCATAAGAGAGAGCAGCAGCTGGAGCTCCAGCTCAAGGCCAAGGATGTGGAGTGGGAGAAGAAGAAGGCCTCCCTGAAGACGAAGTTCACCAAGGAGGCGAAGGAGGTGCTGAATACGGGCCAGCAGATGGTGATCGCGGCCCAGGACAAAAGCTATGAGAGGGCCCTCAGCCACGTGAGGCACTTCTTCCCGGCCCTCGATTTGTCCAAGTTTGAGTATGATATGGAGATCGAGGGGACGTCGAAGACTCCTGGCGAAGAAGGGCCCGCCGTCGACCCATCGGCCGACGCTCCCGTGGATCCGTCCGTCGGCGCGGAGGTGGGTCAATGAGTTGTGTAATTTTTGTCTTTCTTTTTCTCTCCCTCGATTGTGTTTGCCTCCCGCAGACTGGCCACCGCATTTTTTGTAAGAAACACCTGGATTTATAGTGGCAAGAAAAGTTTTTTGACCGACCGGTTGTTTTGACCTTGGACATTTCTGAATCTTCTTGAGAATGTGTGTTGAGTTGGTTGGTTATCTTGTAGGTGGCGGCTCTCCTCCCTGAGGGGGACTCCCGCAGTTTCTATGTGGCGTGGCTCCGGAGTAAGGTTAAGGTCCTGGAGGCCGCGCTGGCTCGTCATCGAAGGGGGGCTCGGGACACCGATACGGCTTGTAACTTTTATCGGAATAAGTCCGCAGTCTTAAGTGCGGAGGCGCGCCGGTTGAGAAGGGCGATGTGGGATCGGGAGCTCGGCGGTGCGGACTTTAGACAGGCCGGGCTTAGTACCTTGGTGCCGAGGCCCTCTCCTGGGGGGTTACCTCGCGATGTCTTTGTGGAGAAGGAGATGGAGATGCCTCGCTACGAGGCGATGTTGGGTGCCTCGTTCTCTTCCTCCGCGGGTCGACAGGCGGAGGGGGTTCCCTCTGCGCTGCTGCTATTGCAGCGGACGCGACCGGACGACGCCCAGAGTTCTGTGGCTGGAGTGTCGATTGTGGCTGAGGCTAAGGAATACCACAACGAGGAGAGGGGTCCCTAGTTGCTTGGTCGGAGTACTCTTCGTCCCTCGTTGGGCCCGAGGGGCCCTGATCTTCCTGATTTGAGATGAGTGGAGCGGTCTTGTAACGGTCTTTGTTTTTCTTTCGTTTTATTTTTTCTCTTTGGAATGAAAATAAAGGGGTATGAACAAAGAATCCTTTTCCTTCCTCGCACCGGCCAGCAGCGTAGCGCGCAATGTCGGAGGCAAGGTCTGGCTCCACCGCTCCGCGAGGGATCGAAGTGGGGCCTTACGAAGGACCCTCGGTCCGGACTCGTACTGAGACTATCGAGACATTTGGGTTCGGACAAAAAAGGGGTATTTTTAGTATAAGGTGGGGAGGGCCGCTAAGGCAGCCCTTTACATACGAGGGTTTCCATAAAAACAGATTTACATTTAGCCGGGCCATAATCTATGCTCGTTCGGCGTCGAGGGGGAACACACCTCCCCCGACGGTGGTCATGTAGCATGATCGCGCTGCTTCTTGGCTGCCTCGGACGATGCCGACTCCTTGAGGGGTGGGGAACTTGAGCTTCAGATGGTAAGCCGAAGGCACCGCTTGTAGGGAGCATAGTCCAGGCCGGCCAAGTATGGCGTTGTAAGCCGCCTTGACGTTGACCACCATGAAGTCCATGGATTCGGTCCTCTTGACCGGAGTCGACCCGGCGGTAACGTCGAGGGTAACAATCCCTTCTATTACGACCGGGACGCCGGAGAACCCCTGCAAGGTGTACCCGGCTGGCTTGAGTTTGCCTCGGGGTAACCTGAGATTTTCGAAGGCTTCGAGGAAAAGAATATTCACCGAGCTACCGTTGTCGACGAGGATCCTGCGGACTTCACAATTAGCCATGTGGAGGTTGATGACGAGGGCATCGCAGTGGGGCAAGCGAACACCTTCAAGGTCTTCCCCTGAGAAGGAGACCGGCCTTGATTGCAGTTTGGGCGAGGGGTTGTCTCTGACAGCGTTCACCTCTCGGATGAAGGCTTTTCTGGAAGTGTTTAATTCACCTCCCATTGGCCCTCCGTGGACACAGTGCAAGATAAAAGGGATATCTGCGGCTCCATCGGAATCGGGGTCCCGACCCTGGGTCTGGTTTGGAGGAGGGTTCGGAGGCGATTGCCTCCGGTTCCTAGCGTCTCGCCGATCCCGCGGGCCTTCTCGGGTAAACTCTCGGAGGTACCCTCTGGAAATGAGTTCTTCAATTTCGTCTTTCAGGGCTCGGCATTGGTCGGTTTCGTGCCCGTGATCTCTGTGGAAGCGGCAGTAAAAGCGCTGGTCTCGATTCTTGTTGTTATTAGATCGGAGGGGGAGTCGGACAATGCCCTTGTCTTCGATTTCCAAGAGGATGGCGGATATGTTATGCGTCAGGGGAGTGTACCTCTCGAAGCGGGGGACTGGCGGGACCTTCTTCATGGCCCCCGGGTTCCTTGGAGCTTTCTTTGGTGGTTCGACTTCCTCGGTCTTCCGCTTTCCCTTCCCGGTGGCATCCCTGGCATCTTCGGGATTAAGGGCCTCTTATGCCCTAATGTATTTCTCGACCCTATTAAGGAGGTCGGGAAAGTCGACGGGGGGTCTCTTGGCCAGAGAAGCCTTCAGCTGTCCGGGGCGGACGTTGTGTCGGAATGCCGCTGAAGCGACGCCTGGGTCGAGGGAGGAGACCGACCTTGCCTCAGCGGTAAATCTCCGGACGAACACTCTGAGTGATTCCCCCTCTATCTGCTTGAGCCCGAGTAATGAGGCGCTGGTCCTTTCGGCCTTCCGGCTAGTGACAAAATGGGCAAGAAAATTGCCCTCGAGTTGGCCAAAGGAGTAAATGGAGCCGGGGGCGAGTTTCGAGAACCACTCGCGAGCTGGACCCCGAAGGGTGGCAGGGAAGGCTCGGCAGAGCAGGGGATCCGAGGCGCTGTGAATCATCATGAGGGTTTTGAAACCCTCCATGTGATCAGCAGGATCTCCCTCGCCATCGTATGTCTCGAATTGAGGGGGTCGGAAATTCCGGGGTATTTCCGCTTGGAGGATGGGGGCGGAGAAGGGAGGACGGACAGGTCTGTACCCCTGAGCCACCCTTTGGTCGCCGTCCCCTATGTGATCGAGGCGGTCCTCCATTTCTTGTAGGCGTCTTAGGAGTACGTCATCGTCTTCCGGCTGGATCGTTGAAGGGCGGGACGCGCTGGCTTCGGCGTCCGACCCTGTTTGGGAATGGAGGGTTTCTTCCCTGGGGGCCCGTCGGAGGGCTCCCAGAATTTCTCTTCGGAAGTCTTGGAATTCCTTATGAGTGACGGGGGCTCCTTCGACCCGGTTTGGCCGGTCCGAGGGTTGTCTTCCGACTCGGCTGAGCGCGGGTCTTCGCACCTCGGGCGGCGGCCTCGGATGGTTCGGGACCGGGTTGGAAGCGGCCCTTCCCCTGCTGCGGATAATCTTGCGGTTGAGGATTACTCCCCGGAGGTCGGGCTGGGCTGGCCGGCCGACGCTCCTTTGGGACTCCCGAGAGGGAGCCTTGTGTTTCGACGTGCGTGGCCTGGCTTTATCAGTGGGTGGGGGCGAGTCCCGTTGGTTGACGGAGGAAGCAGCCCCCTTGCCTTTGGAGGCCATGAGGGTTCGGCTGTCGATGGCCTTTGAGGGTCTGGGTCGGATCGGCTTCTGGAGCAGCTGTTTCCCACAGACGGCGCCAACCTGATGCTGTTTATTTCTGGGAGACGTGTGGAAGCACCAGGTGTGAGTTCGGACTCAATTTGTATTGGAGGAGAATGCCGCTCGTCTGCCGATCTTCGGTTGACCTTCAGGGACCTGCGATGGGCTCGGAAAGATGTTGAAGGCTGGGCTCGGATCGGAAGGGTCGGATCCGAGGTCTGGTGTACCTGCAGACGGTCCTGAAACACCGGGGTTTATCCCGGCGGCGGACCCTCCGACGCTCTAGTCAGTCTCTGTGAGAGAGTAGCAATAACTAGGTATATTTTAAGTGGCAAAAGATTCATTACCTCAAAAGGTGGGTGGGGGTCTAGTATTTATAGAGAATTCCAACCGGGTTTGGTTCCACTTGGGGGCCGGGTCTGGATCCGAAAGCCCGTGGGCCTGACGTGGCAGAAGGCCCAGGGGGTTTAGGGCGGACGTGGCAATACCAGGAATGGTATAGGGCTGACGTGGCGAAACCCTTGGCGGTATTTGGAGTTGACGTGGCTGATCGTGGGTCTCCTGTGCTTCGGGGGGGAATCAGAGGGCCTAGGCTGCGCCAGGTCATCCTTCTGCCCCGCTAGAGAGGGGGGACGGCCTGTGGGACTGTCCCGGATCGGACTCCGAGGGCTACTGAGGCTCGTCGGTACGAGGAGGCCAGTATCGTGAGGGAAAACACGAGGTTCGGCGCCGACCCTGGAGTGGTCCGGAGCCGAACCAGGTTGCTATCTTTACCTTTCTGAGTGGAAATTGTATTGGGCTCTGGTTGGGCCTCAGGCCATTTTTACCCTGTCACATAGATATATAACTCACATGTCCCTTTTGGCTTTTCCTATATCGATTACATATTATTCATTTACCCCTATCCAGAACATATACCGTATTTTACAGAGATCAATTTTGAAAAACAGAAGGATAACAATGCTACTCAGAGCATCCACTATTGGTGGAGTTAAAATTTTACAAAATTGGTATTTGGAAAATAGCTTTAAACGAAGATGGCTGCAGTCGTTAGTGCCAAAATTTGGAAGCTTAAAATAATAATAAAAATCAGATTGACCAACACCCCCCCCCCCCCCCCCTTTTTAATATTAAAAAACTCGAACAGAATAACATATACCGTCTGACATTAAAAATAAATAAACAAATTTTTGGACCGGACGGACGTCCCAGCCATTTTTTAAAAAAAATTATGTAATCAATATACTAATCCTCATTTAATTTTTGTAATCAATATATCTAACCCTCATCTTTTCTTTTCTAACCCTTTTTTAATTTTAGAAGAAAAAAAAGGCGGACGAAACAACTTCTTCCATCCGTCCATACTAAAATAAAAAATAATAATTAGATGGAACAAGATATTCCGTCTTCTATAACTTGCATATTCTCGAATCTCCGGCCATATTTGGAAGGGTACTATTACTTTCTATTCCAAATTTTGGGTATATAGACAACGATAGTGGGCTATCGTTAGCCAAATTTTGCAAAATTTGAATATTTGGACAACGATAGTGGATGCTCTCATTATAATATAACTCTAAATATATACAACCAACATAAAAAAAAATTGTATAGTGATATATTTGTTAACAGAGATTAATACTAATCTGTAAACGAATGGGTAAATTAGCACTAATTCTCATACTTTTGAGTTAGGTATTCAAGTGCAGTCAAATTACCTTCTATGTTTCATCATAGATATAGTACCAAGGTAGCAATCAACATCGGAAATGGATAATCATGTGGGTGCTCTTATGTTCACCATATCATACAGCTGTGATTAAAAGAAACACATAAGAAACTAATATAGTACTTTCGCCTAAAAAGAAAAAGACACTACAAGTATTACAGAAAGAAATTGGAAAGAAGAAGAAGAAGAAGAAGAAGAAGAAATACGTATGCCAGACCCCCTCATTCACCTGTTTGTCTTCATCACAATGCCTTTAAGTCCCTTTTAAAGTAAAAAATGAAAAACACACAAAGCCTGTATTATTGTCTGCATGTCTATGATTTAGGGAGACTTTCACATTACTAGAATGTATTCAACATGAATTTTCCTCCCATTTCATCACTTACAATTTCTCATTATGGTGTTCAGAAATAAGTAATTTTAGGTTACATTTAAATGTCAGAGTTGGGTTGGATAGTCTCTAGCGGTAATGGTAGACGTGGATTATAACTTATAACGACGTCTTAAGTTAAAAAATAAAATCAAGACAGAAAAAGAAAAACTGATGGAGCATATATAAGAGTAATAACAACAATCATGAAAAGAAAATCAACTAGATCATAGACAGAATAAGACATTTAAATTCTTTCTTAATTATCAAGTGAATACCTTCATAATTAAATGTACAGTGGGGGCCATGCATGTAAGAGGGGTGTGTGCATGTGTGTTTGAGAGAGAGAGAGGGCAGTGTCTGAGTAAGTGCTATTTAAAGCACACCATTCCATTCCTCCTTTCTTGCAGCCTCACCCGTCCACTCTGTTTCCCTCAATCTCCCTCTCATCTCGTCTCCCACTCACTAAACCTCATCAACTAATATCAGATTACATTCTTTGAATTATTGGAAGAATATGAGTAGACTGGGGTTAAAAGGCTTTGGCATTGTCATTTTGCTAGTACTTCTTCTAGTGTGCTCGACGTTTGATGTGTGTGAAGCAAGGCGAGGGAAGAATTGGAAGTCAAGGAAAGGAGCTCCCAATGTTTCCTCTTTGGCCACAAAGAAAGTGAAAGGAAAAGTTGGCAAGTTGCATCATAATGGGAGCAGTGGCGGTGGTGGGAAGAAGAGTGGATCAAGTCCAATCCTGAAACAACCTAAATTGAGTTCAAGTCCAAGTCCAAGCCCAAGCCCTAGCCCCAGTCCGGAAAAAGGATATCCACCTTCCTTGCATTTAGTGGTATTTAACGTGCTTGACTATGGAGCAAAGGGTAACGGGATCACCGATGATACTAAGGTGTTGCCATCTTTCTATCTCTCTAGCAAACTATGTCACGATATAAATATATCCTCTGCCTTCCTAATAACTAATTAGTAAGCCCTTCCACATCTGACAATCTCTTTTGACCAAATGCCAACGCTTATCCAACCGATCCAAGGGTTAAACCAGTGTTTCCCCCACTAAGTAGTCACCTGTAATACTAGTACGCTCATAGTATTATGCACCTTTTCCTTGAAATAACAGAAGAGCAGTATGCTCTCATTTTCTTTCTTTTTTGATCGTATGTACATGTGTGTGCAGTATGCTCTCATTTTCAAGGTCAAGGAAAACGGAAATGAATGAAAATGACAATGTGTGTGAAGTAGGTACATGTATTAGTTAGTATACAAACGATTGAAAGTAAATTGTAGGTGCAATAACCACTTCCTGTGAGAAGAGTGATGATCAACTAATAATTAGTAACGTTTTGACTCATTGTTTTGTTCATAGTGTCATCTTTTGAACACTGTGTATAAAAAATTCTCAATGAATAATACAGGCATTCCAAGGGGCATGGGCAGCTGCTTGCAAAGTGGAGGCCTCCACAGTGTTAGTTCCCAGTGGGTATGAGTATCTTGTGGGTCCAGTTTCCTTCTCGGGTCCTTACTGTCAACCTAATATTGTTTTCCAGGTACGTACAAGTCTACAACTGCTAGTCTCAACTCTCAATTAGGAAATTATTTGCTGTTAATTAAACTAGAGATTGCTCACTGTGAAAGAAGAGAAATTCATTTCATTTTACAAGGAATCTGGCTGCCCATAGTCACGGGTTAACCTATGGCTATAGTGCACCCTTTTTGGCTCCCTGTGGAAATGAAAGGCATGGGGTTCACTTTGCATCATTTCTGTTTTGGCCGCAATAACTACGACAAAGTAATATTCATATAGTACTTGAAATGGTGCACTTGTTGGCTGCAACTCCAAATACAGAAACAAAGAATACTAAAAAACAAAACAAAACAAAAAAATCTTTCCACTAAACTTGTCCTCACCAATATCACCTATTTTAAAACAAACACTAGCCACTCAACTTATAACTAAATCAAATTAGAAAACTTACCGTGATCTTTGATTGTAGTAGTTACAACTATGGATGGTTTTTTGCCCCATCCTTGCTATCAGAAAAGAAATAGTTACAATTCCAATGAAGAAATTGGAAGTAGAGGCCCTCCATTTATAGCATTGCATTGTCCAATACAATGGGACCACTTCATCACCTAAACTTGTTACATAGTTGTAGCAACTGGACAAACAAAACTACGCTCACAGATACTTCATATGTGATCAAATTTTGTGTCAGATGGTCCAAAAGAATTCAGCAGGGTTTTGGCCATCCCTGCTAACTTGCAATACTAATTGGGTTCATAGATTTAAGAAATAATTTGGACATCAAGTCTAGACTATTTAGCATACGTGTTGCTAGAACCAAACAATTGCTAATAACAATATCAAATTAGGTGAATTTACCCGACTCAATCCATTGTCTTGCCCTTTGCCACAGTTGGACGGAAAGATAATTGCCCCCACAAGCCCCAAAGCTTGGGGTTCTGGCCTGCTGCAGTGGCTCGAGTTCACGAAGCTCAGAGGCATCACCATTCAAGGCCATGGCATCATCGAAGGCCGGGGAAGTGTCTGGTGGACATCGTACTCACAGTGGGATGACCAACCTGTAAGCATATATCCATAAAGTAATATATCATCTCAATTTTAAAGGTCAATCATTAAAGTGCTCTGAGATGTCTAACAAAATACTGTTTGCATTATAACTTTTGTGGCAGATAAGCACTGAGCTAAGCAAAAGTATGCCAAGCATCAAACCGACGGTGGCAACCAATTTCAGTTATAGACTCAACTCTCAACTACGATTAACATCCTACTAATTATCCTTTATTCTTTCGTCTGAGTGTAGGCACTGCGGTTCTATGGAAGTTATAATGTGACAGTGACAGGCATCACAATACAGAACAGCCCGCAATGCCACCTCAAGTTTGATAACTGTGGAGCCGTCAAGGTCTTTAACATGACCATATCTTCCCCTGCAAACAGTCTCAATACTGACGGCATTCACCTCCAAAACTCCCAAGGTGTCTCCATCTATCAAGTCGACTTAGCCTGTGGTAACCTTCCATCTAACTTGTATCCACAGGGGAAATAAACACCTACATAGCTCACATGAAATTATATCTGAGACAATGTTTTGGTTCATTACTACGATCACAGGTGATGATTGTGTTTCAATCCAAACGGGGTGCGCCAATGTAAAAATACACAACGTTCACTGTGGTCCCGGCCACGGGATCAGCATTGGAGGGCTTGGCAGAGACAACTCCAAAGCTTGTGTCTCCAACATTACAGTTGAAGATGTTGATATACACAACACCATGACAGGTGTCCGAATTAAAACCTGGCAGGTAACAACAATTTGTCAATTGACAATTCTCAATTACAAAGACTTTCATTTAAATTTTATAATTTCTCTTTGTAGGGTGGATCAGGATCAGTGGAGGGAGTAAAGTTCACAAACATTAGGGTGTACGAGGTTCAGACACCTATAGTGATTGACCAATTCTACTGCGATAGAAGCACTTGCAAGAATCAGACATCGGCAGTGGCACTATCGAGCATCAGCTATGAAAGCATTATCGGGTCTTACACTGTGAAGCCTGTGCACTTTGCCTGCAGCGATGTTGCTCCTTGTTCAGACATCAGTCTTACAAAGGTAAAGCTGAAGCCGATACAAGAGCAATACCACATGTATGAACCGTACTGCTGGCAGGCATTTGGGGAGTTATACACGCCGACCATCCCTCCCATCTTCTGCTTGCAGAACGGAACACCAACAAGCAACCGTGTAATGTCTGATCACGATATATGTTGAATCTACCATCTTGGTCTAGTACCGTGCCATATGGAGTGGAGTATGTACTTGTGTGGTTGTGATTCTTCCAGCCCCTTAGTATCAGTGCATCTCGGTCATATATATAGGCAATATTATGTATGTTTGTATGTATGTATGTATAAGAGGGATGGATGCCTTCAAATTGAATCCCTATAACTTGGTAGAAGGAGATGCCTACTTTGTGATTAAACAAAACGATTGACCTAATTGGATTGATGATAACAAACGAGAACTTGTCCTTTTAACTGCAAATTTTCTCTACATTACAGTTATCAAAAGAAATGTTATAATGATAATAATAATAATAATAATAAACAATTACAGAGGTTAACAGGTTAAGATTCCCAGGATTGGTAAATTTGCAATTAAAAGATCCATAAATATTTCCGAAATAATGACAATACTTTGAGAATATTGGCAACACATTTCAATAGCTCCACCATTCAATTTGACCAGCCTAAGAGCATCTATAGTTTTGTAACTCAAAATTTCCAAATATGGCATTTAGAAATAGGAAATTTGAGTTCTTGTTGTAGTAGTTCAACTCAAAATTTGAGTATTTAGTTTAAAAGTTTGGACGGACGGTAGATGGAATATCGTCCCATTTAAACTTGTGATTTTTTGAATTTAAAAAAAAAAATCGGACAGAATATCACGTCCTGTCTGGGAATTTTTTTAACACAAGTACGGACGGAATATGAAATCCCGTCCGACATGTGTGGGGCCCAAATTTGAGCACGAACAAAAGACGATCTTTCATCCGAGAGTAGTTTTAAAATAAATAATAAAAATTTGGGACGATTAACCATCTCCCGTCCCACACTCCCCCCCCCCCCTAATTTACCTTTCACAGTGTATGTCACTCTAAGCTCGGGACAAAGTCGAAAACTTGGGTTTCCCGACAATTTGCATGTATTCCATTCTTACTTCGCGTACCTATAAGAATTCCAAAAGCACTAATTGAGTAATTTTATTTTTTGAAAAAATAAATTCGCATTAACCACATGAACTATACATATCTTATTTGCCTCAGTAGTACCGCTTGTGGCTCTAGTTGTTACGCTGCCCAACTTCGCAGTGTACAAAGCAACTTCTTTTGAATTACCGAGAATCTACATGAAAGGGAGCCGGCCGTTCTGCCGGTTGTAGTGTCTATAAGACTAAAAAATGTATTAAAAAAATGCAATCTCAAAACTGTGTTTCAGATTGATCGCTACCGATCAACGGATCTTGAGTTATAGCAACCCATGATTGGGATAGAATAACATCTTCAATAGTTGTGTATGTGCTGCCTCTATTAGGATGATTCACCATTGTACCGATTTACAATCAAAGAAATTGAGAAAGAAAGATATGACTAAAAATTGAGGAATAAATAGATTGCAGTGGAAGATGTTGTGTCTAAATTTGGGAAGAACATAGTGTATATATATAGCCAATTGAAAATTTTAGCCGTTGTGTAATTGAATAATAGCCGTTGGAGCACTTCTAGCGAACGTTGGGATTGAAGGAGGGTATTTTAGTCTTTCAATAAATCTTTTTTTTACGATGGAATATCATATTTCGGCCAATCACTTTTGAAACAAATGAGCACAGACGGGAAATCATCTCCCCTCTGATATATGTTTCTTTTTTTTTTAAATATGGGACAAAGATTCAAATCTCGTCCGATAGTTTTTATAAATAAAAAATGGAACGAAAATTTATATTTCGATTCGAGATATTTAACGGTTAAAATTTTGGAGGGACGACATGTAATATGTCGGATGCTATATTTGGGAAATTTATTTATCTTTTCTCAAATATAGAAAATTGGAGATACAGGGAACTACTGCAGCACCTTCTCTGCCAAATTTTTTAAAATAGGAAATATATGGAACGACTACAACAGATCTCTAAGAAATGCAGATTAAAAAAATAATAATAACAAATTAAAGATAGAAGAAGACGGTGAATTGAATTGAGCCGAACTGAGGGCACGCAGGATGATGATGATGAGGGTATTGAGGTTATGTAACACTGATTATGTTTTATTAACACTTTACCTGAGCCATTCAAGAAGGCATTGCAATAGGAAGGAAGGGAGGGAGGAGGATCTGTCTTCTTCTTCTTCTTCATCATCATCATCAACATCATCTCTTTCTTTCTTGTTCTGTTTTTTGCTTCTGCTTAGTTGAAGATACGCACCGCCGACCCCTCTCGGCTCTCACTCCCTCTCTCTCTCCCTCTCTCTCTCGATTCTTGATTCTCGATTCTTGATTCTCGATTGATTTGATCCCTCCCTCTCCGCAAAATTCAAACTTTTTTTCCCCAAATCGATTCCCATCATTTTATTTGTCGTCTGTAGAATCGATAAATACATAGATAGGGTAGGCCAAAGAGGCCCGCCCAAATAACTTTAACTTTGTGCAGGCCCACAAAATCAAACAAAAGGCCAACGCTTTTATACTTTTTCTTTTTTTTGTTTTTTTTGTATTTAATTACCTCCTCCTTCTTCTTCTTCTTCTTCTTCTTCTTCTTTTTGTGGAAGGAAAAGTGACCAAACAGTCACCTGTTTCATTAATGAGATTTTAAAGAAACTCAGTCCCATCAAAATATTACAGACTCATAAAGTTCACTTTAGATTAATACCCCATCTAGAACCAAAATAACATCAATGCGAAAATAAGACAACAGCATAATGCATAGAGCAGTAAAAGAAAAAACCGATCTGTCCCCAAAGACGCTTTCATAGACTTTCCTTCCCTCTTTAGTCATGCAGATCTGGTTGTAGCTTCCTCCTGACCCTCAACTTACCTGCCCATGCATTAATAAGGCTTAGAGATTTATAAAACATCATTTTAAAACTACATCTAGTATCACAGAAGCAAAAATTATTTCTGTCTAGCCATATGGTCCACACACTAGCTACCACCGTGATATCCCATATATCTCTACACTCCGTTCTAATCCTTTTAGATCTCTAGCTACCCCAAAAGTCCTCTACCCGACTCGGAATTTTCACCATACCGAAACTCAGAACCATTATTTTCCATACTAACTTCGCCCTAAGGCACTCCAAAAAAATACGATTCTAAACGCTTTTATAAACTTTGCTCAGGCCCAAACTTAATTTTAATTTTAATTTTAATTTAACAAGTGAAGTGATTAGCAAGATTTTAAAATTTAACAACTGAACCTGGAGGCCAAGGGTGGGGGGTGTCATTTTTCTCCACCAATCCATGCCACATCTAATTCTCGTAAGCCTTCTTGTATGTGTATGCTTTACTCCTTTACCTATTTCTTTAGAGGTTAATAGTATCAATTATTGTTTACTTCGAAGAAATATATTATCATGTCTAGTAATCTGATTACAAGTCCCATAGCCATAGGCCATATCTTCTATCCATTCTCCATTTTTCACGAATTCAATTCAACATAGGAACATAGGGACTTCTAGCACTTAGGTACTGTTCGTTTTCTCTTCTTATAAGCGATTCAACTCTTATAAGAGATGGTCTATCTCTTTTTCCATAATTTTTAGCATTCTTTTTTTACCTCTTATAAGCAATTTCTCCCAAAATCGCTTATAAGCCTAAACGGCTTCTAGTAGCCTCTTTCAAGTTCTTATAAGCCTTCTATCACTTAAAAAGTCTATATTACCCCAAAGTATAAATAGAGAAATTATATAGTAAGGACAAAAATGTGTAAAAGTATAGAAAATGCTCTTGTAAGAGGTGAAAAAAAAACAGAAATTCTTATAACAGATTCTTATAAGATGTTGTTTTTATATAAAAAAAACACCTCAAAAAGAGACTCTTACAAGAGACTTTTACTGTAAATCTCAGAGGCAAAAAAAAGAACAGTACCTTACAGTCTCAATATCAACATCTACACAGAGGAGCTTATGCATTATCAAAGTTGTATTTTTTTATCATAAAAGGTGAGCCATAGACCCCCCCATGTTTCATTAAAAAGTTTTTAACAAAACGGCAATCAAGAATCGAAAAATGATGTTCATGTCACCCCACACATGGGCCATGATACTCGTACTCCGCAAAATAGTGACCTCATCCCGTACAAGGAAGATCTCACTCAAAAGAACAGAAGAAATAGTTCATTACAAAACACTTCGAACGCCAGAAGCGTCGAGACCAAACAAAACAAAATTGTAAGTGAACACTTCATAACCACTCTAGGCTAGTGAACCTCGTCCCTACCGATCACTCCTCTTCTATTGACCCCGTCCCTTTCTTCTGGGTCTGCATCACTTCTAGGAGCATTGATGTTTGCATACATCCCTTTGACCTTCTTTGTTGACTCCTCACCTGCCATTTGATACCATAATATGATATTAGAGATAATTTTGAATAACAGTTGTTGATGCATGATGTGTCAGTGAGTTATTCTAAAAGTCCTCTATTCCGCTCTAACCATATACCCCAGCAGATTGCCGCCACCCCAATACCCCAAACGTCGATGCACTCTCTACGAACATGACAGTCTTTCCAGTTCCCCCAGATGTCTTGCATCGTTGCTGGGAGTGGGCCTACAATACTAAGTCTTTGCAGAAAATATGCCCATATAGGCCTAGCAAAATCACAAGCGATGAGTAGATGATTCACTGATTCTCTATCCACACCACACATAACACACTGGCCCGGCCCTTGCCAACCTCTCCTCGCCAAGTTATCCCATGTTAGAATCACGCTTCTACTTACTAGCCAATAAAAGGCCCTAACCTTCAGTGGGACTTTAACCCTCCAAACCGGGTCTATAGCCCTACTCCCCCCATCGTTTAACCGTTCATAAGCCGACCTGACTGAGAAAATACCCCATTTTCCTGACTCCCAGCTTACTTTGTCTTCGTGTTGCTGACCTGTTGGTTTCCAGTCTTATAAGAAAATGATAACTGACTGTTTCTGTCTTCTTGCCTCACTACTAATTCTTCCCGTTAGTCTAGGCTTCCATTCTTCGTTCTTCTAATTTCTATTCACCCAATCATTTTTGTCTGTAGCAAATTTATAGGCTTTTGAAAATCTTATCTTTAAATTTATAGGGCCACACCATCTGTCCTTCCAAAAGCAGGTAGTTTTCCCATTCCCAATGGAGAAAGTGGTACCTGATATGAAGATATCTCTGGTACGTGACACCCCTCTCCAAAACTTAGACATAGATACTGTATTGTTCTGTTTTCGATATAGGCAGTCGTCTATGGTATAGGCCCTCTTAACAAGTATGGCCTATTTAGCCTTAGGCTTAATTTTGAGTTTCCACCACCATTCGCACAGTAAGGATTGATTTATCTGGCGCAGGTTTATCACCCCCTATCCTCTAAATTCTTTATGTCTGCAGACCATACCTCATTTGATTAATGAGTAGCCTTTCTCATTCTCCCCTGATCCATGCCAGAGGAACAGTCTTCTCACTCTATCAATTTTCTTGATTACCCAACCAGGAATCTGAAAAAATGACATATAATATAGCGGAATAGAACTGATGACTAAGTTCAGCAAGGTAAGCCTCCCTCCCAGTGATAGCATCTTACCCTTCCATCCTTCAAGTCTGTGTGTAATTTTGTCGATAAGATCATTCCATTGTACCATCCTGATGTTCCTGCTCCCGATTGGCAAACCCATATACTTGATCAGCAATTTCTGAATCAGACAGTTTAGGATTCCTGTAATGGTGTTGCATGCCACCCCGGCTTCTCCCAAGAAAGTGATAGAACTTTTATGAAAATTAACTTTCAATCCTGACCAGTCTTTAAAGAGGTATGGTATCCATTTTAGCAGTGTAGCCTGAGCAATATCGCATTCCCCAAATATTAATGTGTCGTCCGCATATTGAACGTTCATCACCGAGGATACCCCCCTCCTAATGCCCAACCCATTGATAAGGCCATTATATCTATAAACCTGTAGCATTCTATGTAACTCATCTGCCACCATAGTGAACAACAAAGGGGATAGAGGGTCCCCCCTGTCTCAGGCCCTGCCTACACCTGATTTCCTTCCCTGTAGCCCCGTTGACTACGACACTGACCTTGGCAAATGTAAGCCATGTTTCAATCCAGCCTTGCCACCTTGTCCCAAACCCTCGCCTCCTAAGAATCTCCAGTAGGCATTTCCATTCTACCTTGTCATAAGCCTTCTTGAAGTCCAGCTTTAACATGATTCCCGCCTTCTTACGCCTCTTGGTGTCTTGTATTATTTCCTGAACTAATGCCACACCTTCTAGGATATCCCTCCCCATGATGAAGCCTGACTGATACTCCTCCATGATATCCCCAACCAATCCCCTCAGCCTATTGGCCAGGACCTTTGATATGATTTTAACTGAGCAGTTGATCAGACTGATAGGTCTAAAATCCCCAATTTCTACCGACCCCTTTTTCTTAGGGATAAGACAAATGTTGGTATAGTTCAATCTACCAAAATCAATATTCCCTTCGTAAAATGTCTGCATGACTTCCATAAAGTCAAATTTCAGGATTTACCATAAATGCTTGTAAAAGAACACCGGAAATCCGTATGGACCTGGAGACTTATCCTGGCCCATCCCCCAAATTGCTGCCCTGACCTCCTCTATTGTGAATGTATCTTGTATCGCTGCCACTCTATCCCTGGTAGTGCCCTGTAGTTCCTCCTAAATGTCCTCTACAGACTCACAATGTCCCTCTCTGCATTCCCCAAATAGCTCCCTAGAGGTGGCCTCCACATGCGTAGCAATCTGGCATTCATCTGTAACTGGGACCCCGTTAATATTCAACGAGTGGGTGAAGTTATTCCTGCGTCGCATGCTTGCAATCTTGTGGAAATATTTAGTATTTGCATCTCCCTCGGCCAGCCACTTAACCCTTGACCGTTGTCGCCATATAATTTCCTCCCTATCGTATGTTTGTAGAATATCTTGTCTCAGTGACGCTAATTGTTGGAACTGACTGTCATCCAACCCCTCCGTTTCTTCCTTCCTTCCTCTCCAGTTCCTCAATTTCTATTATCAAAGTTATATTGATATGTGATAATTTTCCTTTTGCAGAATTTCATAAATTCTACAATTACACTTGTGTTCCGGAAGAGAGAAAATACAAACCACGAGAAAGTAAACAGTAAACAGATAAGATAAGATGCGCATCCGGCTCAAATTTAGTACATTTATTAAACATGAACCAAAATATAATTGTAAGATAATATAATATGCAATCTTCATCTTAAAACTCATCCCAGGACCAGGAGCACAGAATTCTATGATGAAGATATATAAGGCTAAATTTTAAAAAAACCCGCTGAAATATTAGTAATTTTAATAAAATCCTACTGATTTTTTTTAAAAATATAAAAATCCCTTACTGAACAACGTTTTCCAGGTATGGGTGAATGAGACTTTTTTTTAAAAAATGAGTTAAAAACATAGTGGGGTGCGATTTTTTTATAATAAAAAAATTTAGCGTGTTTTTTTTAACTGACAAATACTTCGGTGGTTTTTTTTTTTTATAAATTTAGCCGATATATAAATAGCTCATCTGTTATCCCAATTCGACCCGACCCGCCTTGGCTCGGTTCGGGTCAGACCCGTTATCCCAACTACGTCAACCCGAGTCAGAAAAATCTCAATATCAACCCGCTCAACCCGGCCCGTCAACCCGCAAATCCATTCAAACCTGCCTGAACCCGACCCGTGACCCGCGGGTTTGTGGATTCGACCCATTTGATTTTTTAATTTATTTTTTAAATATTTTTTTTGTGCCAAATATATGTATATATATGTATACATATATTGAAAAATATATGTATACTAGATTTGCCCATGGGCACGTGCCTACGGCACGTCTTTGGAACGATACATCGTATGAAAATCCATGTTTCCATTAGTATATGTTGAAAACAGTAATACAACAATTATGTAGCTCAAGTTTGAATAGTAAAACAATAATTAGTTGTAAATAAAAATCCATGTTTCCATTAGTATATGTTGAAAAATAATTTTAAATGGGTGTGTAAAATCCAATTTCTTAGAACTTTGAGTATGAAAAATGATAAAATTTAACTGTTGATGAGATATTTGCTATTTTTAATGTAACATGAGCAATAAAAAATGCATAAAAAATACGAAATTTACAAACCTGAAATATGAAAATATAAATTTCTGATTAAATAGAGAGAGAATGAGAGAGAGAGAGAAAAAGAGAGAGAGAGAAATAAATAAATAAAGGAGTTGTTTTGGGATTAGAATTTGAGTTTTGGGGAAAAACTTTTGGGCGGAAAAATATGTTTTGTGATGTTAGATCTGGACCATTGATTTCAACTCTATTGAATGAGAGCCACTTGATAGCTTTCTTTGTGTTTTATTATATAGATATATAGGTATATATGCATATAGATATACTCTAAAATTTATCAAAAATTTAGAAAAATGAGTGTGGACATCAAAATTAATTGATTACTATCCACTATTCAATTAGACAACCCCCACCATAGCTATTTATAGCGAACTCCACATCATCACATTTCTCATCTCACAAATGTGGGACTAAAAAATTTCAAAGTTTAAAATCCAAATATATTTAGTCCCACATTGGTGAGATGAGAGAAGTGAGAAGATAGAGTTGGTTATAAATAGCTAGGATGGGGTGGGCTAATTGAGTAGTGAGATATAAATAGCTAGTGAGCAATTAATTTTGTTGTTCACAACCATTTAATATGAAATGTACCAATTTTTATTTTTTTAAGTTAAAAAAATAAATAAAAAATAAATAGACGGGCCAAACCCCGCGACCCGACCTGACCCGGGTTGGACCCGAATGGGTTCACGAGTTGGGCGGGTCGATATTTTGCAAGTTGAACCCGACCCGACCCGAACCTGCTCTACTCGGGTTCCAACCCGGACGGATTCGACCCGACCCGGCCCGGTCGACCCGTTTGCCAACCCAAGGCCCCTGCAATCTAATCTCAATCAATAATCTAAGGCTGACAATTGACTCGAACCCAACCTGAGCCCGTTCAAGTCCAACCCAATTTTAGTACAATACGGGCTTAACTGATTTCAAAATTTTCGGACTCGGGCTCAATAATTGAGTCCGAATTAATTTTCGGGCCGAGTTCAGATTTTTGTAAGTCCGACCCGAACCCGACCCGGTTAATAATATTAAAATAAAAAAACAACAACGACTCTCCCCCCGCCCGAAACTAGCGCTCTTTCCTTTTCAAAACTCTCTCTCTCTCTCTCTCCATGCTTCAGTTCCCAAAAAATCAAAAAAAAACTCTCTACCCACCAAATCCCCAAAATCCCCAAAATCACCAATCCAAAATCCACTAAAATAGATGCGCATCATCATCGTTATCATTGCGAGGATGCCCTTCTCATCCTCCATCTCGAACCAAATTCGGTTGCTGCTCCAAACCGTCGGCAATTCTAACTACAATTTAATCTATACTGAGCTCCGTCAGGTTCGAAAATCACTTAAGCTTCCATTTTAAACCCTAATTTGATTGCTCTTTTGTTAGTATTTCATTTGTAATTTGAAGGTTATAATTTCCACATTTTCCAAGTTTGAGAATCATTGATTCTAGTTGCAGTTGTTTTTCTTAGGGATTTTGAAAGATTCGGGCCGGACTCGGGCTTTTTAGTTTATTCGGACTCGGACTTGGATCTGAATTTTGGATCTCAACCAAAATTCGGACCGGGCTTGGATCCTATAAAAAAAATTCTGACTCAGACTTGGGCTTGCATAAGTCCGGTCCAAGTCCGGCCCGTTAGACAGCCTTACAATAATCTCAGTTCAAATAGAGTCCTCTTGCTCCTAGCCAATCGTCATCCTCATCCAATCGGAGGGAGAAGAAAGACGAAAAGGCCACTGCTCCCATCTCCCATCCCTCTCTTTCAAATCCTGAAATCCATGGCAATGCAAACAGGCTGCAGCAGCACTTCAAGTTCAAGAGCTGCTGCAGCTGCTGCTGCAGAGAGGAGAATATCAAACATCAACAATCATCTGAAGATTCATACCCTTCCCCCTAATTCCCATCCTCTCCTTTCGCGTGCCTTAGCTTCTTCTTCTTCTTCTTCTGGAGATGACAAGGATAACGATAGCTACCGACGCGTTCATGGTGAAGTGGAGACGCGAGAGGCCGAGTGGACATCGGTGGATTCCATTTCCGGCAATGACTACTTTACCGACATTATTTACGAGAAAGCTGTCGGAGAAGGGATTGCCAAGGTAATTACTAATTAATTAAGTTAATCAATAATCAACGAGGACAACAGCCAAATCAAAATACTATTGGAAATCTCTGTTTGCAAACAAAAGTTACTAATTTTAAATAAATTAAAAATCTGTTTGTTGTGCAAGATCACTATCAACCGTCCGGAGAAAAGAAATGCATTTAGGCCACATACGATCAAACAACTCATTTCTGCGTTTAATGATGCTAGGGATGATTCTTCTATCGGAGTAATCATCCTAACAGGCAAGGTACGTACTTCCAATTCTAGCTTCTTATTATGCTATCCACTCACTATATGCAATTACAATACATACATTCATACATACATCTTAACTATGCAAGTTGTAACTTGTATTTGATTCTCACTAACTACTTGAGCTGTACCCTAACACCCTACGTACCTACTTATAATATAATTTGCTTGCTTCTCTTCACTCATAGGGAACCAAAGCATTTTGCAGTGGTGGTGATCAAGCATTAAGAATCTCTGATGGATATGCTGATTTTGAGACCTTTGGCCGTCTTAATGTTTTGGATCTTCAGGTACGTACTTTTACTTTCTTCTTTTCTTTTCTGCCACTTCATCATTCTTCTCAAATTAACATAATTAATTAATATGTGTATCTGTTATAGAAAGAAAGACTAGCTGTTGCTTGAGCTGATGCATATTTGTTACGCAAATAGCATTATGGTTACACTCCTTGAGTATGTCCCATTGCTGTATTGAGTTTTACTTTACACACTCTTTGTGCACCTTATAAAGTCGCTTCAATGTTTTATGTCATTCTTGTTTCTTCATTGCTAGATACCCATCCATCATCCATCATCCATGAAGTGGTAAGTTACACAAGCTACTTCTTCTACTTCTTAAAGCAGACCAAGACATGAATGAGCACGAAGTTGGAAATCACTTCCGTTTTGAAATAATTGGATATATCATAGGGGCAACAGTATCACACTAGATTGAAGTTTATTTAGTGATTAATGAAGTATGTTATCTGCCAGCTCTAGTCTAGGACTTCCTCTTGTGCTTGTTATTTGCTGTTTATCAATAGAATGGAAGCTGTAAATCTGATTTGGAAAAACTGCAGCTAAATATTATGTTATCTCTGGAACATTGCTTTATTGTATACTCTTTCACTTAACTAGTATTAGAGTTAATTTAATTGTCTTCTATTCATTTCTCCAGGTACAAATTCGCCGCCTTCCTAAGCCAGTCATAGCAATGGTATACTCTTTATCAGGCACATCTTTCCTTACTATTAACATATACAATTCATTCCAAGTTTGAACATGCTTCTTATTGTTATGTTAGGTTGCAGGTTATGCTGTTGGTGGTGGCCATGTATTGCACATGGTCTGTGATTTAACAATTGCAGCTGAAAATGCTATTTTTGGGCAGACTGGTCCCAAGGTGTTTTTTCCCCCTCTTTCTTTTCTAAATCTTTAGTGTTAAGTTATTGAGCTATTGATTATTCATTATGTGCTATGCATAGTTTCAAATCTATCTGTTCAATTATATCAATAATTCAGAGTTTCACTGTCTTATGTAAGTCATATTTAGTCATTCTTCTATGAGAATATGATTTCTTTCCATGCATAATTACCTGTAATAACGTAGGATATAAATATGTTGTTCCACTGTTACAACTGAATTAGAAAACTAGAGATTTCAGAAATCTGCAACTCAGTTGTTTTGTTATGCCTTCTGTAGGTGGGGAGTTTTGATGCAGGCTATGGGGCCTCCATAATGTCACGTTTGGTAAGAGTAATTTGTGAATGGATTACCATTAGTATAAGAAGAAACTTTGCCTCTTTTGGAATCATTAGGTCGTTTAACCAATTTTCAAAAAGATTAGGTTGCTTCAGAATTTCTAGTTTCAAATAATTTTTGTCCATTTTTCCAAAAAAAAAAAAAAAAAGGGTCCAGTAAAAGAATTGTACTGGTTTATATCGATATTTGTTTCATGGTTTCGTTCTCTGATTTTCGTGCATTTGGTACCTCATGGTTCATCAAAATCAGGTTGGGCCGAAGAAAGCACGAGAAATGTGGTTTTTGTCACGATTTTATACTGCTTATGAAGCAAAGAACATGGGGCTCGTGAACAGTGTTGTGCCGGTAAGTTACAGGAAGAGAACAACTGCTATTTCTATTTTTATTTTTTCTTTTATTATGCCCTCTTTCATGCCTGGAATCCATCCTTCTTGAACTATTGGGACTATGCTTTTTTACATGTTTTGTATAATTATGAACAGGCTCATTTTAATTTTAGGTTTTTAGGCTTGATTTATTTTTATTTTGATAAAAGGATAGAATCCTAAGGGATTCCAACGAACATTCCATTAAAACCAAAATAAAAGTCCTACAGAAAATAGAACCCAGGACCACATACTGGAGCTTAATGAAGCACTTGGCTTCATCAAACAAAATAGCACTTGGTTTTTAGGCTTGATTAACCCTCGTATATGGTTCCGGTACAGGACTAGGTATATGTATGTTTGCAAATTGTTTCTATACATTTCATGAACTTCTATCCATCCTTCATGGGTGATCCATAATTCCAGACTTGCACATACTATATGGTTATATCTCTTTAACCACTTTGATATTGCTTCTCATTTACATGTAATTATATTGTTCTTTATCACTTGTTATTGACACATCTTTCAAGCTTTCTCTAACACATTCATTTGGCAATCTAAATTCCTAATCACTATCTTCTGTTTATTTATCAACAGTATCAGCACAGGACTAACTGCATAATCATATACTAGTGTTATCTTGTGCAAACTGCACAGGCTAAAATAATTTTATTGGACTTATAAAATTATATGAAACTTTAAAAAAGTGTGAGAGAATTGAAAAAAATTAACTATTCAAGTGAATGGTTTAGTGAAATTTATCCAAAAAAATACGCTCACAGTCCAGTCTTTGTATACATTCTGACCGATAACACTCATGCCTTGACCTGCCTCATCTCAACCCTCCCCCCCCCCCCTCCTAAATTCACACCCTATTAGATGCCTTATCCATCATCTCCCGTGTCTCCGCTGTCTTTGACCACAACGACGTCCCCTTCTCCAACATCCTCATCCACCTCTCCGTTCGCCTCACCCTACTCTCCGCCACCTACCTCATTACCAAATCTCATTCTTTGACCCAATACCACAGTCATCCCCATCTTCAACTCGTATTCTTTCCCAAATCCAAATTTCAGGATTTCAAAAACACAAATTAGAAATTGAAAATAAAATGAGGTAATATATTAGGATTTCAGAAATAAATACATACACCATACGTAGATACAATTGATTTAGTTAAGCAAAAATTTTGAAAACCATCTTTCACACACATTGTGTACTACATAGGTATTTCATCGAATACTTAATTAGCAAAGTACATTTCTAGTAATTAAGTTCCAAATTTATTGGTTTGAGGCTTTTATATTATTTTTTTAATGAAATTGTGCGTACTGCACGTGTTAATAAATGTGAACTGCTCATTTTGCTCTCATTTCTTGAGGTGACACTCTCTATCCTACAATACTACAATTCACCAACTTATCCTGCGCAAATTGCACAGACTAAAATAATTTTGAGGGACTTATAAAATTGTATTATACTTAAAAATTTAGAAATACCTCTTATCTATTTCAATCACAATATAATGAAAAGATGACAAATCTACAAATTAACTAATTCATACTTTCAAACCAACCAACATCATTCTATATTTCTATACAATTAAAAGAATATAAAAAAACAGTCGAATAATTACTGAAATTTAGAGATGCTAAAAAAGAGACTTACAGTCTTGTCAGATTCCTCCATTCTAAAGCTTGCTTGCAAATACTCATATTGTCTGTGAAGTCCCTCAATATTTGCCTCAAACGTTATACATTACTCCTTAGTTGTGTCTCAATAAAATGATTCACCAAAACTTTTCAAACAAAACAAAAGATATAGAAAATATACCACTATCTGCATGTTGTTTCCCTTCTGATTCCAACATTATCCGAAGCTTCTCTTGCTTCATCAAATTTTCATCTTCTCATTTCATCAACCATTTGATGCAAGTCCTTAGCTTTATTATATATTCACTCATTTGTTCACTTTACCCTAAGAAAATAATAAAATAATAAAATAATAAAATACAATAATGATAAAATGGACCAAACTATTAACTTTCATGCTTTTTACCATCATCTACAATCCATCATTCTTCGTAAATGAAAATTTAATGATAATATTACTTAGAATGTAAAAATCCAAATGAAAACAGATAACAATTAGAAGAAAAAGCCAACATATGCAAGCCAGTTCGTTCCAATCTCACACCTGACGATCCCCTTTCTTCTAATCTGAAACCATACATTATTAGGTTTGCATCTGATCCCGAATCTCAAAACTTGACCATACTATCATAAAAAAGCAGAAAAATACCCGGACACAAAAAAATTAAATATTACCCAAAAAAATGATATAAAAACTGAAACATCAATTCCAATTGGAGAAAGATTGTTAAAATAATTATGAGAGATTGTTAAAAATAAATGAAAAGCTCAAGAACTTAACAAAGTAATTTTTCATGATAAATATTATGAGAAGTAGTGAACACAATTACCATCAAATTGAAAAATAAAAGTTGATCTTCAGGTAACCTACATCTGGGCTAATTGTAGCGACGACATGACATACAGGCCTAACTGCCATCTCCGTAATCTCTGCGTGTACACATTGGAGAGAGTAGTGTAAATCAGTGAATAAATAAAACCAAACATATAATAAACACTTACATTACCTCTTACGTTCCCATAGTTTATTTTTTTCTTCATCTCTTCGCCTTCCAAAATCCCAATTTCTACCATGACCTCTAAAATCTAATTTATTTGGATCTGAAGAAACAAAGAATAAAAAACAGAACATTAGTTAGGATTTGGTCTAAAAAACCAATCTTTATTTTTGAATCCATAATTAGGGTTTGGATTCCAAAATTTCAATAATTGAAACGCCCTATTAGAAATCAAGAGTAAAAGCGGGTGGTAAATTAGGGTTTCATGAATACAATATTACAAAACAAATTAGAAATTCAAAAACACTAATTTCTCATAGGAGAATTCTTACCGATGGTGTCATGTGTTTGGATTCCGAAATTTCAATAATTGAAACGCCCCAATTAGAAATCAAGAGTAAAAGCGGGTGGTAAATTAGGATTTCATGAATACAATATTACAAAACAAATTAGGAATTCAAAAACCCTAATTTTTCATAGGAGAATTCTTACCAATGGTGTCATCACCCATGGAGGGTCAGCGAGCGTCGATGGCGAGGATTTGAGCTGGCTGGCGGACGACGACTGGTGAGATTTTGGGGAGGAGGGTTAGCGGGATTTTGAGGGAGGGGGGGTTGAGAGAGGACGAGTTTTTTTTGTTTTTGTATTTTGTTTTGTTAGGTAAAAATGTGGTGTGCACGTGTTATGGTAGGTGAGATTTCCTACTTTTGCTCTCCTTTATCCATTTCAAAATGGAGAAAGGAGAGAGGGGGTAGGCCTATTAGCTTAAGATATAGTATAATATGAAATTTTGCTCACTAATTTTAAAATACTATACTAAAATTGTTTAAAGGACTGATAACTATTTTTCCAGTATGTTTACATTAAAATGTATTTTAATAATGGGAGTATCTTTTAAAATGCATGAGTATCATCTGATCTCACAGTCACAGCAGAATTTTGTAGGGTGCTGGCCTATATCTGATGATTTTGTTCGTGTCAGTTTTCCAGGAAGGTTAATTTTAGCCATGTATTTACACGACTATTACACATAAAAAACATATATACACACACACATTTCTAAAAGGTGTATTGTTTATAACCCCCCACCCCCCCTTTTTTTGATAAAAAGATGACACGGTCATCGCTTCATTAATGATAATTAACGAAAAATGCAGATAAACATTACATAGTTAGCCCGAAGGCAAATCAAACACCAAAAACTCCCAAAAATAGAGGATAGAACCTCAACTGCCAACACGGGCCGAAAATACAACAACAGATACAGATAACACCTAATCCAAACTCTCAACCTTTTTCTTCAAAAAAAAAAACCTAATCCAAAGTCTCCGAAACCGAAGGCCGAAACCGATTGCCGCCCAAATGCGAAAGCAACTACTCCAATCGTAGTCTCTTCTTTGAACCCAAGTGCCCTGTCCATTCGTGAATGAAGATGTTAATTTTGTGCATCATAACTGAAAATCTATTATTAATACTGCGAAAACATAAGTCATTTCGGTCTAGCCATAGGTTCCAAATCGTAGAAGCAACAACAATGTCCCATTCTAATCTATCTTCCTTTCTAATCCTGTTACCTCTAATATTACCCCAAACCTCCGAGCTCGACCTAGGACAGTCTAAAATCCCAAATCTAGGACCCATATTCTCCCATACTATTCTCGCTCTAGGACAGTTAAAGAGTATGTGATTCGTATCCTCGTCCTGTAACTGGCATCTAGTGCAAACAATGCTAACCGGAATTCCACGTTCCGTCATGTTGACCTTCGATAAAATTACATCGTTAGCCACTAGCCAGAGAAAGACTTTCACTTTAGTAAGAACGTTAATGCGTCAAATTACATCAGCAACCTCGCTTCTTCTTCCTCCATCGTTGAGCCTTTTGTATAGTGACAATACTGTGAAACCCAAGCTCGACTCCATAGCCACCATCTCTCATCTTCAGCTTCTTGAGTGTACTTACCTTCTATACAAATGAAGTTGTTGAAAATTTGGAGTTGAGTGATGCAATCTTGATCTAAGGTATCATTGACTTCTAGTCTAAGCCTGTTGTTGCGCCAAACGTCAGCCACCAAGGTATCACTGTTTAGCACTGCGTTTGCCGCTAACGGGAAAAGTCCCATGAGAGTGTTATTTCCACACCATTTATCTTTCCAGAATCTTGTGTTCTTTCCATTCCCTACCCTGCAGAGAGTGTTGCTATGGAAAATGTCTCCCACTTTGGATACCCCTTTCCATAAAAAAGAATTCCTACTATAGACGCTTCTTGCTTCGTATCTGAATTTCTTCCTAGACCGGTACTTAATGAAGGACTTACACCACTAATTGTTGTGCCTGTTAGCCAACTTCCACCACCATTTACTGAGCAAGGCTTTGTTCATGTCTATAAGATTGATGATTCTCAACCCCCCGAACTCTTTCCTCTTGCAAACTCTCCCCCAGCTGACTAGGTGTAGCCCTTTTCCTCCCTCGTTTGCCCCTTTCCAAAGAAATCTCCTTCTACTTTTGTCAATTCTGTTATTACCCAACCTGGTAATTCATAGATAGACATGAGGTATACAGGAATACTAATAATAACTAAGTTCAGCAAGGTAATCCTTCCTCCTAATGTGATCATGCACCCTTTCCAGCCAGATAATCTTTTCTCGATCTTTTCGATAAGTGGTTGCCAATCATCCCTGGTTAGAATCCCAGGTCTAATAGGAATCCCCAAATAGATTAAGGGAAAATCTCCTTTATTGCATCCTAGCATCTGTTGGATTGAACTAATGGGAATAAAACACCTGTCGCTAAGTGGAATAATGTAGCTCTTGTTGAGATTAACCTTCATTCCGGACCAAGCCTCGAAGCACCTAAGTACTGTACCTATCGCAGTAATTTCTTCTTTTGACGCTGAGCCGAACAGTAAAGTATCATCAGCGTATTGAAGGATAGAGATCACTTTAGGAATTCCTTTAATCTTAATCCCTTGAATGACGTTCTCCTTTCTGCCATTGGCCATCATCTCTGCTAATCCGTTAGCAACGATGGCGAATAGTAACGATGACAATGGATCTCCCTGTCTTAGCCCCCTTTGACATTTAATTTCCTTTCCCGGCACACCGTTGATAAGAAGAAATGATTTTCCTCCTCTGACACATTGATGGATCCACCTCCTCCACCTTTCCCCGAACCCTTTGAGAAGTAAAACCTCGTCCAACAATCCTATTCTATAGTGTCATATGCTTTTTGGAAATCCACTTTGAATAGAAAGCCGTTCATTTTATCTTTGTTTCCTCTGAAGACGATTTCATGAGCCGATGCTACACTGTCCATAATATCTCTTCCTCTAATAAATCTGCTCTGCGATTCTCCGACAATATCTTTCAGCTGTGGACCTAGTCTATTAGCCAAGACTTTTGAGATGATTTTGAATGAGCCGTTCAAGAGGTTGATGGGCGTCAAGTCTCCTACACTCTTGACCTCGGTCTTCTTAGGAATTAGTACAATATTCGCATAATTCAACCTTCCCAAATCAACGTCACCATCATAGAACTCTTGGAATATGCGCATCAAGTCTTCTTTGATAACTTTCCAGTAAAATCTGTAGAAGAATAGCGGAAATCCATCCGGCTCCGGCGCCTTGTCCTGTCCCAGACTCTTGATTGTAGAAAGAACTTCATCTTCGCTGAACCCACCCTCAATACTATCGCTTCCACTAAGCCTCATTGATATCCACATATCCTGATTCAATTTACATCTGTGCTCTCTTCTTTTACCCAGCATCTCCTTATAATTCTCATTAATGTGCTGCGTGATTCTATCTTCGTTCTCGCACCAGTCACCATCCACCTGTAAGTCAGAGATATTGTTATGCCGCCTTCTTCCGTTGGCAATCTTATGAAAGAATTTGGTATTGGCATCGCCTTCCTCTAACCATTGAATCCTTGATCGTTGTCTCCAGTATTGCTCCTCCATATCTCCAATTTGGTGAATATCGTGTCTATTCTTACATAATTCCTTGAATTCGGCCTCTATTAAATATGTTTCCTCCTCTATAAGTTCCAACTGCTGAATTCTCTCTCCAAGTTCTTCTTTCTTTCTTCGAGCCTGACCAAACTCCGTCTTTGCCCATTGTTTAAGTCTTTTTCTGAGTCTCCTAGTATTTTCAATCCAAATTCCAACTACAGATGACGAAGTTGTGGTGGTGCTCCAGGATTCTTTGATAACCTTACGACTCCCTTCACACAATGTCCATGCCTTCTCGAATCGGAACCGAAATCTATTCATCCTCTCTCCTTCACCGTAATCCAGTGCTAATGGTGTATGATCAGATGTGAACCTCATCAATGCTTTTACCTAAGCTAAAGGAAATTTCTCCTCCCATTCAGTGGACACAAAGATTCTATCCAACTTTGCAAGAATGGGAAAAGCCTGCAAGTTCATCCACGTGAACTTCCTATTCCCTGCTTCGATCTCCAATAACTCTAACTCGTTGATGACTGAATTGTACTTGTCTCTATCGTTCCTTGAAGCTCCTCTTCCTAGATGTTCATTCTGAAATCTAGTGATATTGAAATCTCCTTCTAAAACCCACGGACCCCTGCGTCTACCTCTAATATCTCTAAGCTCGTTCCAAAACATGCTCCTCAGATTCGACTCGTAAGGTTCGTACACGGAACCTATGGACCCAATTATCGCAACAACATCTAATAACCACTGTGACAGAGAAAAGACCAGTAATATCCTCTATAATCTCAAACAATCTGGGGTCGACTCCAATAGCGATGCCCCCAGAATATCCTCTCGAGGGTTTGAACCTCCAATCAAAAGTTCCTATACCCTTAATGTTCTGAAGCTCTTCCCTAGTAGGGAATTCGACCCTAGTCTCTTGAAAGGCACATATACTTGGCTTTTTTATAACGATAGTATCACTAATAAGTCTTTTTTTGTTTTCTGACGCATCCCCCTAACGTTCCAAAAGATGTATAACATTAAAACAACTAAGTCCCAACCCCTGTACTCTAAACGCCTATACGGACCACCGCATTAGGCTTCCCCTCTATGACTCCCCTCTAATAATGTTGATATGGTGTAGTTGCTCTTCTCTATTGGAACCCATAGCTAGACAGTAAAGACTAGCAAAATAAATATGAGAATCATCATTAAGCAAATTTAGAACTGAAATATTGCTTGAATAGATACCTCGACATGCCGAGGCTTGTTTCCTAGTCTTTGCCGCTGCCTTAATCAGATCATCTTTGCTTGGACCATTCGACCCCCATTTATCCATCTGCCTTTTGTTTTTTCGTTGATATTCTACAGTACTCTTAGACGCACTTGCCCTCGCGCTGTCCCCCAATCCATCTCTTGCCAACTCTCGATCTTGCATTGCCCACCTTTCGTGCTCAGGGTCGTACGGACTCCCTCCGCTTTGAATTCCATCTAACGCTCCTATCCTGCCATCAACTGATTCATTGTATAGTATAACATACCTCTGCTCCAAGGGACACTCCTCATCCTCCTCTGCAGCCCTATCCACGTCGACCCTGTCCAACCTCACACTGTGATCTGAGTCGCCCCCTACACCTTCCACTATTGGTAGAATGGAATCAACCAGCTTTTTTCCTGAGACTAAAACCCTCTCATCGCCCTTGCGTTCCAACTGAGTAATGCCAGCATGCTTAAGTTTACTGTTATTGGGTTGAGCTAAACTCTCGCTAGGCCCACCACACTCAAGGACCGGCCCAACAGGTCCTATAATCCCATTGCACGCTAGGGCTTCAATAGCGCAACGAATAGAGTCCTCCAAGTCAGCTTTAGTAAGGGTCTTTAACCCTGGATCCCTCGATTTCTGTGCGCCCCCCTCTTTATCCGCCATAAATGAGTGTTTCAGAATCCCTGCATTTCGGCTCCCCAACGTTGTACGACCAACACTCTCATCCATTCCTCTGGCCCCACCTCTCCTGTCGCTTTCAACCTGCGCGCCTATCCCATCGCGCCACGTTTTAGGTGACCCTGTCACTCTCGTAGCTTGCTCCTGCTCTTCCATTGCTATCGTTTCAGTTTGAATTAACCGGTGTAGATTAGATCCATATTGATCTAACGGAGTGTAGCTTTCTATCAATTTTTTGGTTGATGAACGCTCAGGATCACAACTTTTTTGATCTGACAGTTGACTGTCATCTTCTTCCCGAGCCTTTTTTCTATCATCGGAGAATTCCTCTTCTTCTAGCTTCGATACTTTCCCAAAAGATACGCTCTTTTTATTCTCTACGATCACTCTAACGTCATAGAACTCACCCTCGAACTCTACTTGATTCATGACGGAATGTCTAATATTTTCGATACCAATTCTAATGCGAGCGAACTCTCTTCGTTCTTGAGTTGTCGTACTTCTGTCTACTTCCACTACAAATCCAAATGCTCGAATCAAATTTGAAACCCCGATCGGACCCAACAGTGAAATGGGAAGTTAAACAATCTGATCCATACCGTCGGCATCTCATTCACTTTCAACGCTCCAAGCTTACTAGACCATTGCGAGAATGTCAGATAGAATTCATTTGTGCCCATTCCTCTTTTGCCAAGCACCTCCATCAGTGTAGCTTTGTCATGGCAATGTACGAAAAAACCATTAGCGTTAAGACGTTGGACTTTTCATGCCAGATTAGGATCAACGGTTGTGTTAGCAAAGAGAAGACTCAATCTCTTCGATAGTGGGGTTGCCGGTCTGCACTTTAATGATAACACACTTTCGGAACCTACGTTCGAATTCTGCCATGATCGGAGTTGGAGTGATGAGTGCTTTAATCACCGCCCTTCCCCTCGCAATGCTCTCTTGTGTTTTGCGGTTGTTGGAATGAACAGGTGATGCAAGCTCTGGGGCTGCTGCTGTAGGCGCCGTTGATCTTTTAAGCTTGGGGCAATCTTTGGAGATGTGACCGGAGCGCCCACATGCGTAAGAGAACCAATCGTTGACACAGTTGGTGATCGTGTGCCCCCTCTGAGCACATTTGTGACATTGTTGGCCTAAACCCGCCGACTCCGAGTCCTCCCTGGCCTGCATCTTCTCCGCTTTGACGAGCTTTCGAGGGCGAACGAGGACCCATTCTCCTTCCTTGTCATTCTTTGTTTTCTTTTCTGGGAGTATACGTGATCTCTTCCTTGACGAGCTCGGGACGGAAGCTATCTTCCTCTCCGATCCCCTAGCAACCTCACATAAGACCTTCGCTGCCGTTCAGATTGGCTTCGTTCGTCGTTGTCAGATCCTGGCGATTTGAACCTCATCCTCTCCTCCCATACCCTTTCATCTTCGCCTCTATTCTTCTCGCTCGCCATCCCTCTATAGGATGAACGAGAGGGCCTCTGAACTGAATGACTTCTTGATCTATTCGAGACGCCGTAGTTCTCTCTATCTTCGTTCCTCTTGCGCGCTATCCTCTCCGGCATCTCTTCCCTCCTACGCTTGGTCATGTTGTACTCTTCTTCTTCCCTCGTATGCCTGCCATGGTTTTGGTGGAGACGGCTTACTCTTCCTCTAAATTTTTTCGTCCGGACTATATTTGGTTATAACCCCCTTTATTCACATCTATTTGCAACAATGCTCCCATTTATTGGTAGTTACTATTAGGGCATCCAATTTAACCAAGAGACTCTTCAGTTGGTTAACTAGGTTCAGTGATCGAGCTACTTACGAGACAGGGTAGGCAAATACTGCCCTGGATTCAGAAAAAGCTTTGGGAAAATGAATTTTTGTAGTTTTACCCCATCCAAGAAAATAAATCCTTTCACTAAATATGTTGACTTATGCATTGAGTTGGTTTCAAAGCCCCACCAAATTCATAAATATTTTGGAGTTATTAATTAAACTTGTCCTGATTCATATATTTTGCTTTAGCTCTTGAGGTGTCCTTGCATAACTAAACTCTTTAGTTGGTTACATGTCTCTGCATACAAGGAATTGGAAATTTATTTAATTTACTAAAATGAAGTTCATAAAACTGTAAATGATTGCTTAAAAGCAAATTTAAATTTTGTTCATGTGCATATGGAACAAATAATGTTTTTATTTTTTAATACATGTTTCTGTTTTTTATTTCAGCTGTATCCACTCTCACATGGGGAAATAATTAGCCCCATATTTGAGATTCTGGGTCATCCACTTAGGAGTATAAGAAATTTGTTGGTATCTTACATGCATAGCACAAACAATTAATTTGTTATTGTAAGTTAGCCCCCGTGGAAAAATTATTTGGCTTTGTCTCTAGTCCTGACCAGTTTCACGTAGTTTTTACTTTCATTTTAAACAGATATGTTCAAATTCGACCTATTAGAGCATCTGTAGTCGTTGGCTATATATCCATTTTATGGATACTTTGGAGGGAAAAGCTCTGTAGTCGTCGTCTATATACCAATTTTTTGGGTATAGGATGAACAATAGACGTCTGTATTTGGCAGACGAAATGACATTATGCATATTTTAAAAATCGGAAAATCATTTACCGTCTTAGTGTCGGACAGTATATGATCTGCCGCCTGAGAAAATTTTTTAATTGCAAAAGCATGCGATGGAATATGTTATGCCGTTTGGGAGAAAAAAATGTCAACTTATAAATGCTGACATTTGAGGGGGAAAAAAAAGGCAAAGGTGTTGGACGGGAGATTCCTTCAAATTTTTTTTTTTAAATTTCTTCACAGATTGAGGTTTGAGAAAAAATAAATTAGGAAAAAAAAATGCTTAGACGGCAAATGATATGCCGTTTGAGAAAAAGAAATTAAAATTAATGTGTCAGACGGGAGATGATCTCCCGTCCTTCACAATTTTTTTTTTTCTTCAGACGGCAGATGTTCTACCGTCGATAAATTTTTTTTCTTCTGCTTTCTATGAAAATTGTTCAGACGGTATATCATCTTCCGTTTGATAAAAAAAAAGCCATTTTTTTGAGTATTGACGATTGCAGCGCTACCCCAAAAATGCTATTTCTTTATTTTCCATATACCCATTTTTTAGGAAAACAACTACAGATGCTCTTACAACTAACACTCTTAAATTGAGGAATCTCATAGGAAATACAAGTATTGGGGAAACCTAATAGCAAATACTTGTGAATTGAGGGTGGTTATCTGCAAATAGCCCTTCTTTGAAATAAATTTCAAGTGAATGACGAGTTAAAAAATGAAAAGGGCCAAAACAAAGGCTCTTCTGGAAAAAGATACACTTCAGTAATTGATTTCACTCACTCCAATTGTTTTATCCCTTGTGCAGCTTGAGAAATTAGAGCAAGAAACTGTGAAGTGGTGTAGAGAGATCTTAAGGAACAGCCCAATGGCAATTAGGGTGCTGAAATCTGCTCTTAATGCAGTAGACGATGGCCATGCTGGTCTCCAGGTACTTGCTATGCTATGAAAACTTCAGTTTGTTGCTAACATTTTTTATTCTTGAAATGGATCTGTAATAGTGTAATAGGGCAGCTGTACTTGAGAATCTACGTCTGGAGGATTTTAACATTTACTTTTCTATTTTTCCTTTACAAAACATTTTACTTTTCTATTATTTATCTGCTATATCCCTGTTAGATATTATTATAGTGCCATATTGGTTGTAGAGTTATTTTGATATTTGTTTCCCTCCTATATATAGGTGGTATTGTACTTGGTTGGTCTCAATTCAATATTCAATATTGTTTCCATCTCTCTGATTTATCTTAACATGGTATCAGAGCCAAGTTATACAAATTTTCCATTCTTCCCAAAACCCTAGAATTCCAATAGCAAAAAAAAAAATTTCTTGTTCATTTTCCTCAACCTCGAGACTCCTCACACCAAGACTCCTCACCCTCTTCAAGACCTCCCGACCTCCAAATCCGGCGAATCCCCCAGTCTTCGACCTCCTGAATCCCCCCAGTCAGCGAATCCCCCTTACATCTGTTGAGATCGAAATCCTTCTCTATCGAAATCTTCGTCATCTTCAGCAACCCACCATCTTCAACAAGATCCTCGTCGAAAGCCACCCTCGTCGCCCTTGTGACTGCCGTCAGCAGCCGCCCCCATCCCGCTGCCGCCGCCATCCCGCATCCCTCTGCCGTCGCCCCCCCTCCCCCCCCAACTACAAATTTTCTAAAACCCTAATTTTTTATTTTTTTTATTTTCCTTCTACCCAAAACTCGAAACCCTTTTTTTTACCCTAAACCCATAAACCCACAAACCCAATACCCTATTTTTCTTCTTCTTTCTTCCCAGTAAAAAAAACCAAAAAAAAATCCGAAAAAAAGAGAAAATTCACACACAAAAAAATAAAAAAAATATTTATTATTATTATTATTATTATTATTATTATTATTATTATATAGGTACTACTACTTGATGGAATCTCAGTCTTTCCCGCATATTTCCGCCTCCACTGACTTCCCCGATGCAACCGCCTCTCGTTCCTCATCAAGATTCAAACAGCAGCAACGCCACTTTCAGTCTGCCTCCGGCCTCCTACCTTCTCCTAACATCATTGCTCACTCTACCTCATCTCTACTTCCGACACCGGTAGCACCGTCCTGTTCCCTACCCCGATTCAGACACCAGCAGTATCTCCTTCCACATTGTGCTCTCAGTCACAGCAGCCCTCGCAGTGCGTTGTCCTTCGCATCCTCGGCCATGCCCGTCACTCCAGCATTGCCGTCTCCTGCTGATTGGGCTAATCTTCAGCAACGTCTCACTCAACTGGAACTACAGCTCATGGGTCAGTCTATCAATGCTGGCTCCTCTGCTCCTGCACTTTCTGCCGCTCCCGGTATGAATTCGTTCTGGATTTTAGATTCTGGTGCATCACATCATCTCACTAGTAATCAGACACTATTCACCACCTGCACAGCACTTTCCTCTCACTCTCCATCTCTACATGCAGCTGATGGCTTACCACTTCTTATTACACACTCAGGGACAATTAGCTCTCCCACTCTCACATTACCATATGTTCTTTATGCTCCTCATTTATCAATAAACCTTATTTCTATTAGTGCGTTGTGCGATAGTTGTCTTGTCGTTACTTTTGACTCTTTAGGTTATTCTATTACTGATTCCTCCACCGGTGAGGAGTTTGGGCATGCTAGTCGTCAGGGTCGTCTATATTATCTGATTTTCTTCGTGCACATCACTCTCCTAGTTTTGCCGGTATTGTTTTCTCTGATGCTGATCTGTGGCACAGACGTTTAGATCATATTAGCGCATTACGACTCCAGACTATAGCTCGCAGTGGTACCCTTGGTTCTCTCACTTTTAAACATTTATCTGATTGTCAGGGTTGTCATTTGGCCAAACACATTGCCCTACCCTTTAGTCACAAAAGAACTTCTGAAACCACTTATCCTTTTCAACTTGTTCATTCTGACATATGGGGACCCTCTTCCGTACCTTCGTGGAAAGGTTATCTCTATTATGTTGCCTTCATCGATGACTTCACTAGACATACATGGATTTTTCTTATGCGTCAGCGATCTGAGATACTTGATATTTATCGATTTTTTACAACTATGATTCACACTCAGTTCGGTGTGCGCATTAAGAATTTTCGATCGGACGGTGCACACGAGTACACTTCCACCACTATGAGATCGATCCTTCAGTCTCACGGCACCCTTTTTCAGCAATTATACCCTCACACACATGAGCAAAATGGTGTAGCTGAAAGAAAGCATCGTCACATCCTTGAGACGGCTTGCGCTCTTTTACTCTCCTCTTCGGCTCCTCGTTCTTTCTGGGCTGAAGCTATCATGACCTCTGTTAGTCTCATCAACATTACTTCCTCGTCTGTCCTAGCTGGTACGACGCCTTATGAGGCTCTTTATCATTCACCTCCTGACTACAGTATGCTCCGTACTTTTGGGTGCACCTGTTACGTCCTTCTCCCTTCTACTGAGCGCACGAAGCTCTCCGCTCGTGCTGCTAAGTGCGTTCATCTAGGTCTCAGTCCTGATCACAAAGGTTATCGTTGTTTTGATCCATCATCGGGTCGTGTCCGCATTTCTCGACATGTATCCTTTGTGGAAGACTCTTACTACCTGACTCCCCCCGAGGATACTAGATTTCTCTATTCTCCAGTTGTTGCTAGCCTCCCGACTTTATCTTCCCGCATTCCTTTCCTTTTGATTCCACTTCTCTGGCTCCATTCACATCTCCTGCAGTCCTTACACCTGTTGTTTTCCTTACCGAAACACCACCTGCATCCCCACAGCAGCCAGCACCCATCCCACCTACTTCCCCACCGACACATGTACCTACTCCATCGTCCTCACCCCCACACCCTGTCAGTCCACCACCTCTTCGTCAGTCTACCCATTCTACTTCTGGTATTCCTCCAACACGTTATACATCTGATGCCACTGGTCCTTCTGACCAGTTTGGTTTTGCCACCCTAACTTCCTACTCACCACAGTTCATGCATATCTCTCTGCTATACACTCTACACGCGAGTCCAGAACCTATCAAGACGCAATTCAATATCCTGAATGGAGGAAAGCTATTGCAGAGGAATTCAATGCATTTGATCAGACTGGCACTTGGGATGTTGTTTCTCTGCCAGAGGGCGTTCAGCCTATTAGCTGTAAGTGGATCTTCAAGGTCAAATATCAACCTGATGGATCTATTGAGTGGCACAAAGCTCGTCTAGTAGCCCGAGGATTTACTCAGGAGCATGTCATTGATTATAATGAGACCTTTGCTCCCGTTGCACAGATGACTACTGTTCGCACTCTTCTTGCTGTTGCAGCCATCCGCCAATGGCCGTTATACCAGATGGACGTGAAGAATGTTTTTCTTCGTGGTACCTTATCTGAGGTTGTTTATATGGATCCTCCTCCTGGCCTCCCTACTCCTCGTCATGTTTGCCGGTTGCGTCGAGCTATATATGGTTTGAAGCAGGCCCCTCGAGCCTGGTTTGAGTGTTTTCGCCTTGTCATCACCAAGGCCGGTTTTAGTCAGAGTTCTCAGGACCATTCTATGTTTATGTGGTCATCAACGCAGGGGAGGATAATTCTACTACTCTATGTTGACGATATGATCATTACTGGGGATGACTTTGCGGGCATTACATCCACCCAGAAGTATCTTCATCAGCAGTTCAAGACCTTGGCAGATTATGTTATTTTCTGAGCCTAGAGATTGCTCATGGATCTCGGGGGATACTCATTTCTTAACAGAAATACACATCAAATATTATCTCCGCTGCATGCCTTTCTGACAGTAGATCAGCCGATACACCCTTAGAGCTTCATGTGAAGCTTTGTCCCACTGATAGTGAGCTCTTTCCTGATCCCATTAGATACAGACAGATTGTTGGACAGCTTGTCTATTTATGCATGACCAGACCCGATATTGCTCACGCAGTCAGTGTTGTCAGTCAGTTTGTTTCTGCTGCTACATCAGTTCACTACGGTGCTCTTCTTCGGCTTCTCAGATATCTTCGGAGCACTATTACTCGCTCCTTATTCATGCCTACTACATCCAAATTAGAGCTGAGTGCATATTTTGATTCAGATTGGGCAGGTGATCCTACTATTAGACGGTTTACCACCGGTTTCTATCTATTTCTTGGTGATTCGCTGATTTCATGGCGAAGTAAGAAACAGGCAGTTGTTGCATGTTCTTCGACTGAAGCTGAGTACAGAGCAATGACAGCTACTACTAGAGAGATTGTTCATGTTCGTTGGCTGTTATCAAATATGAGTGTCACTCTTACAGGAGCTACTCCTCTTCATTGTGATAACCGGAGTGCATTGCACATTGTAAGCAACCCGGTCTTTCATGAGCAAACGAAGCATATAGAGATTGATTGCCATTATGTTCGTGAGCGCTTTGAGGCAGGGACCATTTCTCTCCATTCTGTTACATCTTCCCAGCATACTGCAGACTTCTTCACCAAATTCCATACTGTTCAGAGATTTAGATACTTAGTAGGCAAACTCACACTGTTTGACCCATCGTGAGTTTGAGTGGGGGTGTTAGATATTATTATAGTCCCATATTGGTTATAGAGTTGTTTTGATATTTGTTCCCCTCTCCTATATATAGGTGGTATTGTACTTGGTTGAACTCAATTCAATATTCAGTATTGTTTTCATCTCTTTGATTTATCTTAACAATCCCAATCCACTTGAAGATGCGACACAACAGGTAAATACGATTTTTAGGAAAAGCTGGTGGGTTAGAGTGAGTTTATTACTAAATGGGTATTCAACAACAGTTCTTTCGTGAATTGTAATGGAAAATAAAAGTCGGGCATGAGTTTTTACTGCAAGCAAGTTTTCCAAGTATAGTACAATATCTGCAATGGAGGGTTTAACAACTATATGATGAGTCAAGCTTATTGTGATGTTAGCATATTGGTTTGGCAAATCCTTTATTTGTCTAGTAATATCTCTTAAATCAAAGATAAACAAGCTGTCCTTCGTCACTATATTGTAAAATTGAAAAGAAGAGCTTGTAGTTTTTTTTCAGTGCTGCACAAATAATTTTTTTATTATATGTATAGGAGCTTGGTGGCAATGCTACTCTCATATTTTATGGAACTGAAGAGGCTAACGAAGGAAAGACAGCCTACATGGAGCGTCGACGTCCTAATTTTTCAAAATTTCCAAGACGACCTTGATAGATGGTATACTCCATCATCTTAACGTGTTGTATTATTTTGTCATATTTATTACATTTCTAGACTTGCTAGAAGAGAGCATCTGTTCTTTGATAATAAGTTTGATTGGGGAACCAACAAGTTGACTCCAAATTGGCCCAATCTGCTTTGAAGAAGTAGGAGCTCCGATGTAGTTCCAACTCCATTCACTGTTAATATTGAATCTGGTGTATTTTCTTGTTGTAATCTACTTTTTGGTTCTGTTTCGTGATGGGGTTTGATTTGTTGAAATTTAACGGAGGCTATTGGCTGCTGGTTTGGGTTTCTCTCTCTCTCTCTATATATATACATATTTACTTTATTATTTGATACTATTTCATTTTGGAATTAGGTATGTTTTCTAAGAGAAAACCTAGCTCAGGATACTTGAATAACCACAAGAGGAGCCTTCACTGAATTACGATTTGTTTCAAGATTTGTAATTGTTGAATGGAAAACCTGGAACTAGTTGTTCCACATGCAAGCCATGGACTTAAATTTAAACAGGATTAATATATTTTTTCTTATAGGAATTTAATATAATAGGTAGATGAGATTCCCGTTTGTCTTGTGCTAGCTAACTGCTGCAATAACATCAGCTTCTAGTATTACAACTTAGTAAAGCAGCCACAGGTTTCTCTTGGCTTTTGTTCTGACCCCCACACCTGACAATACTACACTAGTGCTGTGACTACAAAGAATATACTTTAATTATGTGTGGATTTTCCATCTTCTCCTGTGCCTATCGAATGTTTGTCTCAGAGCGTGGCTGGCTTCTTGGCCTCATAAGCACTGTTACCATTGAATTCTTATCACATTAATTCCTTTACTTTTGTGTGTGTGGGTGTGGGTGTGGGTGTGGGTGTTGGGGGGGGGGGGGGGGGGGGGGGGGGGGGAGGCGGGGGGGGCGGGGAAGGGGATTGGCCCTGAAGAAGCTCAGCGAATCAACAAAATGAACTGGACAAATGCTAGAAAAAATATCATCTTTAATATGTTTCCCCTCCGGCCATGGGTGATTAATCATCCGTGATTCATAGATATGGGAGTTATAATGCATTATTCTCGGCTTGAGTCAGTATATCTCCTGCTTTGCCTTCTGACACCATAACTTAATTTTCAGACCTAAGATGTAAGTCCAGGAAAATATCAACATAATAAATAAATAAATAAATAAGCAAAATACATCATACAGCAACATGTTCTACAAACGACCAGAGATTATAGGACAACCTTGCATTTCTGATGATAAGGTAGGTATTCCTCCTCCATTCGTTCAAAACTTGTGTATACAATATTACAATGACTGTTGAACTTATTGATTATTTCGACAAAGGAAAGCTCAGCCTCGGAATATTGCACCTTCATTCCAAACCACATCCATCCATCCATCTTAGTCCTCATTTAATATGCATGTATTTTAAATTATTTTTATTTAAGGTCTCGTTCGACTACATAAGGCAGCAGTAGCCCCACCTTAATATCTATCAAAAAACACAGAGCCAAGAGGGGCTGAGTTATTAGTGCTTGAGGTGGCAGCTTCATTGCTGCTACCGAAAACTAACAGCTCCTCCAAACTCATCTTATTTAATCAATTCATGGCACCTGGGGATATGCCTACTGTCGATGCCTTGGCTGCTGCTGGAGCTGGAGCTGGATCAGGGAAGCTGAAGCACAATAAGAATAAAGGAGCATTTGTGACGTTCCTAGCAGGCAGTGGAGACTACGTGAAGGGAGTAGTAGGGTTGGCCAAGGGACTGAGGAAGGTCAAGAGCATCTACCCTTTAGTTGTTGCTGTACTGCCTGATGTGCCCGAGGAACATCAACAGCTGTTGCGATCCCAAGGATGCATCATCCACCCAATTGACCCTGTTTACCCTCCAGAAAACCAAGTGCAGTTTGCCATGGCTTATTATGTCATCAACTATTCCAAACTCCGCATATGGAATGTGCGTATTCACCACTACTATTCATTCTTCCGTAATTCCATGCTGTTAATTTAATACATGTTTTATGCATGATGTATGTTTTAAGTACACTAGCTAGTTTATATGCATCTTTTGTGAAACAGTTTGAGGAGTATAGCAAGATGGTTTATTTGGACGCTGACATTCAAGTGTATGAGAACATTGACCACCTCTTTGATACGCCAGATGGCTATTTCTATGCTGTGATGGATTGCTTCTGTGAGCATACGTGGAGCCATTCCCGTCAATACTCTATCGGTTACTGCCAGCAATGCCCTGATAAGGTTGCTTGGCCTGCTGATCACAACATCATGGGTCCCCCTCCTCCTCCCTACTTTAACGCTGGGATGTTTGTTTTTGAGCCTAGCAAGCTCACTTGCACTTCCCTCCTTGACACCCTCAAGATCGCTACCCCAACTCCATTCGCTGAGCAGGTCAGAATCACCCTGTGCACACTCATGTTCAACACTTAAAATTGATCTTGTGGTATTTGATAGATATCCGAGATTTACACAGTTTGCAGCTGGTTCACAGTTTGCAGCTGGTTCACTAATATGGATCAAGTGGTTCAGCTGGGACTAACTCAGTATACTTGATTTCTTAGTTCAAGAATGAAAATATGTGACAAATATACAACAACAAAACTCAGTATACTTGATTTCTTAGTTCAAGAATGAAAATATGTGACAAATATACAACAACAACAACAACAACAACAACAACAACAAAAAAGCCTTTTTTTTCCCCAACTTATTAGTTGTTAACAATCAACTAAATCAACTAATTAAGCCTTCTACGGTTCTACCATTTCTAACAGAGTTAACATACAAAGATCAACAACCTTAACAGAGTATAACAATTAAAATAAGTAGTAGATCCTTAATATTTGCTATACATTTTAAGATTCTTTTTATTTATTTTTTAAATATTATATTGTTGTTATGGGTTCTTTGGATAAATGTTTTTTTACTGCAACTATTTATTTCTTTATATTGAAACATTTTCTACTTATTATTGCCCAAAGTATTCATTATAAGCTTTTAGAAATAAATGATTTTGTGTTGTATAGTTTTGACTATCGCAAAAACTAATATTTGTTTGTATTTGTTTATTGTTTGCCGGAAGAAAAATAATTATTTTTCTTACTCTCTTTATCCTGGATACTTCTTGCAGGATTTCCTGAACATGTTTTTCGAGAAAATTTATAAGCCAATCCCTCTAGTCTATAACTTGGTCCTAGCGATGCTATGGCGCCATCCAGAGAATGTGGAGCTTGACAAGGTTAAGGTCGTTCACTATTGTGCGGCAGTAAGTACCATGAATCCTCATCTCACGTATCTTGTTACTGTTGTGATGTTTAAAAAATATAGAAAATACACAAAAATAATTTTATAAAAAAATAAAAATAAAATAGAATTGTGTACTATTAACTGTTATATATAAATTAACCTATATGTATTTAGTTTTAGTTAACTGTAAAATGTTGTCAAATAGGGATCCAAACCATGGAGGTACACTGGAAAGGAGGCAAACATGGACAGAGATGATATAAAGATGCTTGTGGCGAAATGGTGGGATGTCTACAGCGACGAGTTGCTGGACTTCAAGGCTACAGATGCAAATGCTGATGGTGTTGCGGAGGAGGGAGAGAACTTGACAAAACCTTCTTCAGTGATGACAACCATATTGAAACCCAAAGTTACTTACATTTCTGCTCCCTCAGCAGCCTAATTATATAGAGTAAAGAGATCTCTTAGAAAGTACTGGGTATCAGATATAATGAATCTATGGCAGGAATTCACATGGAGAGAGAATATCGTCGCATCTTTTTTATTTAACTAATGAGTACTCTGTGATGATTCCGAATCTCTAAATCCTAATTCGTTAATGCAGCATGTCAATTAAAAGAAGATGCAGTCACAATGTATACATATTCAAAAGAGGCAACTGGTCAGTTTGTTATATGTATATTTTGGAAATCAGTCACAAATATATTACATAAAAAGTTTACGAATTCGATTTTTCATTTAAGTAAGATTCTTTAATATAGAATATATGAGAAATGTTTCCAGCGTAAATTGGTGATGCTTTGTAATGTTCCCTTTGTTAGTGTTTTGACCTCAAATACACGTAAGCACTGAGTACTTGAAGTTGGAGAAGATGAGGAGGAGACAAAGACAGCAAGAGAAGACAACATCAAGCAGAAGAAGTGTAGTCTAGAGAGTTGCGGTCGACCGACCCAATCTGCTGAGAGTTCTTCGAGTGTACAGGTCCAACAGAGGAGGTGACGGTCGACCGTGTAGTCGACTGGTCATGTCTCGGGTTTGGCTCTACACGTTGCGGTCGACCGACTTCGGCGCTGATTGTTTTGGGGCTTACGAGTTTAAGGCCCAATTGTTGGATTTGTGTTATCCTTTAGAGTTTACTTGGGGGCGATATATATGGCTGTAGACTCTAGAGTTTAGATATCTGAAAAGATACAAATAGAGAGATTTGGTGAGTCGTTATCATTGTTCAACTTCAAGAGGGGATTGTGCCGAGTGTTTCAAAGGAGAGAAAGAGAGAGATTGAGAGTCGTAATCTCTTTTGTAATCTTTGTATTTTTTTGGATTAAAAAGTATTGGTTATCTCTGCATATTAAATGTGTTCTTGTGAGATCTTGCATATATTGTGATGGCTTGTTCTTGGTTCATCTAAGTCTTGGGAGTTTCTATTGCTTGTGGTGTGTTTTCTCTATTAGCACTACGAGTTGTGGTAGATTCTTCAACACCCTTACCACTGTATATTCTCATAGCAAACAAATATACAAGAAAAAGGAAAAAAGGTGTTAATCTTGGGTTCTTGATAGTGCTTGTTAGTGCCGCGCGAGATGAATTAGTTAATAACAGGGACCCCCTGTTATTGGCAAATATATATATATATATATATATATATATATATATATATATATAGTCCCTTACGTTGTGCATATATATATATATATAGTCCCTTACGTTGTGCACTAGGCATATATATATATATATATATATTCCCTTACGTTGTGCACTAGGCCGCTGTGTGCACTCGGCCTTCCCACCTTTGCATTGACGATCCGAATCGTTCACATTGATCTACACATCTAAATTAGTCTAAGTATGTAAAATCAAATCATTTGAAATTCATTTGCCCATCCATTTGATCTACACAGGCTCTATATATATATATAGAGAGAGAGAGAGAGAGAGAGGTGAACCTCATATTTGTATGAGAAAAAATTTTCATACAAAATGAGGTGTCAAAACAAGAATTCTTAGATCATAGGTTTGATCAAATAACTCATTTTCAAGTTGTAGTGGAGAATTTTAACAATCAAGATGAATCAAGAGGACGGATAGAATGCGTAGTCTGTTGATTTCTAATTTTAATATAATTTATTTTTGAAGGATAAACAATCTTCTTACAAAGAAGATTATCCATCAGAGGAGTCCAGGTACAAGACAGCCCAATGTGAAATTGGGTCCTGATGATCCAGTCCAACACAACTGAGCAGATCTACCCCGAAGTGGGCTACGCTAATGGCCTTGACCTCTATTGGGCTGCACTTGGACTAGCCCTTCGCCAATTTGAATGGCTTTTACTTTAATTTTTAATCCAAGACTGTTACATATAATCTACACCTTAAAAATTATGTGTGTGCAAACATCTTAAACCGTCTATCATATGGTGAAAAAAAATGATATTTTATAAATGGTTAATGGTTTAGAATTACTCTAGTTATAGGTTTCATTGATAATTAAGTAGTTTAAACTCGGCAAATTAATTTCAAAGTTTATGCAAATTAATTTCAAAGTTTAAAAACAACTGCATCATCCATAGTTGCAATTGGTGTTCTTCTACTAAATGTAAAGTTAATCATCTAGCCGAGCATCCACAATCATTTGCTATATTTGTCAATTTCTCATTTTTTGAGAAAAGAGGTGCTGCAGTCGTTTACTATTTTGTCATATTTTGGCAAAATAGCTACAGTTGCTTCTTATTTTTGAGAAACGAAATTGCGATTCTCAAATTATAAGAGACGAGACATGTTGTTCCGTCCCTATTTTTTTTCATTTTTTAATAGGATCAGACGAGACATGTTATTCTGTCTGACATTTTTTTTTAATGATCAGACGGTACAACATGTACCGTCTAGAAAAAAAAATTCAAAAAATTCAAAAAAATGTTGAAACAAGACATGTTGTCCCGTTTCAAGCATTTTTGCTTGGACGGGACAACATGTTGTCCAGCAAATGGGGGCCATTAAGGTTAGTGTTAAACTAGGCATAGTGTGTAATTAATTAGGTTTAGGTTATATTTTATTATTTAATTTATATAATTAATCTATTTTAATATCTAATCAGTAATTAATTAACTATAATTAAAAAAAAAACCTCGGGCGAAACAACATGTCTTGTCTTTTTCAAATTTTAGCAAAATTTTAACAAAAAACCACTACAGACAAATACCCTATTTTCTATTACTGCAGATGTCATTTTCTAAAAAATGAGAAACACCATTGTGGATGCTCTTACATGCATATGCATGATCTCTTCAAAATGGATCTTTAAATATTACAGGATCAAGTACAGTAAGCACTTTATAATGAACAATAATTTCCTTCAACCTGTATGATCTATATATATATAAGGGCTTTGTTAGGATTGTATCATGAATACTCGTTGTTTAGATTAGAAGAAGGTAAGATGAAACACGGAGATCGAAGCGCCAAAGTGAGTAGAAGAAGAAAACAGCAGCAGCAAGGTGCAGGCATAATTACGGTCGACTATCCCAAGTTGCGGTCGACCGCACCCCCTGACCGCTCGTAGTACAAGGAATGTTCGAGAGAGGTACGGTCGACCGGTCTTATTGGACGGTCGACCGCCCGCGGCGCTGTATTCGTTTTTGGGCTTCGATTAGTTAGGTCGTTTCAGCCCAATCTTCAACTCCAAGTTAGATCGTGCGGCTCCTATTCAGTTACTTCTTTTTCAGGTTATATCGGACGACTGAGAATCAAGATTAGACCTAGGTTTTCCTCTATTATTCTCTATATATTGTAAACTTCTCCAATATGAGAGGGAGTACTTCATAGATTCTTTTTTTCATTGCAAAGAGAGGTTCGAGAGAGAGATAGTTCTTGATGGGTGAGTTTAATTTCTTATATTGAGTGAATCAATAACTCCTTGTAAGCTTTTCTAGTTGAATATCAGATCTCTCTGTATTTCTCCCCGGATTACGCAAAAGCTAATCGGGATAAGTCTTCGGTGTGTTTCTGTTAGTTTTGTGGATCTACTTGCTTGCTCAATTTATTCGTCTCATCAATTTCGACTTTCTCATTACTGTATTAGTTCCACTCCGACAATAGACGTTGGTTGATGCCCCATTCCCAACAGGCTCCTCTTAGTAGGAAATGTACGTTGTTTATAAGGATTAAGGAATGCTAATACCGCGCGCGCGCATGCGTCAAAATGATTTTCCCCCTCCTATAATTAATTCCAGTTTAGGAAAAGGAAAACGTGACACAATGTAAAAACCACAAGAACCACATGATGCATATATGTATATATCATAGACAGGTAGGCAGGCAATAAGCCAAGTCCATGGCTTTTAGGGTTGGAATTAAGAGATCGAATATTGAAGACACAGTACAGTTTCAGGTATCGATCGATCGACCCAATCAAAGCATCTAACAGCTACTAGAGTCACCCACATGCAAAGACCAAACCACCCATTTGTTGCTAAAAATGGCAAGCAATTCTTTGATGACCAAACTTAATTGGTGAAAGCCAATCCAAGGCATGCCTTAAATCCTAGTGTTTGGCATCCATATATATATATATATATATATAATCACCCACAACTACTCTACTCGATGGATGGATCGATCATGGCTTGGCATGGCATCAAAATGGAGATCGATGAAAAGCAATGCCTAATCTCTATGCCCATATATAAATGGAAACTCCATGTGCGCTCACTAAGTACATATATGTATGTATAGCAACACCAAGTTTCAATGCCCAGCTAGCTCCTCAAATTTAATTAATTAATTAATTAAACTAGTGGTTCTCAATTCTTGCATACCTTTGGAGTGTTCAAATTCCACCCGCGTGATCCACGTGGGTTAATTCAATACTGAGAATGAGTGGCCAGGGGTTTTGAGTTGAGGAGATCAATTTTGAGGACATGGAAAGGCCACGTAACGAACGTAACCATGGAGATCCATACATGCATACATATATTAATATAGCTTAACTTTTAACTTAATTAGCTATAGAAAATAATGCATGTAGAAATTGGTGGGGCCCGGTAGGCAGGGGCAGGGCACGTGGGAAATAAGTTGGCATAACGGTCAGCCATTGCATACCTAACAGTTAGGCATTTGCCTCCAACATCTATCCAGTAATTCCCTTGGCCATGCACACACATATATATTAATAGTTCTCTTCGTGAAAGCTTGCGATTCGGTATTCCCTTTTTGTTTAGGGTTTGGCATCCATCCAGCTCGCTATTATTGTAGTGATTCTTGATAAACTAGTTAGCTAGCTACTAGTGCTCCTGAGCAGACATGAGAGGGTGCGTGCATGTGCATGTACATGTTATATATTTAATTATATTCATTTGTTTTCCATAATTCAATTCATTTTTATTAATTTCCTTATGTAATCACTTATGTAATCAGTCAACTAATACCAACTTTATATGATATGAAGGCTTTAGACAAACTTTTTCGATATATATCTATATAATAAATCATAAGTCAAATAATTTGAAAAAAAAAAAACTATCAAACTACTCTCCTTCAATTGAAACAAAATCAACGGCCCACATCCCCCCCACCAAAAAAAATAAAAATAAAAAAAATCTTGCTCACTTTATTACTCTCTCTCTCTCTACTTTTTAGAAAATCATGAGCAACAAAATCAGACATTCTTCAACAATTGAAAATTTAGTAGTAACATTAGCATGCTGAATTTTCTTTAACTTATTTACGTGCTTTGTCTGTATTTTCTTTATGTGTTTATAGGACTTCTCATATGCTACAACGTTCACGAAGACATGCCGATGTCACGTGTCCACGAGCAAATATATTATATATCTATCTATCTATATATATATATATATGATCAGTTGGAGATGTATTAAAGAAATATATTTCTTTAGTTGCAAATTGAATAGATCCATCTATTTATAGAGATTCACTTTCTTTTTAAACAAGTTAAAGTACTTAGGCAATTTTCTAAATATATAAAATAGACAGATCGATCTACAAGGACTAGTCGCATAGATTAGATTAGAATGTAAGCTTTAGAAGGAGTATTACAACTCAAATTAATAATGGTACGACGTCGGAATTTTTTCTGATTACCTGCGGATCACTACAACGTTATATTTAACTTGGTCCGGATGGAGAGAGATACATAGCTGTAGAGCACCATGCATTATTCAACAAATAAGCATTTTAGACCTTTGGAAATTAATTAAGATCGATCAATTTGTGAAATGAGTTAGAAAAATACATTACATGTGGTGAGGGTCACTGAGTCACTCACTGACCACAAGAACAAATTGGCTGTTTGCGGTATGTATTAATACATTAACGGCAGATCAGTTACTCTGTCAAATAATGCTATATATATGTGTGTGTGTGTGGCTGGCAAAGCTAGTAACGAAGAAAAACATTGATTCGTCATTAATTGTTTGAGAGCAAGTTTCGTATATCATAGTACGGTTTTATGATATTATAATTGTAATCGGTTAGCATTGCTCATTCCAAATTGCGGATCACAAATTTCCACAAGGATGCATGGGTGCATGCTTTGGCAGCATGACAATTAACCTAATTAAACCCAAATTATATATGGTAAAAACTTAATTATCTTTCAGTTCAGATTAATTATTAAATTAATACTCAATCCTGCCGCAATAGTACTATTTCAATTACTCAACACAGCAAAAACCGACCGATCAATGCATTTTTTTGGTTTATCTATCGTGTATTAGGTAGTATTTCATCTGTTTCTTTCACAAACATATATACAAGGATCGATGTTTAAATCCCAATATCAATACGCGCGTTGTTTGGCGGTGCAGTGGGGCACATATCCATAGTCAGAAATAAATATATATATATACACACACATGCATGCACTGCAAATCCTTTGGTATATATGAAACCTACATCAACTTAAAAAACTGAAGTCCTTGCTCATATTGTACGTACGTACGTTCACACTGTTCCAAACCCCAAGTATATCAAGTATCTTCTCACTTATTACATAACTAATTAAGGCTGTGATAGAGAAGTAATCTGTACAACAACCCAAGCACCATTACGCTCGCTGCATATATATAGTACGTACGGAGATACTGAAATATTAACCCTGCAGGCTGCAGTAGGTATCTAGTTTACCTTCATCATCATCATCATCATCATCATCCATATCATAATTCATAACCATGCATGCATACGTACGTGATAACAGTGATCATATTCATAAGGTTTAGAGCTTTAGTCTCCAGCTCCATTCAGAGAGTGCATGGACCAGTAGTCGTCGACGGACCAGAAGTTCTCGCCTGAATCGGTGGAAAAGGAAGGAGTAGCGAAAGCATAAGTGTTGGTGGTATCTGCAGGGTGCATAGGATAATTATGTTGAGGCCCCCCAAGCTCTTCCATATTGCTATCGTGATTGCAGTTGGATTGGAAGCTGGTGCTGGCTTGATCATCGGTCATCATCTGTGTTTGGTAGTCAGATGAAGATTCCCCCTGCTTAGTACTCTTCCTTTGAATCCTAGTCCTCCAGTAGTTCTTTATTTCGTTATCAGTCCTCCCTGGAAGCTGCCTTGCAATTTTGGACCACCTCGATAGATTCACAAATAAAAATAATAATCATAAAACAAAATCGTTATAGATCCTACCGGCCGATACTTAGTAACACAAACCCTAGTATTATAATGTAAGATCAAAAATATATAGATGCATGGACTTGTGACTTACTGATTTTAAAAAGGAATACATATACATATATAACATGCAGGCCAGGGCACTTTTCTTACAATTAGTGAGAGAAAGAAAGATAGAAAGAAAGAAAGAAAGAAAGAAAGAGCTGTAACAAAAAATTAACAAGATCGAGGCCGGCGTAGGTGATCGATGATTGAGATCTTTGGTAGAAAAAAAGCTCACCTGTTGCCCCATCTAGAATGGAGGTCCATTATGAGAAGCTGCTCCTCAGGTGTAATATTCCCTCTCCTCAAATCCGGCCTCAGATAATTCAGCCACCTTAGCCGGCAGCTCTTTCCCGTGCGCTTCAACCCTTGTAATTTTCCATATTAGATTCCATAATATACATATCCATACATATTTTATATTTAACGATCGATCAAAATTTAAGGACTATTTTATGATTGAATATTAATTAATTAGTTAGTTATGATCAAAAGATATGGATGGATCAAGATAGATAGATATATAGATATATAATTAATACCAGCAGATTTTGCAAGCGTGTTCCAAACACCCTCTCCATGGTTAGATATGTAGTTGATGAGGATTAGATCTTCCTCCATAGTCCATGGACCTTTCCTTACTTCTTCCTCTTTGCTGCAGTTATTCACTACTCTCTTATCCATGGAGTCTCCCTCTTCAACCATGGATCGTTATACCACACACACACACAAACAGAGAGAGAAGAAAGGAAGAGAGGTGGTATCTAGCGTGCTACTTGGTTTGTTTGTTTTTAATTTTTGGGGGGGGGGGGGGGAGGGAGGTGATGGATGGTGGAGAAAGTTGAAGGTTGTTGAGGGGGGGTTTTATAGAGAAAATTTCTGTTATTAATTTGCATCATCACTAAACATTTCTTCTTTATTGTCCATAACATCATTGATTAATTCTACAAATTAAATTATGTGTTTTAATTAATTGATTTGTGTTTGCTTATAAGTTTGTATGTCTTTCACGAAAACAAAGCAGGGAAGATACGTACATATATATATATATATATATATATATATAGATTTCTATATCTAATTAAACCAGTCTCTTAAAGCATCCACACAGTCGATTGAGGTAAAAAATGGCAAAATGCATATTTTACCTTTCTATTTTTACGAAATGCTGCAGTCGTCAAAAGACTAAAAATACATATTTTCGGTAAAAATGAAACAAACAAAACATCACATCATGTCTATATGATTAAAAAATTATTTATATAGTCAGAAACTGTAAAAATATTAATAAAATATACGGGACGATGTTTCGTCCCAAAAGAAAAAAAAAATTGCAAAATAACCGGATGAAACATCACCGGGATTTAAGGAAATTTTTTTTAAAAAAATTGCAAAAACAATTTATAAATTTGCAAAACAAAATTCAATAAATTGCACCCAGTAACCAATGATGGTAGTTTGCAAAAAGAAATTAAAGGAAATGGGACCCAATGGCCTCGACAAAACATGATGTTTCGTCCGGCCATTATATGCATATTTTTGAGTTTTTTTCCTTATTTTTTATTTTAAAAAATTTTTCCTTTGTTTTTTATTTTTTAAATTCAGACGAAACATCATGTTTCGTCCGATTATTTAAAAATATATTTAAATGATGTTTCGTTACATGATGTTTCGTCCTCTATAATATGCATTTTGCTATGGCAAAATAGCTGACGAGTGCGTCGGCTACAGTGTCTACAAATGCATAAAATGGCAAAATGGCAAACGACTATGAACGCTTGCAGTTAGGATATATGTGTGTGTGTGTGTGTGTGTGTGTGTGTGTGTGTGTGTGTGTGTGTGTGTGTGAGAGAGAGAGAGAGAGAGAGAGAGATACATGGGTTGTGGAATAAGCTTCCAAAGTAAGTTTTCAGTGTAGCATATTAAATAACTAGATTTTCCCGTGGGCACGTGCCTACGGTACGTCTTTGGAACGATACAACATATAAAATTTTTGTAAACAGTAAAACAACATTTATGTAGCTCAAGTTTGAATAGTAAAACAATAATTTGTTGTAAATAAAATTTCATGTTTCCATTAGTATATGTTGAAAAATAATTATAAATCGAGTGTAAAATTCAACTTCTTAGAACTTTAAGTGTGGAAAATAATGAAATTTTACTGTTGATGAGATATTTGTTATTTTCAATGTAACATGAGCAATAAAAAAATGTATAAAAAATATGAAAATTTACAAACATGAAATCTAAAAATGTAAATTTCTGAGTAAATAGAGAGAAAATGAGAGAGAGATAAATAAATAAATAAATAAATTATTTTGGGAGAATTTGAATTTGAGTTTTGGTGAAACTTTTGAGCGGAAAAAAATATTTTGTGAGATTAAATCTGGACCATTGATTTCAATCGTATTGAATGAAAGTCGATAACTTTTTTTATATTTTATTATATAGATGAGTTGTGGTACAGTACGTAGGAGTAGTTCATGGGCATTATTATTATGCATGCTAAATTGCTAATAATTCAATTCAGTTTAATTTCGTTTTGTTCGGCTAAGGCCCATAAAACCAACCTTCAAACCAACCCAACCCAACCCATTCTTAAAGGAGTGCAGCTGTATGTATACAATACGATGTGAGGTCAATGCACCTGTGGGTACAAAATCTATTCTATTTAAGCGGCTTTGATACTGGAAATGTTCCAGAAAATATCAGATTTTTTCTTAAGTTACTTTATTTTATATGTGGCAAGTATAATTTTGAAATGAATGATGAATTTTCAAGAGAATCAAAATGCGCATTTTGTTGAAAAGTATTTTCATTAAAAAAAATAATAAAATTTGAGGATTCTAATGAGATTTTCATAACAAATAATAAAATAATCCAAAAAAATATAATAACAAAGAATTTTTGGAAATGTAATGTACCATATCAAACATGATAATGCAACATTCTTAGAAATCTTCATTCTCACTCTCGTATTCCCAATAATACTCTCATTTCTGAGAATCTTCCATTTCATGTAACAAACCCCCCCTAAATGAATAATCAATCCCTCTCATATTTAAAAAGTAAACTTATGTAGTACATAGTTAGGAACTTTCTATTAGCACGTCTACTGCACCACAGTCACAAAATTCTACTGTAGTTAACAATTATTAAAGCTTGGCTGGGTATGAAGAAATCAACAAGTAAGATTAAAGCTAATTAAATATCCAAACAGAACAATAGTACTTATTAAAGCTTGGCTGGGTATGTAATACTGAACCAAAAGAAATAAAGAATTGTTGAAGTTAATTAACTATCCAAACAGAACAGACAGACAGAGAGAGTGTGTCCAGTGGGCTGGGTATGAATAAATGAACAAGTAAGATGCTAATGGGCTTGGGCGTTACTGGTCTTGTAATGCCATTTTGGGCTCAAAATATATTTTTGTTTTGATTTGGGAAAGCAAGAATCAAATGGCAATAACGGTTCAGAATTTCGTGGTTCAAAGAAGAAGACGCAAACACGGCATTCTTCCATCGAGGAGCGAGTACCCGACATAGATCTAACCCCATTCATTCGATACACTCTGATTCCAGAATGATTCAAGGTGACGAAGATATCAGAGTGGCATTCCAGTCTCATTTCAAGCTCCTCTTTGGACACAAAGCGGAGTCGAGAGCCTCTCCACCACGACTTCTGGCGGGACACTACGAACAATTCCGACCTTAGGACTCGATCCCTAGAAATACCATTTTATGGAGAAGGAAATCTGGGAGGCAGTCCAGCAACTTGGAAAGGACAAAGCCCCAGGTTCAGATGGTTTCGCAATCCTTTATTGGAGGGCAAAAGACTCCCTCCTTGAAAGTATCGAGGTTCTTGAGAAAACTGAAGAACCTCGAGACTTGCTACAGGAAGAGCGGAATATGTTGCTTCAATACCTGCAGGAAATCGACCAACTTTATAGGCTAGAGGAAATCAAATGGCAACAACGGTTCAGGATTTCGTGGCTCAAAGAGGGAGACGCGAACACGGCTTTCTTCCATCGAGTAGCGAGTGCCCGACGTAGATCTAACCTCATTCACTCAATACACTCTGATTCCGGAATGATTCAAGGTGACGAAGATATCAGAGTGGCATTCCAGTCTCATTTCAAGCTCCTCTTTGGACACAAAGCGAAGTCGAGAGTCCCTCTCCACCACGACTTCTGGCGGGACTCGGCGAACAACTCCGACCTTAAGACTCGATCCCTAGAAATACCATTTATGGAGAAGGAAATCTGCGAGACATTCCAGCAAATTAGAAAGAACAAAGTCCCAAGTCCAAATGGTTTTCCAATCCTTTTCTACCAGACATTCTGGGAGGAAATCAAAGATGACCTGTTGAAGCAATTTGCTGATTTCTATGACCACAAGATCAAATTAGGCAGAATTAATTTTTCGGAGGTTGTGCTGATTCTTAAGAAAGAAAATTCCCTAAAGGTGGGAGACTTCCGCCCTATTAGTCTCTTGAACTGCTCAGTCAAGATCATTATCAAGACTCTAGCTAATAGACTGGGAAAGGTGATGGAAGGTCTCATTAGTCACGATCAGACGAGGTTCATTAAAGGACGATGTATTCAGGATAGTATTGCCACGGCTGAAAAAACCATCCACCAATGCCACATGTCAAATGCTAAGAGTCATCTTCTGAAGCTGGACTTTGAGAAAGCTTATGATTCGGTTAAATGGGATTGTCTTCTGGAAGCACTAGCAGGTAGAGGATTTGGGGACAGATGGATCAGATAGATCCATACATATCTTACCACCAGTAGAACTGCAATTTTGGTGAATGGGGTTTCGGGCCACCCATTTTCATGCAAAAGAGGCATCAGACAAGGAGATCCGCTCCCCCCCCCTTCTTTTCACCATCGTGGCAGATATACTTCAGTCCATGATGGCTAACTGCAGTAGAGCAAGCTGGATAGCGCCGGTGGCTAAGGGAGCCAATCGACAAGGATGTTCTATGCTCCAATATGCATACGATACTCTACTATTTGGAAATGGAAACCTCAAGGAAACAACCGTCTTCAAAGGAATTCTGTATAGTTTTGAAGCTTGGTCTGGCCTCGGGGTTAACTTCCACAAAAGTTCTCTTATCTCTATCGCCCTTACTACAGAGGAGGCACTAGAACAGCGAGAAGCTTGGTATATCGCTATCGCCGCCACGACATGGGTTCTTTGGCTAGACAAGAATAATTTTTATTTTTGCATGAACTCTAATAATATTTCGAGTAATTTGACTCATATTATGCATCTTATTTCTTTTTGGGCTAATGTGGCTGCAGCAGGTCCCAGGGGGAGGATTGCGAGTGTTTTCTAGGTGGAGGACTATGATGATGATGAAGTCCAGATAGGCCCGACGATCGACTGACTGCAAGCTTGGCCTTTTACTGTTGATTGATCCCACCACCCCAGGGTTTGTTGGGGGGACTTGATGTATTTTGTTTAGTCGCAAGTATGTTTTGCCCATCTGTTCTTCTTTTATCCCACCCCCTATGCTTGAGGTGGAGTTATGTATTTTGTTTTTGATATAGGACCTTGTACTTGGCTCGGTACTCTAAGTTTGTTTTACTAACTCCTTATTAATGAAACAGGGTGGCCATACCCCACCTTTTCTTCAACAAAATAAAAAAAGAAGCGACTAGCATAACAATCCCGATTGTTGATGTTGTTTTTAATTAATCTAATTAATTAGCTATCAAAATTAAATAACACAATGTGAATGTTTATTATACGTGCAGTAGATTAATCTCTATTCTATCGATTAAATCTATTTTGACCCAAATTTAACATCAAAATAAAACATAAATTTTTGGATCAAACCAAATATAAAAAAATAAACTAATTTAAAAAACATCTAATCATTTGTCTACTTTTTAAATTCAAATTAAAAAAAGATTTTCAATAGATAAATAAATGGCAAAGTTTAATTTGACAATAGTAGTAGATTCGGTAGTAGGTGTAGGATTACCCCTCAACTATTGCTCATTTTATATAAATCCCCTCAACAATCATTTTTATTTAAAAAAAATTCTTCAACTCAGTTTCTCAAATACAATGCATAAGTCACAAATCCCTACCTTCCAAAGTGTAAGTCGTGAAAGATTTCTGCACTCTCTTAAGAAACACTATAGTTTAGTGTATTGAAAAATAAATATTTTTCTTCATTCAATCTATTAATTAACTTATTAATAGTATGTTTACAAAATTGCTTCCTCATATATCTAATCTAATCTAATCTAATATTTTGATGGTAGAGTTGAGGTTGTATTGTAGAGAAACAACTCAATTTGTAGATGTTGACAAACCAACTTACGTGCATTGCCCATGCATAACTAATAAGAGTTTGGAATGAGTAAAGAGAGATCTCAGATTCGAGGTCAGACTACATCGTAGTCTTTACTTTATATTTATATACTAGGTTTGCCCGTTGACACGTGCCTACGGCACGTCTTTGGAACGGTGCACCTGGTTTGATTATATAAAATAGTTTTGGAGGTCCAGCAAATTAATTGAAGTAGCAAACATATTATATGAGGAAGCTGTATACCTACCTTTAAGCTCAACCATCGTCTTATTGATCATTAGCTTGAACTTACCTGGAATGCATATAGTTCATTTGTTAGAAACACTGCATAGAGTTTTGTTTAACTTCAGCATCACCTTTACATGCTTGTAATAGTTATGAAATGACATTATCATAAAGGTTTTATAGAGCTTACTATAATCCCATAACCACTATGAGCATATCTAAATACAATGGTAACACAAGTGCAGGTGTGAAGGTATCTACAATATCAATAATCTAAACATTTGTTTATCTCAGACTCAGTTTGCAATTGAAATACTTCTTATTATTATTTCAACCTAAATGAAATACATGAATTTCTCAAAACTCTAATCCAAGCTAATCATTTCTTTTATCTCCACTCTGTCTCTCCATTGCACCTTTATAAAACAAAATCAAAATGGATAAATAACAAATTTACTTTAGCTGTCTTTCTTGAGCGGAGAGTTTACACCCTTCACTGGTAAACTCCAGTCATCACAATCCTATATATCCAAACATACACTAAAAGTTCTTATATGTTATGTTATCCATGGTTTCTAATAACCAGTGAAGGGAATACTTCACGATAATATTTTCTCTTGTAGTAAAAAAATTAATGTTTGCCAAGTTATTTTAGGTTGCTGCTCAGCTTACCTGTCCTGCTATGGTTTGGAAGCCCAAATTGAGGCCACCAAATAATCCATCTCTCACTTGCATGCACCTTAAATCAAAACCAATAAAAAAACTCATCAAATAAATCACGAAATTGAAATTTTTTAAACCCAAAAATAAAACATTCATACCTCTCTGAACTTAGATTCCATGCACACACAAAATTCGAGTTAGAAAAAACTGAGTAATCCCCTGCACACAGAAAATTAAAAATTAGAATGAGAATTCGGTTAATGAGATGAAATTAAAGTCGTCGCATCGCATATAGAGACTTTCGATTCGATAGAAGGGAGTCGACGATACGGAGTCGCTTGATATCTGTGCTCGATTTGGTGGTGGGGAGTCACCGATACGGAATCAGCAGCAGATCAGATATCAGCGACGACTTCTTGATTGGTGTTTGACATTGGATTTGCTTTGAGAATTTCAAATTTTCAAAATTTCAAAATGTTTGAATTTTAAATTTTAAAATTTTAAAAAATTTTAAATTTTAAAATTTTAAAAAATTTTAAATTTTTTAAAAATTTTAAAAACTTTTAAATTTTTTTAAAATTTCAAAAACTTTTTAATTTTTACAAAAAAAAATTTATTTTTTAAATTTTTAAATTTTTTTTTATAAGTTTTTGATTTTTTAAATTTTTTTTTAGTTTTTTATTTTTTAAAAATTTTAAAAATTTTTATTTTCTTAATTTTTTGAATAGAAGAGAGAGATAGAGATAATTAAATAAATAAAGGAGTTGTTTTAGGTGGGAATTTGAATTTGAGTTTTGGAGAAAGCTTTTGAGAACAAAATGTGTTTTGTAAGATTACTAGGTATGCCCGTGGCACGTGCCTACGACACGTATTTGGAACTGCATATAAATTTATTTGGAGTTATTTGGTTGGATGAACTGCATATAAATTTATGCATTTTACATGTCATTTGGTATAGATAAAGAGAGAAAAAATCTCGCCCAAACTGCAAAGGAAGACGAAAGCGCAAGTCGTAGCAGTCGTAATCTGAAACGAAAATGAATTTTTTTTTCCCTTCACCCATACCTCTTCTAATATAATGGGTATCAGGTTTTCCTTTAATCGAGTAAGGGATTGAACTTAGAACAACAGACTTTGGGCTCAAATGAGTGGGTGTCGGTCCAAAATTAGTAATTTGAACCGCATTTCACGAAGGTGACACGGGACACCTCAATCCTCAAGCCAGGCAATTCTAGGCAGTAACAGGGCGGTTGCCTCATTCAATTCCACCACCCCACATGTACTGCAAAGCAATGAGGCCTCAACCTACACCGCCCGACGCCTGAGGAATCGCCTCGGATCGCCTCAGATAACGCTGGGTAGGGAAAATATAAGCAATCTTAAAATGGGTATTAATTCAAAACATGAGTCCTCAAATGAAGATCTAATATTATTGTGCACTAAAGGTCAAGAGAGAGGGGGAAGCTATAGAATTATACAAAGTCGGCCAAAATATTAACTAAAAATACAAATGTAAAATCATAGATGAAAGCACGCGAGACATTTTAATTGAACTGCACATATAAAACAATGCATTTAAATATTTTCACAATACCTGCATATGACTTATCCTTGGAGGAAAAATGTCTCTGCTCTCGTTCTTCCAATTCCTTTCGAAGGTTCCTCCTCTGCACCTCGTCCTGAGTGTCCTGCCCTTCTTTCCTAAAATTAGAGTATCACAACAGTTAACAAATTAATCCCACATGAAAGCCTCCACGCAATTTTTGCCATAATACACCATCCACAAATAAACAAAATTTTGATTAACCAACAGTTTTGAATTCGGGTCAATTCGGGGTTAACAATTTTGTATCACTTATTGCAAATAAATTAACGTTCAAATCAACAAAATTGATCATTACTTTAACCATTACTCAACAAACTTGCCATCAAACTTTAGATATATTATAGCATCAACGAATATACAAAATTTTGATCAATGGAGAGTTTTGAATTGCGAATTCATAATTAAGTTTCAATAGAGAACGAATCCAACTCCCAAAATCAAGAATCTAAACATCTTAACCATTAGGAATGCATTCCCATATCGAATTAATGGCTAGAATTAGGGTTTTTGAATCCGGATTTTGAGGAATACAAATAAGAATCAGGAATTAGAGTGGGAACCTGGTCTTGAGTGTGGTGTGGGCGGCGAGATCCCTCGATGAGTACTTCTGGGATGGGCCGAAGATTCGTGTTCCGCCCTGCTCTTGGCCGCCCTTCGCCGGAGCCCCTTCGGTGGTCGATTGGCCTTGGCCTTGGCCTTGGACTGTGGGGGTTAGAGAGAGACGATGAGAGAGGGGGGGATTTCGGGTTGGAGGAGAGAGAGGGATCGATGTGAGAGAGAGACGGGGATCGATGTGGGAGAGAGAGAGAGAGACGGGGGGGGGGGGGGGGGGGGGAGCGATGAGAGAGAGACGCGGGGGAGGGGATCGATGAGAGAGAGGTGGGGGGAGGGGGGGGGGGGTTCGGGAGCGATGAGAGGGAGAGAGAGAGAGATACAGCTCGGAAGATAGAGAGGGGGGGGGGGGGGTTGAAATTTTGGGTTTGAAATTTTGGGCGGGAAAATATGTTTTGTGAGAGTAGATCTGGTCCATTGATTTTGGGAGAGATTGAATGTCAGCCACTTGATAGCTTTCATTGTAATTTATTATATAGATATCGGACCTTTAATTTTGAGAGATTGAAAAAGAGTCACTTGATAGCTTTCTTTGTATTTTGTTATATGAAAATATACACAGTGCTCAATGGTAGGGGCTAAAATGGGCGATTCTCCGCAGGCATTCAATTCCACGCCCGGAGGTTAGCTTTGAAGGCCAACTCCATCAATCAGAGAATTAGACTAATCAAAATTCAACATGCGATTCGTCTTCTTCTGACAATTGGCACATAGTATATATATATATATATATATATATATATATATATATATATATATATATATATTTGCATTATTAACTAAATAAGTTAAGGCCCACCCATCACTGAATGTTATGTCTAGACAAACTATAATCACTATCGATCGATTGAGTAAAACAAAGGTTTAATATTTTAGTTTCTTTATAGCAATATTTATTATTTAGCTGTATTGAGATTAGGAACTAAATAAAATAATGAGGATGTCGAAGTAAATGAGAGGAATCAACTGAGCAAGCAAGTAGATCCACAAAACTAACACAAATACAACGATGACTTATCCCGCTTAACTTTTGCTTAATCCGGAGGGAATTATAGGGAGATCTGATATTCAACTAAAAGATATTACAAGGAGTTACTAATTCACTCAATATAAGGAATTAAACTTACTCATTAAGAACTATCTCTCTCGAGCATCTCTTTGCAATGGAGAAAATAATCTATGAAGTATTATAATCTCATAAAGGATGAGTTTACAATATATATAGAAGAATAGAGAGAAACCTAGATCTAATTTTGATTCTCAGTCTTCCGATAAAACCTGAAAAAGAAGTAACTGAATAGGAGTCGTACGATCTAACTTGGAATTGAAGATTTGGTTGAAACGACCTAACAAATCGAGGCCCAAAACGAACACAGCGCCGCGGTCGGTCGACCGTCCACCTCTTGGCCAAACCAAGTGCAACTGCGGTCGGGTGTGCGGTCGACTGCAACTTGGGACAATTAACCCCAACTATGCCTGCACTATTGCTGCTCTGTTTTCTTCTACTTTCTTCGACGCTTCGACCTCTGTGCTTTATCTTACCTTCTTCTAATCTGAACCACGAGTATTCAAGACACATTCCTAACAATTTCTCAGCGGCTTGGGTCGGTCGACCGCAACTCTCCAGATTGTACATCTTTTACTTGATGTTGTTTTCTTTTGATGTCTTTGTCTGCTTTTCTTCTTTCTAACTTCAAGTACTCCGTGCCTAAATGTATATGAGACCACAATCCTGATAGAAAATTTATATTAAAATATTAAAATAAATTTGTATAATTAAATTATGATCAAGAGGATCTTTAATATGTACTCCATATAATTAAAGGAGAGGAATCTGTTCCGTAGCTACCCCTTGGGCCTTGGAAGTGCTCTGAGGATTCCATTGTCAATGTCCATCGCAATACTCTCTCTCTCTCTCTCGCACATGTCCATGCGACGCGTCGACACGTTTCCTTGCCCTTTCACTTGTGTATGGGGAGATTCCAAAAAGTCAATACATTTAATTTTATGTTTATACATATGATTTCTCCTTCCAAGTTGTCAACTTGCGTACTGTATTTAATTTCTTCATTTTCTGTCCCTTTCTCTATTTCATCTCACTTGCTTTATAATTTGGATAATGTCAAGAAAGTAAGATTCATGTCAAAAGATCCACATAAATTATTTTAAATAACTTTGACATAAAATGGAGTAGATTGACGTACATGCAGTAGTAGTTTCGGAGGGTCAAATTTGTTATTACTATTTTCATATTAATTTACTAATATTTTCATTATGGATTTTTTCCTTGGGACTTTTTCTTCCCATATTTTCAAGCAAACCTACTCCACACGTAGATATAGTTTTGGTGTGGTGTGGTGTGGTGTGGATTTCAAAATTAATTTGTTGTGAAATGATTATGTTATAACAAATGCATCTATCTAGCTAACACAATGCATTTGCATGAATATTCCATATTCATTATAATATCTTATGTCTACTGAGATCATAAAATAAGAATCTTAATTCCTCTTATTAATTATTATACGTGTAGCGTGTATTGCAGTCTCATCTTGATGTGTTGGAGGGGCTTATTGGCTTTGCCAACTCTTTTCTATGCATTTGTGTTGTTTTGAGTTTGCCTTTCTCGTCTCTCGGTTGGGACTGTCCGATTAGGTTGCTTTCTGCTGTACTCAGTTTGTCTCAGGTCACCCCCCTCCGGCTCTATTCTAGTTGTGGTGGTCTTCAGCGACAGATGACGAGGGAGTTCGGCGCATTGTCTCCTCGTTCCGTTGAGTTTCCTGTTTGCTCGCTTGTGTTTCCTGTTCCAGCCGAGATGGAGAGGCCCCTGCTTCGGAGCGCCTCATTTTTTCGCTCTCTAGTGTTTTTTGATGTATCTCTTATCTTTTTTTTCTCTGTAATTTGGTTCCATTTTACGGCTTGTAAAATTTACATTTTTATTAGCTTTAATATATTTTTGATCTGATGGCTGGGGTTGTAAGACCCTATCCGATTCATCAAAAAAAAAATTATTATACGTGTATATATACTAAGTTGGAAGCTATTTTTCCTATTTAATAAGATCTGTCCTCTTCATAACATATACATAAGTTGCAGGCCGGCCATCACATATATTATCAACTCTAGCTCTTTAATTATATACACTAGTATAATGTACGAGCGATACACGTCTATAAAAAATAAAGTCATCAAATTAAATAAACATACACGTGCGGTGCACGTTTTAATAATTTCAAAAAATAAAAATAAAAACTCTAACATATAGAGGATTTGAACCGGAGATCTTTTTTATATTAGTTATGTACGTGCATTGAAGCATATTGGTAGAACGACAAAATGACACTAAGACCTTCTCCCATTATAATATTAGATTAGAATTAGATAGATATAGAGAGAGATGGTATTTGTTTATTATAATACTGTTGTACTATATGAGAGCATCTGTAGTCGTTTGCTATTTATCCATAATATGCATGTGGTAGGGTAAAAATGGCTGGGGGCCCAACCAGGGCCCAATACAACTCTCCCTCAAAAATGGAAGAAACAACAGTATCGTTCGGCCTCGAGCCACCGCAGGTTCGGCGCCGAACCTCCAGTTCACCCACACAGAGCCGACCTCCGCGTATCCGATGGGCAACGATGGTCCTCGACCGCCGATCCACGACAGCCCTCCGGGCCGTCCGCCCCTCCTAGTACAGAATAAGGATGACCTGGCACAGCCTGGGCCACCAGATCCTCCCGAAAGCACAGTAGGCCCATGATCGGCCACGACAGCTCCCGATACCACCAAGGGCTATGCCACGTCAGCCCTATACCACTCCTGGTAATGCCATGTCAGCCCTAAACCCCCTGGGCCTCCCGCCATGTCAGGCCCACGGGCTTTCGGGTCCAGACCCGGCCCCCAGGCGGATCCAAACCCGGTTGGGATTCTCTATAAATACTAGACCCTCACCCACCTTTTGAGGTAATCAATCTTTTGCCACTGAAATATACCTAGTTATTGCTACTCTCTCACAGAGACTGACTAGATCGTCGGAGGGTCCGCCACCGGGATAAACCCCGGTGTTTCAGGACCGTCTGCAGGTACACAAGACCTCGGATCCGACCCCTCAGATCCGAGCCCAGACTTCAACATCATTCCGAGCTCATCATAGGCTCCAGAAGGTCAACCGAAGGTCGGCAGACGAGCAGCCTTCTCCTTCAATACAAATCGAGTCCGAACTCACACCTGGTGCATCCACACGTCTCCCAGAAATAAACCGCATCAGGTTGGCGCCGTCTGTGGGAAGCGCTGCTTCAGAAACCGATCCGAGCCAGACCCTCAAGGAGCCTCGACAGCCGAATCCTCATGGCCTCCAAGGGCAAAGGGGCTGCTTCCTCCGTCAACCAACGGGACTCGCCCCCACCAACTGCTAACGCCGGGCCGCGCACTTCAAAACACAGTGCTCCCCCTCAAGAGTCCCAAAGGAGCGTCACCCAGCCAGTCCAGCCCGACCTCCGGGGGATAATCCTCAACCGCAAGATTACCCGCAACAGGGGAAGGGCCGCTTCCAACCCGGCCCCGAACCGTCCAAGACCGCCGCCCGAGGGACGAAGACCCACGCTCAGCCGAGTCGGAAGACAACCCTCGGACCGACCAAACCGGGTAGAGGGAGCCCCCGTCACTCACAAGGAGTTCCAAGACTTCCGAAGAGAAATTCTGGGAGCTCTCCGACGGGCCCCCAGGGAAGAAACCCTCCATTCCCAAACAGGGTCGGACGCCGAAGCCAGCGCATCCCGCCCATCAACAATCCAGCAAGAGGACGACGGCGTACTCCTAAGGCACCTACAAGAAATGGAGGATCGCCTCGATCACATAGGGGACGGCGGCCGAACAGCGGCTCAGGGGTACAGACCTGTCCGTCCTCCCTTCTCCGCCCCATCCTCCAAGCGGGAATACCCAGGAATTTCCGACCCCCTCAATTCGAGACTTACGACGGCGAGGGAGATCCTGCTGATCACATGGAGGGTTTCAAAACCCTCATGATGATTCACAGCGCCTCGGATCCCCTGTTATGCCGAGCCTTCCCTGCTACCCTTCGGGGTCCAGCTCGTGAGTGGTTCTCGAAGCTCGCCCCCGGCTCCGTATACTCCTTCGACCAACTCGAGGGCAATTTTCTCGCCCACTTTATCACTAGCCGGAAGGCCGAAAGGACCAGCGCCTCATTACTAGGGCTCAGACAGATAGAGGGGGAATCACTCAGGGTGTTCGTCCGGAGATTTACCGCTGAGGCAAGGTCGGTCTCCTCCCTCGACCCGGGCGTCGCTTCAGCGGCATTCCGACACAACGTCCGTCATGGACAGCTGAAGGCTTCTCTGGCGAAGAGACCCCCCGTCGACTTTTCCGACCTCCTCAATAGGGTTGAGAAATACATTAGGGCAGAAGATGCCCTTAACCCCGAAGATGCCAAGGATGCCACCGGGAAGGGAAAGCGGAAGACCGAAGAAGTCGAACCATCAAAGAAAGCTCCAAGGGACCCGGCGGCCGTGAAGAAGGTCCCGCCAGTCCCCCGCTTCGAGAGGTACACTCCCTTGATGCATAACGTATCCGCCATCCTCTTGGAAATCGAAGACAAGGGCATTGTCCGACTACCTCCCCGATCTAATAACAACAAGAATCGAGATCAGCGCTTCTACTGCCGCTTCCACAGAGAGCATGGGCACGAAACCGACCAATGCCGAGCCCTGAAAGACGAAATTGAAGAACTCATTTCAAGGGGGTACCTCCGAGAGTTTACCCGAGAAGGCCCACGGGACCGGCGAGACGCTAGGAACCGGAGGCCCTCGCCTCCGAACCCTCCTCTAAACCACGCCCAGGGTCGGGACCCCGATTCCGAGGGAGCCACAGATATGCCTTTCATCTTACACTGTGTCCACGGAGGGCCGATGGGAGGTGAATCGAATACTTCCCGAAAAGCCTTCATCCGAGAGGTGAACGCTGTCCGAGACAACCCCTCGCCCAAACTGCAGTCGAGGCCGGTCTCCTTCTCAGGGGAGGACCTCGAAGGTGTTCGCTTGCCCCACTGCGATGCCCTCGTCATCAGTCTCCACATGGCTAATTGTGAAGTTCGCAGAATCCTCGCCGACAACGGCAGCTCGGTGAATATTCTTTTCCTCGAAGCCTTCGAGAATCTCAAGTTACCCAGAGGCAAACTCAAGCCGGCCGGGTACACCTTGTACGGGTTCTCCGGCGTCCCTGTCGTGATAGAAGGGATTGTTACCCTCGACGTTACCGCCGGATCGACTCCTATCAAAAGGACCGAGTCCATGGACTTCATGGTAGTCAACGTCAAGGCGGCTTACAACGCCATACTCGGCCGACCTGGACTATGCTCCCTCCAAGCGGTGCCATCGGCTTACCATCTGAAGCTCAAATTCCCCACCCCGCAAGGAGTCGGCATCGTCCGAGGCAGCCAAGAAGCAGCACGATCATGCTACATGACCACCGTCGGGGGAGGTGTGTTCCCCCTCAACGCCGAGCGAACATAGATTATGGCCTGGCTAAGTGTATATCTATTTTTGTGCAAAACCTCATGTGTAAAGGGCTGTCTTAGCGGCCCTCCCTATCTTATACTAAAAATACCCCTTTTTGTCCAAACCCAAATGTCTCGATAGACTCAATCCGAGTCCAGACTAAGGGTTCTTCCTAAGACCCCACTTTGATCCCTCGCGGATCGGTGGAGCCGAACCTTGCCTCCGACATTATGCGCTACACTACTAGCCGGAGCGATGAAGGAAAAGGATTCTTTATTCATGCCCCTTTATTTTCGTTCTGAAAAAATAAAAGAAACAAAGACCGATACAGGACCACTCCGCTCATCTCAAACCAGAAGAAATCTTACGGCCCTTCGGGTCCAACGAGGGGCGAAAGTACTCCGACCAAGCAACTGGGAGCCCCTCTCCTCGTTATGATAGTCCTTAGCCTCAGCCGCGGTCGACACTCCAGCCACAGAACTCTGGGCGTCATCCGGTCGCGTACGCTGCAACAGCAGCAGCGCAGAGGGAACCCCCTCCGCTTGCCGACCCGCGGAGGAAGAGAACGAGACGCCGAACATCGCCTTGTAACGATGTATCTCCATCTCCTTCTCCACAAAGACGTCGCGAAGCAACCCCCCAGGAAAGGGCCTCGGCACCAAGGTACTCAACCCGGCCTGTCCAAGGTCCACACCGCCGAGCTCCCGATCCCACATCGCCCTCCTCAGCCGACGCGCCTCCTCACTTAAGGCTTCGGACTTATTCCGATAAAAGTTACAAGCCGTATCAGTGACCCGAGCCCCCCTTCGGTGACAAACCAGCGCGGCCTCCAGGGCCTTAACTTTACTCCGGAGCCACGCCACATAGAAACTACGGGAGTCCACCTCGGGGAGGAGAGCCGCGACCTACAAGAAAACCAGCCAACTTAACACACATTCGCAAGAAGGTTCGGAAATGTCCGAGGTCAAAACAATTGGCCGGTCAAAAAACTTTTTTCTACTACTATAAATCCTGGTACTTCTTACAAAAAATGCGGTGGCCAGTCCGCGGGAGGCAAATACAGTCGAGGGAGAGAAAAAGAAAGATAAATAGTATACAACTCAGTGTCCCACCTCAGCGTCGGCGGACGGATCCACGGGTGCGTCGGCCGGTGGGTCGAGGGCAGGCCCTTCTTTGCCAGGAGTCTTCGATGTCCCCTCGATCTCCATGTCATACTCAAAATTGGACAAATCGAGGGTCGGGAAGAAGTGCCTCACGTGACTGAGGGCCTTCGCATAACTTTTGTCCTGGGCCTCGATCACCATCATCTGACCCGTAGTCATCACCTCCTTCGCCTCCTTGGTGAACTTCGTCTTCAGGGAAGCCACCTTCTTCTCCCACTCTGTATCCTTGGCCTTGAGCTGGAGCTCCAGCTGCTGCTCCCTCTTGTGCGAACCCTCGAGTTCGATCCGCATCTCCTTCATCTCCCGCTCGCTCTTTTCCGCCCGAGCTCGCTCTTGGGCCAGGGACGCCTCGTAGAGGTTCTTTATGTTGGCCCCCTGCATGCAAGCCTACAACCAACGAGCGCAGATAAGGATAAGGCTTCCGTACGAAAATCAACGAGGGGGACAGGGTCGACGGACTTACCATCACAGTGGCCTGCGCCAGGCGTGCGAACGCCACCTCCACGGGCTCGCCCTCCATCGCCTTACGGTCACGAGGGGTCGCCAACTTCTCCACCACCTCAACGGCTTGGGCCTCCTCGGTCAGGCAGTCCCCCATCCGAACCGACCAGTCCGGAGCCCACCGCTGCCGCAACAACTCCACCACCGGATCCTCTTCCTCGACCTCGGCCAAGGGACCTTTCCCCTTGTCAAGAACAGAGGCCCCCGCTAGGCCCTGACCCTTCGAAGCAGCCGCCCCCTTGCTCGTCTCCGAGCGAACCCTCTTGGTCCCCGGCTCGAGCTGGACCTCCGAGATGACTAGGGACGACCCCCTCGGCCTCTTCGCCGCCTCCTTCTCAGCCTTCTCCTTCCTCATGGCGAGCCTCTTTGCCTTGATCGACGTCTCGTCCATATCTGCGGGAAAAGCCATTAAGAGCAATGAGCAAGAAAGTACGAAAGGACCAAGAGAAAAGAAACAACTACATACACATAACGGCTGGGCTCAGTCCAACGCTCGCCAGGTTGGCCTCCGTCACCTCCGTCCAATCAATACTAGGTGACAGACGGAGGCGCTCGACAAACCCCCATTCTTCGGCCGACAGATCCCTCTGCCTCGGCGTTTGGTAGCTCGGCTTGGAGTGGTTCCATCGAGTGGGAATTTCCCATGGCTCTTCACTCCGGATCACCAGATATTTTTTCTTCCATTCCTTAATGGAATCCGGGTGGTTGCGAACGACCTTCCCCTTACTCCGGGGAGAGATATAGTATACACCCTCGACCGACGAGCTGACCATCAACATCGCGCGGAACACATTCAGCCGCAGGGGCACTTGCTGTTCCTCGCACATCAACACAAAGCAGATGATCTGCTTCCAAGAGTTCGGCCCGTACTGCATGGGCGCCAAGGAGGCCCAGTTCAGCACATCCCTAACGAACGGGTGGATTGACAACCTCAGGCCGGAGATGAAAGCATCCACAGGAAAGACACAATACCAAGCTGATAGGGGATCGGTGGGGCGCAGGGTAGAGCTCGGCAGCAGCAATTCGTAGCCAGGCCCTATATGATACGCCAGCTGCAGAACCTCCAAGTCCCCGTCCTCCAAAACGGTCGAGATCGCGTCCATCATCACCCTCCTCCGGCTCGGCGAAGAGGGCTGCACTCCGAAGAGCTCCCGGTCAGAAAGATCGTCGGGATATTGACGGAAATGCTTCGGCTGTACGGGCGAACCCGTCATCAAATTGCGAAAAACAGGCGCCTGGCTCGAACCGCCGATCCTCGACCCCGCCTTCCTCGGGGCCCTCTTCTTCTTCTTGGCTCGCTCCGACGAAGGAGTAGACAATGGCCCCAGGCCTGTCGGCGTGAGTCTGGAACCTGCACCCCGAACGGTGGACCTCCTCACCACATCACCCTCGCCTCTCTCCTCCTCGGAAGACAACTCCAGTACACGAATGCCGTCCGAACTATCGCCGGCTTCCTCCGACTCGCTGCTCGCCACCACAAAGGGACGTCGGAAGCATGACGGCCTCATCTGGTGTACCGCCTCCCCCTCCCCCACTGAGTCCTCCCACGAAATCGAGCCAGAAGGATCCGCAACCGGCCCCGACCCCTCCTCAAGCACGGGCTCTTCCCACGACGTCGATGTGGAGACAGGCTTTATTTCCCCCCTGGACGTCGACGCCGACGAACCGGACTGAGCCCTATCCATCTGTGCCTAAAGATAAACAAACTTACCAACTAACCTGGAACCGCTTCGGAAGGACGACCCTAGTACGGCAAACTACAAGAGCAGGCGCTGAAGGGTTGAGAGATTTTTTGAGGAAGAAGGCAGCAAGAAAGAAGTGGGCGAAAGGGGAAGAGAGGAGAATACTTATAGAGGAGAAGAACGACTCCTCGACTTCCGCAATTACTATTCACTGATTGACGCACAACTGCCGCCTGGAAAATCGCGCCACGTCCTCGAAACGTGTGCTGCTGACGTCATCAGACGCCAGACTGACAGCCCAACTCAGGGGTCGGTTCGGATGGAATACACGACGGAGAGAACATTTTTACTTAAAAGGTTTAAGGCGCCGTCCTCAGACAGACGCCCCGGGCTCTAGGACTCGGTCGGTTCCCCTTTCACCCGCGAGCAGCTCGGGACTTACAGCCTCAACAGCCGAAACCCCGAACTGTTCGAGGGTGAGACAGAAACCGCCATCACCTGGAGCCCTATTTGAAGACAGAGTGGCCAAACTCCCATCGGGAGACGACCCACCCATCCGGGGCACTTCGGCCCCTAACCTTTGATTTGATAGATGCCCCTCCCGTCTGGATCTCTCTCGGGCCAAACAACCAGATCAGGGTCGTCTGACCCGAAAAAGGATCCAGACGGCAGAAGCTTCACCAATCCGAGGCTCCTCAACTATCGGTCCAAATTTCGGTGGTTACCCCTCTCGCCCTGATCCCCCTGGATCTGACTACCGCATCGGAGCCATCAGATCCAAGAGAAGATCGGGGCGGCAGAGAATCCACCTCTCCGACACGACCGGGATTAAACTTAGCAAGAAACAGACGTCTGCCAGAGCAGACACCTTTGATGGCCAATAAACCACCCTTGCTGTGATCCGACCCACTGCAGAGAGAGGGATACTTATAGCCCCTCCACAGGCCAGCCTTTATGACGTGGGGAAAACCAAACGACGGAAGACCAGGCGCCACGCATTTATTAGACGGCGCCATTAAGGCACCTGGGAAATTGGAACATCGCACAGATCCCGGGACGCCTTTAATGCTCCGCAAAGACGGCAGGCTACCCTCCTCCACATTCCTGAGGCTCAAACGGTTCGCCACCACCCTTACCGACCCGTAGATCCCTCGCCGACTCGGGAACAGGTCCAGCACCAGGGTAGTCTTTTCAGGAAAACTCCACGGCTCGCCATTGCCCTTGCCGACCCGTAATCCCTCGCCAAGCTCGAGGTCAAGTCTGGCACCAGGGCAGTCTTCTCAGGAAGGCTCAACGGCTCGCCATCCCCCTTGTTGGCCCATAAGTCCCTTGCCAGCTCGAGGTCGGGTCCAGCACCAGGGTAGTCTTCTCAGGAAGGCTCCACGGCTCGCCATCGCCCTTGCCGACCCGTAATCCCTCGCCAAGCTCGAGGTCAAGTCTGGCACCAGGGCAGTCTTCTCAGGAAGGCTCTACGGCTCGCCACCCCCCTTGTTGGCCCATAAGTCCCTCGCCAGCTCGAGGTCGGGTCCAGCACCAGGGTAGTCTTCTCAGGAAGGCTCCACGGCTCACCATCGCCCTTGCCGACCCGTAATCCCTCGCCAAGCTCGAGGTCATGGTCTGGCACCAGGGCAGTCTTCTCAGGAAGGCTCAACGGCTCGCCACCCCCTTGTTGGCCCATAAGTCCCTCGCCTGCTCGAGGTCGGGTCCAACACCAGGGTAATATTCTCAGAAAGACACAGTGGCTCGCCATCCCATTTCTACAACCATAGACACTCCTCCACGGCTAGCTCCCGCACCCCCGCAGGAGTGGGGAGCTTGTGTGGTAGGGTAAAAATGGCTGGGGGCCCAACCAGGGCCCAATACAACTCTCCCTCAAAAATGGAAGAAACAACAGTATCGTTCGGCCTCGAGCCACCGCAGGTTCGGCGCCGAACCTCCAGTTCACCCACACAGAGCCGACCTCCGCGTATCCGATGGGCAACGATGGCCCTCGACCGCCGATCCACGACAGCCCTCCGGGCCGTCCGCCCCTCCTAGTACAGAATAAGGATGACCTGGCACAGCCTGGGCCACCAGATCCTCCCGAAAGCACAGCAGCCCCATGATCGGCCACGACAGCTCCCGATACCACCAAGGGCTATGCCACGTCAGCCCTATACCACTCCTGGTAATGCCACGTCAGCCCTAAACCCCCTGGGCCTCCCGCCATGTCAGGCCCACGGGCTTTCGGGTCCAGACCCGGCCCCCAGGCGGATCCAAACCCGGTTGGGATTCTCTATAAATACTAGACCCTCACCCACCTTTTGAGGTAATCAATCTTTTGCCACTGAAATATACCTAGTTATTGCTACTCTCTCACAGAGACTGACTAGATCGTCGGAGGGTCCGCCACCGGGATAAACCCCGGTGTTTCAGGACCGTCTGCAGGTACACAAGACCTCGGATCCGACCCCTCAGATCCGAGCCCAGACTTCAACATCATTCCGAGCTCATCATAGGCTCCAGAAGGTCAACCGAAGGTCGGCAGACGAGCAGCCTTCTCCTTCAATACAAATCGAGTCCGAACTCACACCTGGTGCATCCACACGTCTCCCAGAAATAAACCGCATCAATGCATTTTTTGATAAAAAACCCGCTGCAATCGTTAGCTATTTATCCATAATATGGATAAATCGCTACAGTAGATTGCTATATTTGAGAATCCGCATAAGTTATATGCATATATGAGTAACGGCACATGATGTGCCGTCCCAAAAAAAAATTAATATTTTTTTTCGTCGGACGGCACATAATGTGCCGTCCCATTTATAAATTAATTAGTTTATTGAATTTTAAATCGCCAAAATGAATTAAAAAATCCGAAACCCCCCCGAATCTGGGACGGCACATGCCGTCCCATGGGTTTTTTAATTTAAGACTTAAACTAACACTTAATTAACTAACACTTAATTAACTATATCAGTGTTAATTTAACTAACACTTAAACTAACACTTAATTAACTAACACCTAATTAACTATATCAGTTTTAATTTAATGCATCTAACTATCTAACTTACTGCATCTATAACTATCTTTATATAACTAATTAATTATTTATTTATTTAACTAAACTATAATAACTAATTTAATTAAAAGTTACGTTAATATCATTGGACGGATCGATTAAAAATATATTAAAATAATAACTAATTTTTTTTTCTACTCGGACGGCACATGATGTGCCGTCCCACCTAAAAAAAAATTAATTTTTTATTTTAGCGTTCGGACGGCACTTCAACTGCCGTCCCACGTAATTTGTTATTTTTTTAGTATTTTTTTATTATCAGACGGCACTTTATGTGCCGTCGCTTATTTTTATATTAATAGAAAGCTAAAATGTAGCTTTAAACGACTGCAGCACAAAACTAGTATTCCTATTTCTATTTATCCATATATCCATATTTTACCATTTAACGACTACAGATGCTCTGAGTATAGTTAATCCACTGTTTACTTCCAAACTAAGTCGATCCGTACGTACTTACTAAAATGATGACATCCTCCCCAGTCACCACCCCACGACATAACCATAGGCGTCCGTCCGTCTGTCTATATGCATCTCTATATATAGGAGAACCCCCCCGCCCCCAGATTAATATAGTTCCAATGCCAAGAGCAAAGCTCAAATGAATTAAGCCTATATTATATATAATACAAAAATTAAATTAGATTAGCTGCTAAACAGAATTGAAATATATAGTTAATTAAGAAGAAGAAGAATGGAAATGGAATCAACAGCAGAAGCAGCAGCAACAAAGCAGCAGCAGCAGGATGAGTACTCATCCAACAACAATTACAAAAAGTTCAAACTGGCGGTTGACTCGGAGAACAAGGCCACCGAATTCCGTATGTTTTCATTTGCAGCCCCACACATGCTCTCCTTCCATCTCTCCTGGTTCTCCTTCTTCACCTGCTTCGTCTCCAGCTTTGCTGCTCCTCCTCTCCTTCCCATCATCCGCGACAACCTCGGCCTCACTGCAAGTGACGTCGGCAACGCTGGCATAGCTTCTGTCTCCGGTGCTGTCTTCGCTCGTCTCTGTATGGGCACTGCCTGTGACATGGTGGGCCCCCGCCTGGCATCTGCCTCCCTCATCCTCATCACCACACCTGCCGTGTACTGTACTGCTATCATCGATTCCCCTGCTTCCTTCCTTCTTGCTCGCTTCTTCACTGGTTTTTCCCTCGCCTCCTTTGTCTCCACCCAGTACTGGATGAGCTCCATGTTCTCCTCGACTAAAGTGGCCACTGCCAACGGAATCGCAGGAGGGTGGGGGAATCTGGGAGGTGGGGCCACCCAGCTGCTGATGCCTCTGCTCTTCGATCTGATACAGAAGATTGGGTGTACAAGGTTCACCGCATGGAGGGTGGCCTTCTTCATCCCTGGGGTTATGCAGACTGCAGGTGCCATCTTGGTTTTGGCACTGGGACAGGACATGCCTGACGGCAACTTCAAAAGGCTGGAGAAATCAGGGGAGAAGCACAAGGATAACTTCTCCACTGTCTTTCTCACCGGAATCAAAAACTACCGGTAACCTACCTAGCTTGAATATTCATCAATTCCGATCGACCATCATTAATTAATTAATTAATTAATTATTATATACTACTGCATGCTCGATTAATCGATCGATATCGCATGAGTGCATGCATGCAATTGCAGTGGGTGGATATTGGCAATCACATATGGGTACTGCTTCGGAGTGGAGCTGACAATCGACAACATCATTGCCGAGTACTTCTACGATCGCTTCGACGTCAACCTGAGGACGGCTGGCATAATCGCGGCCAGTTTTGGGCTGGCTAACCTGGTTACGCGGCCTGGAGGAGGAGTGCTGTCTGACGTGGCAGGGAGGAGGTTCGGGATGAGAGGGAGGCTGTGGGTCCTCTGGTTTACTCAGACAGTGGGTGGTCTCCTCTGCGTGTTGCTTGGCCGGATGGGATCTCTTCCCTCTTCCATCACCGTCATGCTTCTCTTCTCTTTCTTCGTCCAGGCTGCATGTGGCATGACTTTTGGGGTTGTACCTTTCATATCTAGAAGGTAGTTGTAGATGTAGATCCCCTTCCTTTCTTACTACAGTAGTAAATCTAGTGCATGCTACTACTTTTCTTTCTTTCTTTTTCCTTTTCTTTCTTTAGTACTATGCTATTACTTACACATTAATATCCTACATTAATGCATATAATTAGTAACTAATTCAAAAAATGATTAATATAGGTTCCACTTCTTGAGTCTAGAAAAATAGGAGCAATATCAAACAGTAAAAAATTTTTTTAATATAAACTTAATTATCATTTTTTAATTTATATTTTCATGTTTTTCCCGACTTTACAAATGACTGATGTTAACTAGTATAGATGAAACAAAAAGGGATGGATCATTTCTACTTGTAAAAAAAATTAAGTTAATTAGTAACATATGCAAAATGTGTTTTCAATTCTTCTCATAGAAATTTTGGGGGGGTATGGCCATTTGATGCAAGTGAACTTTCCTTGTACTACAGTAAAAAGGACTGAAATATATATCCACACAACACTTTGTTCTCAAGCATGTCATAACTAATATTTCTTTAAAGAGATAATAATAAAACAAAAAATTGCGTCCACACATCCTTATATTATAGTAATTAACATCTTTACAAGACATTATTAATTGTTATGACGGAATTAATGTTTGTAGGGCACTGGGGTTGATTTCTGGGATGACTGGTGGCGGTGGAAACGTGGGTGCCGTTTTAACTCAGCTAATATTTTTCAAAGGCTCTAAATATCCCAAAGAGAAAGGAATCACTCTCATGGGAGTCATGATTATCTGTTGCACTTTACTCATCCCCCTTGTATATTTCCCACAGTGGGGAGGTATGTTTTGGGGGCCGAGTGCTAATGCAACTGAAGAAGCATACTATGCATCAGAATGGAGTTCCAAGGAGAAAGAAAAGGGTTACCATCAAGCCAGCCTTAAATTTGCAGATAATAGCAAGAGCGAAAGAGGAAAGAAAGGAGACTCTTCACCTACAGTACCTCTGGAAACCTCACCAACGCATGTTTAAATATTTGAGTAATGCTAAATCCACTACCAACTTCACTACGACATTTGTTATCACTATCTTAGGTGGTACATTCCAATATGTCTGAGAAGATAGAGTAGGTGGGAGAACTCTCCAATAAGAGTATGCCACCTATGCCACCTAAGATAGTGAACAAAATGTTAATAAAATTGGTAGTGGATGAAGCATTACTCAAGGTATTATTGTTGGTTTCCATATATAGCGCGCATATGCAAATAAATGTTCACGAATTAAGTTTTGTGTTACTGCAATTATCCTTAATGTTTCTCTGTTTCGGTTGGCAATAATATTGGTGTAAATTTAAAGATTTGGGATTAGATTCACTAATGGAGTATTTGGATTGATGTAAAATATTGGGAATATATGAAATACTGGTTTTTATACTTATTTTTGTGTTTAGATGGAACATGACATCCTTTTTTATTTAAATGTTTTTTTTTGGGATAATAAGATGACCAAAGTCATCTATTCATTAATGACGGATTAACGAAGCAAAATAGTACAACCCATGTCTACTACGGAGCGTAAGGCTCCATAATAACAAACTCCAAAATACAACAAAATAACATCATAAAGTGGCTAAAAAGTAACATCAAATAAAAAGGTACAACGAAAGCAGAAAGTTGTAGTGCGAATTGCCTGCCACTCTCCCTCCTCTGATGGACTACTCCTCTGAATCTAGCCTCAGCTTCTTCCTAGCACCGACATACCCTGCCCAATCATGAATGAAGAGAAAGATTTTATGCATTGAAGTAGTAAATCTAAGATGAATGTTGCGAAGACATAAAGCGTTTCGGTCTAGCCATAGACTCCACAAGGTTTCCGCTACCACTATCTGTTGGGATTGGGGCGTCAACAAACGCCCTCTGGTCGCAGCGGAACTAATTAGAGTAATGAGGAAGACGAAGTAGACGAGGCGAATAAATTGAGCAAGTAAGTAGATTCACCAAACTAACACAAATATAACAACAATGACTTATCTCGGTTAGCTTTTGCTTAATCCGGAGGAAAATATAGGGAGATCTGATATTCAACTAGAAGAGATGACAATGAGTTACTGATTAACTTGGTACGAAGTAGGGGAAAGGCAGATGTTCGGACCAGAAATCGTGCAGCAGACTTCTGAGAAAATTGAACTAATCAGAAAAAGATTGGAAATAGCACAGAGCCGACAGAAAAGTTATGCTGACACTCGGCGAAGAGAATTAGAGTTCGAAGAAGGGGACTCAGTATTCCTGAAAGTTTCACCAACAAAGGGCGTATTTAGATTTGGGAAAAGTGGTAAGTTGGCCCCAAGGTACATTGGACCATACAAAATCCTGGAAAAATTTGGGAAGACAGCATACAGATTGGACTTGCCAGCAGAACTAGCCTAAGTACACAATGTATTTCATGTTTCGATGTTGAGAAAATACGTACCCAACCCGAGTCACCAACTAGTAGAAGTTCCAGAAAATCTACAAGTGGATCTTACTTATAGGGAGCAGCCTATAAGTATAGTTGATCGCCAGGACAGGGTGTTGAGAAATAAAGTAATTCCCATGGTTAAAGTGCTCTGGAAAAATCAGTTTGTTGAAGACACCACGTAGGAGCTGGAAAGCCAGATGAAGAATATACATCCTGAGTTGTTTAATTAATATATGTTTTCTTTATTTATCTCTTTTCCTACAAGTCTAGTTCTGAGGACAGAACTGTTCTAAGGAGGGAGTGATGTAATATCCCTGGTATTGAATATATATTTTCTTTTTTCCTTACAAAAAAAAATAATATAAATGTATACATTGATTGTATATATATAGATATATGTATATAGATATATGTGTATATGTACCTTATTTATGTTAATATACACTATGTCTACTTTATCTAATAAATTTCCAAGAAAAAAAAAAAACAAAAGAGAAAGAAAGAAAAGAAGCCCAACCATTCCTTTCTTAAAGCCCAACCCAACAAGGTTCCATAAAGAAATGTAAATTAGTAAAACCTAGGGGGGTAAAAGTAAAAAAGGAGGACACCTAAGCACCCTAGAAGTCTCCACACTCCTCCACATCTCTCTTTTCCCTTCTTCTCTGCTGGCCGACAGCAGCTGCAGCTGTTTTTCCCCCTTCCTCTATATATATGAGTGTCTTTTTCTACTTCCTCCTACTACTTTACTATTACCCACTATTGCTACATTATTTCTACTACTATTGCTGTCCAGTTGCTGTCCAGATTTAATAAATCTCTCTACTACTCCTACCACTCTTACTATACCACCTACTACTCCTATATCACTCTACTACTACTCTACTAATACTATTAAGTTGAAATCCAGCAGTAAAGAAGCCTTTTTGAAGCAAGGAGGAAGCATAAGAAAGTGGGTATTTTTCCTTTTCCTCTTGATTTTTTTTTTTTAAAATTTATTTTTGACTTAGAGAGATGCTTTTGTGAAGTGTAGAAGCCATGTTTGTTGAAAGTAATAATGTTATGCTAGAAGATATGCTTTTTGAATTAGTTGCTCTCATTAATATGTTATTTAGTATTAAATACTTCTGTTCATATAAAATAAGCATAACAAAAAAAAGAAAAGAAAAAAGGGAGAGATAGAATTGGTAATATTGAAAGCTTGCTTACTAATTATGATCTAGACTTAAACTAATTAATCAATTGTTTAAAGTTAGGCTTGAATTGGTTGAAGTACTATATTATATGTAATAGTTACAACTTGTGTCATATCCTAGATGATTAACCAATTGTTTGTAAGGATATATATATATACATATGTAATAATAGTAAAGAATAGGATTGTTAGTATTGAAAACTTAATTAATGGTTAATATGGGTTAAATGGTTTATGACCTCTTATCATAATTAAATTAGAAATGACTACTTATAATAGTCACTTGTAGTAGTAGTGAACTTAAAGGGTTTAAGAAACATTAATAAAGAAGTGATTAGGGTAACTCTTTGATAATTCACCTAGAACCACATCACATTTAAGTTATAGTCCTAATGAGTAGATGCACAACAATGGTATTAATATGGTATTAATGATTACCTATGTTAGGTTTTCTATAGGAATTTATATGAGAATTTAATAGATTTAATTGTGATAACTAATGCCTAGATAATATGCTTAGTTAGCTTGTACGCAATCTATAGTAATTCAAGGGGATAGAAGACTACTTGATAGTTAGTAATACATGGTAGAGGTTGAAGAAATTCAAAGTAGAGTTAGACACTTAGTAGCCACTTAAAAAGTAAAGTAGACTGTAGCAAAGGAAAAGATTGTAGGCATTAAAGACTTTAGTAATACAAATGGTGGTAGTATGCATAAGTGTATGCATATGGTAGTATTTGGTGCGTTAAGCGCACTAGTGTTGATATGCATATGGAGGTATTTAGTGCATTAAGTGCCCTTCGGTTATGCATATAGTGATAGTAAACACGTATTAAGTGAACTAGTTTTAGTATATGTCAAATAACAAAGTATCCAGCTAAAACGACTCTTAGCTTAAACTAAGAATTGCATGGAACCCATACCTGAGCTAGATAACTTGTTGTAAGATAAGATTAACCTTTGGATCTAGGATTAAATTATCTAGTAGTCACCCATCATTAAATAGGAAATAAAGGACAACAATGATAATAGGATCGCATGACCAATAAAATAAGGACAGGCACTAGTTGGAAGTGTACTCACCTGTCAAGGGGACACATGCGGCGTCGTCTCGTCTGGGACACGTGCGGCGTGATCTCGACTGTTAATTCCTGAGATTTAGTGATAGAGATGTCGAAATCTAGGAGAATGTACCCTTATGAGTACGTTATATTCTAAGTTATCCACATAAACAATGAGCTGGAGTATAACTCTTAGTCTCTGGCAGAGTAGGGAAAGGCCCTGCCGATTCGCCCTAGGTTCGGATAACTTATGGTAGAGTCCGGGTGTGGAGAAGGACCACCGATTCCGACAGGATTGCAGCGGAGCTGGATGATCACCAGCCTGTCGGGAGTGGAGAGAGACCATCGGCCGGGCAGAGTGGAGAGAGACCACCGATTCCGATAGATCGGAGTGATCACCGACTTTCGGGAGTGGAGAGAGACCACCGATCTGATGCAGTAGACGGAATAGACCGTATTTACTGCAGCTCTACCAGTCACTAAATAAATGTCAGGAACAGGAAGGAGTACAAGAGTAGGATGCATGACGAGGGATTGAACCCTATCATTTGGAGAATACGAACTCGAATTGGGAAATATGTAGTATGGGATGCATACGTTTCCAAATCAAGTTTGCATTAGATTAAGAAGCATGATGTGCATATGGATTGTGCATTAGTAACTAGATCATAACATACACCAATACTCCTATTACACGATTACCACATTTTTTTCTTTCTACATTAAAGATTGTTTGTGAGGAATTAGGGAATTGCGGTTTTTCATCCGTTTTGCATCAGTTGTATTCAACTGACGTGCCCACAGTTGGTTTGTAGGAATTGATCGAGGGAACAAAAGAATATTGAGCTGTGAAGTAACCCAAGTGAAAAGTGAAACTTCTCTGAACAATGTAAGTTTTAAATTTCCTGTAATTTCTTTTCTGTGTTATGTACTCATTTGAAGTAATGATCTTGGGTTGTGTCACGAGTTCCTACATGTGGATCTCGGGGCGCTACACTTGAAGAAAAATATAATTGGGTTTAGACTCATTTTCTCAGTTAGCGAGTGTAGTACAAACACACTTGCTAACTGAGATAGCGAGTCTAAACCAAAATATATTTTTCTTCAAGCCAATACACTCGCTATCGCTAACTGAGATAGCGTGTGTATTGGCTTGAAGAAAAATATAATTTGGTTTAGACTCATTTTCTCAGTTAGCGAGTGGGGTACAAACACAATCGCTAACTGAGATAGCGAGTCTAAACCAAAATATATTTTTATTCTAGCCAATACACTCGCTATCGCTAACTGAGATAGCGAGTCTAAACCCAATGATTTTTTTATAATTCAAGCCAATACACTAGCTATTTCAGTTAGCGAGTGTGGTACAAACATACTCTTTAACTGAGAAAGCAAGGCTAAACTTAGTATTTTTCTTTACTTTTTCTCCAAAGTGTGGTACAAACACACGAATAACACTAACTAACTTAGTACAACATAGGTTATTTTAGGTTAATTACACAAATAAATTTAGTACAAATCATCCACACTTAGTACAATATAGACATAATTCGTATAACCAAAACACTCAATTTATTGTTGAACACATCTCAAATTAACTCACAATTCTAAATCTAACCCTACATCAAAATTAACAAAAAAATCAAATAGCAAGAGTTATGAACAAATACCACACGAATACTGGGTAGAACGAGAATGAGATTTGGACCACTAGGGTTTCAGAGTGGGAGAAGGAGTGTGGAGAGAGATAGGAGAAGAAGAAACTGAGATAGCGAGTGTGGTATTAAGTGAATCCCAATCGACATTCGCTATCTCAGTTAGTGACCCTAATGAAACCAGGGTCGCTAGCTGAGATAACGAGTGTATTCTTTGCTTTTTTCTTTAGGTTTCACAAATTGGAAAAAAACATGAATAAAAAAGCTAAATATACAATCACTAACTTAGTTAGCGACCCTGTTTTCACTACGATCGCTAACTGAGTTAGCGAGTGGGTCGTTTTGGTAAATACTTTCAAAAGTGCGTCGTTTTAGTAAATACTTTCAAAAAGTGGGTCATTTTGGTAAACAATTCCATGACACATCTCATCGCTAGCTCGATCTATGTCTCTCGAAGCAGAAGCAGAAGCAGAAGCGAATTGGAATTCCCGGATGGATCTGGATCTCTATTCTGTTGCCTCATCTGAATAAATATAAATAAATAAATAAATAAATAATCATCATTAATTACTCCTTTTCCATTCCATTGCCTCGATAAATAAATTATAAAATCAGAAAAGGCAATTATAGATAATGGCCTTCCTCCTCCTCCTCCAATCCGCCTCTTCTCTATTTCAGCTCCGGAATCATCATCATCATCATCCAATTCTTTTTCCGTCTGGAGGAGATGCATGCAGCAGGATTGGATTCAAAGAAAAAAGGAATCGGAATCGGAATCGGAATCGGGATCGGTTGTTTTCAAGTGTTAGGGTTTGTAAAGCAATGGCAGAGGAGGAGGTGGAGGAGGAGGAGAAAGAAGAGGCAGCCGTAGCGCTCACAAAGATGAACCTCAATGAGTACATGGTGACACTTGACTGCCCTTTGGGCATTCGCTTTGCCGTTGCCGTCGATGGAAGGATCTTTGTGCATTCCCTCAAGAAAGGAGTCAGTAGTTACTTTTTTAATCTTTTCTTTTATCCATTCATTCTCTTTCTCACACAATTTTACACAATTGCTTCTGCTGTAATTGTTTGTCATGGATTGCTTACCCAAACATTGAAGGCATGCTTTTGTGTGTGCGTGTGTTGGCAGGGTAATGCAGATAAGTCCAGAATCATTATGGTCGGAGACACACTGAAGAAGGCAAGCGATGATGCATCCCTCACTGGCTTCACTCACATCAATGACTTCCATCATGCACAGTATGTTAACTCTATTTGCTTGAATTTCCATCTCTCAATGTATGATCTATAATGGTCCCATATAACTCTAATTCTTATCTCGTTTACTCTTTCCTGCTCTTGACCTATATGCATTCAATCAATCTTCATGTTCTCTATATTCTATTGTATTTCACTGCATCATCCAGCACCAACATTGCACCAAAACATCAACTTAACTACGATTTTAACATCCTAACTCAAACAAGCCTCTTAACTACGTTTTTTAACATCCTAACTCAACTTAACTACGATTTTAACATATCTACGAGTTTAACATCCTAACTCAAAATAAAATCTATATAATAAATCACAAGTCAATTTGAAAAAAAGCTATCAAGTGGCTCTCCTTCAATTGAAACAAAATCAATGTTTCACTTTCACCCTCTCAAAAGACATCCACCCTAAAAAAAAAAGTTTTTACCCCAAAACTAAATCCCTCCCTCCTCCTCCCCCCCCCCCCCCCCCCCCCAAACATAAATCATCCTTACTTTATTACTCTCTTTCCCTCTCATATCTCTTCACTTTTTTAGATGGATGGTTAGTAGTAACACTAGCATACTGGATTTTCTTTTACTTCTTTATGTGCTTTACTTGCATTTTCTTTATGTGCTTTGCTTTGCCTGCATTTTCTTTATGTGTTTACATGGTTTTTCATATGTTGCATTGTTCATGAAGACATGCCATATGCACATGTCCACAGACAAACCTAGTAAATAAATAAAATGTAGTTATATTTGATGAGCACAGTCTACTTTCCACTTTACATTCTGGAATAACTTGCATAACAAATTCAATAGTATAGCTATTTTCCTTTAGCCAATAAACTTAAGCTAAATTAGATTTTAGTTGCCTTCCGTGCATGTCCAAGCTTTCTAAAACCAAATTCTATACACAATATGAAACTATATTTTGAACAAATAACTATTTCCTTATTTTGATGGAACAGTTGCTTTCATTTTTTGGGTTTTTCTATACATATCATACATATGTAACTTATCCCTAGCGAATATCGTATTTCCATATTTATCCCTTACAATCCTTGCATATGCCCCTAATGGATGGCTTACTCAATTTTAAACGCTCAACTTATCTAACTTCAATAGGAAATGGAATATTTTGTTATCTTAAGAGGTCAGAGGTATTCTAACTAAATTACTGAAGTCCCCTACCAACCGTTATCTCCAAATGGCTCTTTGCTCATTTTCCCACCTTCTCCATTAAAACCCAACTTGACTGTGTCTCGTCATCAGTTCTTTTTCTTCTTCCGTTCCTCTTAATTACTCTCCTATTTCATAGTCATCATCGTTCTTTGACTCACTTGAAACTAAGGTGTTTTGAATTAGGGGACATTAGTCACTATTCTGGGGGAAAAGTGATTTTCAATAGAAAGAGAGATGTTTTACAGGTTAGTGTAAGTTAGGCCATTAAGGTCACTAGCTATCCATGGTCAAATTCTACCCATATAAGTTAAGAAAACCGAACAGGGGGACAAAATTGAATGAGCCCCTCATTATTGGGGACATATATGCAAATATAGAGTTTTGAGGGATAAATATGAATATTATAATTACAAAGTTGCATTTAATAGTTCTACTGTTGTAATTTGAGTGGCATTCACTTTAATGGTTACTATGGAATCTGAAACATACTGCATGATTATAGTGTTGGTAATTCTCATACTATATAAAAATTCGTTGCTCATATCTAAATTGCAAACCCAACATTTTTAGACCATTCTGCATGTCTTTTGTTTGTAATAGATAGCTGATTACCTCATGTAATAATTTAAAATTTTCATCAGGAAGATGATCAAGGAGTCTGCAGTTTCCATTAGCCTGGTACTTGAAAGACCATTCACCCCTTACCCAATTCAACAAATACAACTAAATGGCGACTGTCATATTTTATTTAATAAAGGGCGAGTCCCTTTTGCTACGTGGAATAGAACTATTCTGGCATCAAACTTGCAGCCATCTTCAGAGGGGAATGGGAATTCTGGTTTTGCCATTTTTTCACCAAAATTTCAATCGCCTCAGGGTTGGCAGCTCTCAAGTGAAATGAGAGTAATGCCTGAGTCCCGGTCACAAAATAACATGAGCGATGTTACTAAGAGTTTTAGTGAAATTGTTGGTTTTGTTTATGAGGAAGAAAATGATGATGTTGAATGGGCATATGGGAGCTTTCCTGTTGAGGAATATATAAAAGCACTTGATCGAGCCAAAGGGGAGTTGTATTACAATCACCTACTTGGAATGCAATACAGCAAGGTATCACAAATTTCTAATACTTTTTTTTCTTTCAAAACTGTTGATTGCTACTGCTAGTCGAAAAAAGTTATACATTAAGGCCCTGTTTAGAACCAGAGGTAACCGAAGGCATGTGGAGGTACCTAAGATACCTGTGTTATCCTACCTTTTATCTCTTTGAAAACACTTTTGGAGGTAAAATCTTTCTAGGCATCTTAATTTTTTGGGCTCTAATGGTTAAAGTACCTGGATATATTCCATCTCTATTAAAACCAAAGATGTTTACAACCTTTAGGTATCTTTTAAGTGTAGATAGAGACATGCTACCTATTGGTTGCATACCCATACCTCCATTTTAAATATGTTGGTATTCTAACTTTTTTCCCAACCAAATCCTGAAAGACTTAGGCTATGTTTCGGAACAAAGTTAAGTTAGGATAACTGGAGTTATCTCTCATAACTTTCAAAAAACTTTAGTTATCCTAACTTTGGCATGTTTGGGAATCATTTTGGAGTTAAGATAACTATAATTACCTTACCCTAAAATGTTAGAAAACCATAGTTATTTAAACTTTACTCTTACCTAATTTTTCTTAACTATGAAGATAACTTTAAAATGGAGGAAAGGGTATGACTGCTAAAGTTAGCATACAATTTACCTCCAAAGTTAAGATAACTTTGGTTATCTAAACTTTGTTCCCAAACAGGGCATTAGTCATGTGAAACCCTACATCTCCCCTTGTTTTGAGGTCTCATATGTGATATGTGAATCCATTGATACACAACCCCCCTTGAAACATACGAACCCTTATCTTTTTCTACATGCCTAAGATTGGCAATGGTGTAAAATCAAGTCATTTGAAGTTCATTTGTTTATGTTTTACAATATGACAAGATTGAATGACTGAAAATTCTTTAATTTTCTAACTACATGATTGATGGGGAAATGGATGTCAAATAACTTGATTTAGGCTATCTTTGGCATGTTAAACAAGATGAACGGTTTAGATATTTCATAAGCGGTTTATATCATGTGGGGGTTCATATCATGGGGGCCTCAAAATAAGAGGTGAGATAGGCACATGATGACTCCCATATATATACATGGGAGTGATCACCCGTCGACCGATTGCAACTTATATTTTGCGGTCTTGAAATCACAAAGATCAGCTGGCCGTTCGAGGTGCGATGTTGAACCGCAAGTCACCACTAACCATCCGATCGACGATTGAATGTTGGCCCACGATTTGAAGTGAAAAAAGCCCGATACAATCCAAAATACCCCCAGTGAATAAAATAAACCCCTCATATTGCAGTCTCTCTTTCCCTCCCTCTCTTCACTTGCTCTCTCTTTAATCACAAAAATTCTACAGAAACACGTATCTCAAATTTGTCTTTCCCCAAATCAAAAACCCTAACCGTAGAAACTAAATTATCACCCAATTCCATGATATGAGGTGAAGAAAAGGTGAGGGGAGGAAAGATGATGGAGCTTAAAGAAGATGAGGAGCGAGAGGAGCAGAGGTTGTTGAAAGGGGAAAAGGGAAAAAGAAAGAGTAATGAGGAAGAAGCGGTCGAGGAAGAAGATCAACGATTTGGGTCCCCCCTCCCCTCCTTTTTCTGCACCTGAACAAGTTCCTCACTCTAATTGTAGGTTGTTGGCTGATCATGAGTCGTCTATTTGAGTTCTATATCACAGATCGAACGACCAATGGATCTTTGCGCCTTAAAAATCACAAATCAATGGATCTGAACGACCAATGTTTTGTGAGGTTCGATCTGGATCGTTGATTTCAACCCTATTGAATAAGAGCCACTTGATAGCTTTCTTTGTATTTTATTATATGAGAGAGAGAGAGAGAGAGAGAGAGAGAGAGAGTTGGACTACATATTTTTTATTAACTCCACAAAGTAGTAGTTAACACATTGTACTCCTTTCATTGTCTTTACGATAGTAGTTGGTTAAATTTTCAAAAAGTGAAAAGTAGGTAGTAATATATTACAAAGCGGGCCTACGTGAATGTGTGGTTAGAGTGATGCTATCACTCATTTGAGCATGCTTTGTGCATTCATCATGTGGTTGCAAAATGAACGGTTTTTCAACAATAGAACAATTGCAACTACTTTGCATGGCAAAACATATTCATGTTTGATGATATTTATCCCCTCGTGTTCAATGACATGGAGAAATTTCTTCCTATGCCACTTGACCTCCCGTATATATATATATATATATATATATATATATATATATATATATATATATATATATGGGGTGATCAGGAGCAGATGATCATGTGCGAACTGGTTCGCACATGATTGCCATTCTATATATCTATATAATAAAATATAAAGAATGCTATCAAGTGGTTTACCTTCAACCGAAACAAAATCAACAGTTCAGATTTACTCTCCCAAAATGTATTTTCCCTCCAAAAAGTTTTTCCCCCAAAACTCAAATTCAAATCCCCCACCAAAACAACTCATTTATTTATTTCTCTCTCTCTCTCATTCTCTATCTATTTACTCAGAGATTTAGATTTTCATATTTCAGATTTGTAAATTTTCAGATTTTTTATGTTTTTTTATTGCTCATGTTACATTGAAAATATCAAATATTTTCTCAATAGTTAAATTTCATCATTCTCCACTCTCAAAGTTCTAATTTTATACCCCCATTTATAATTATTTTTCATCTTATACTAATGGAAACATGGACTTTTATTTACAACTAATTAATGGTATACTATTCAAACTTGAGCTACATAATTGTTGTTTTACTATTTACAAGGCATTTCATATGTTGTATCGTTCTGAAGACGTGCCGTAGGCACGTGCCCACGGGCAAATCTAGTGTATATATATATATCGTTCTGAAGACGTGCCGTAGGCACGTGCCCACGGGCAAATCTAGTGTATATATATATATATATATATATATATATATATATATATATATATATATATATATGAGCAATGTTCCATTGCAAACCACTGAAGCCGTTGTTCAGAACAACGACTTCGGTTATTTTGAATCTAGGTCATATTCGGATCTAGGTCATATTCGGAACAACGGCTTAAGTTTATAACCTAAGTCGTTTTGGAACAACGACTTAGGTCTATGGCCTAAGCCGTTGTTTCGAACAACGACTTTAGTGGTTTGCATACCCGTTTGTACAAGATCCGTTTGCAATGGTGCATTGCTTTCTATATGTATAATAGGTTTGCCCGTGGACACGTGCCTACGACACGTTTTCGTGAACAAACCAATAAAAAATAATTGCTAATTTTAATCCAAAATGGGGAAAAGCCGATACCAAATCTTCACTTCGCCGCCGACAACCAACCAACTGACAACCAACCGCCGACAAATTCGGGAAGAGAGACAGAGTGAGAGAGACAGTGAGAGGGAGTTTGGTACTGAGGTGAGCTCGGGTGTGCACCGGTGGAGCGTCGGGAGAGCATAGGAGGAGTAGGGGTGTAGTGGAGGCTCAGAGAGCGGGTGTGGCTGTAGGCGGCGGTGCGTAGGAGCTGGCGTCAGGTGGTGATGGCAGAGAGGTGCGAGAAAGGTGGTTTTGGGAAGAGAGGGGGGATTTAGGAGGGAATCGGGAGAGAGAGAGAGAGAGAGAGGAATTTGGGGGGGGGGGCTCGGGAAGAGAGATAGGTGGGGTTTAATTGAGTTAATTTGGGGGGGGGGATTGGTTTTGGAGGGAAAAGAATTGGTTTTGGGTGAAAATTTTTTTGGGAGGGAAAATGTGTTGGGAGGGTGAATTTGAGCCGTTGATTTGGTTTCAATTGAAGTGGAGCCACTTGATAGCTTTTTTTCAAAATGCATTGTGTTTTATTATATAGATGTGTATAAATAAAACTGGACGAGTTAGGGTGGGTTTTGGGTTTTAAAAAAACAAAGCGGGTTGGGTTCTAAAATTGTTCAAAACGCAACAACCTGACCCGTGCACACCTAAACTTTTTTAAAAATGTACAAAATTAATTTTAGACAATAATGGATGCCAACCTGTCATCATTATTGAATAATTTCTTACTTCATAAGCCTTGATATACTGACTATTAGTATTTTTTTCTTTCAAGTTTCGCTAGCTTAACCAATATTCATGCTGTAAGAGTTACTTCTTCTCGGCATCGATGCGTTTTAAATTTTGTTGTTGTTGTTAATATAACTTTTTGCTTGCAGATTACTGAACAGATATACGTTGGATCATGCATTCAAACAGAAAGTGATGTGCAAACCTTGTCAAACATGGTACATAATGCAACACTAGTTCTCTGTAAATTCCCTGCATATACTCTGGTGATTTGTTCTGTAAAGGGACTTACATCTATTAGATTGTATCACATGCATTGTGCATATGTTTATACATTAATGCTCCTATATAATCTCCAGAGATTAAACTTGTTTATAACAAGATACTCGTTTAAGTAATTTTGTTGAAGAGTGAGTATTTAACTGACTTGAAGAGTACACAACATACTTCCTTGGCATTAAGTTTCAAATCATAATAAATTCGAAACAGTTTGCATGATCTGATATTCCAACCTCGATGGTCTCTTTTTTTAAGTTTATTTAGTTTATAAATTTAATTTTATTACATGAGCACATTAACAACTATGAATATGAAGTTTGGGAAAATTTTGCAGTATTATATTTTGCATATGAATTTTGTGAAATATTCCCTTCACAATTGAATAAGAAATAATTTCGGAGGTATGCAGAGTTACATGAACATACCAATAGCTATGAGTGATGTTTAGGTAAGATTTTCTCTTTATAATATTTGCATATGCACTTTATGAAATATTCACTTCTTAATAATTGATTGCAATTTAAATTTAGAGGAACAATTCTGCATAGACTGCTTTTATATTACTTCCTATTTTCAGACTTTCAGTTATATTTCTTTTTTTTCTTTAGTAATTGTTTCTTAGTGTGCACAGTGGGCATTCACAGACTTTTATCTTAAAGATGGTTGGTGGTAAAATATTTCATTTTGATGTTTTTCATGTTGCTTTCTTCCGCAGCCTAATAGCCTCCCTTTAAGGTCTCATATGTGAAATAACGATTAGGACGTCTCTGCTTCAGGGGATCACTGCTGTGCTTAATTTCCAGAGTGCGAGTGAGCGTGCCAATTGGGGAATTAGCTCAGAGTCCATCAATGGTTCTTGTCGCAGTTATAACATTCTAATGGTGAATTATCCTATAAGGTTGGTGGAAGTTTTCTTTATCGGTTTCACTTGTTTTCCCAAGTGTTTTATTATTCTGTCTCGGTAAGAGCATGAGATTAGTATATTCCTGAACGGACTAAAGATATATTTCAAGCAAAATGTTAATGCGTTCCTTCACATGGGGCTTCACGCTACATGGATTACTTACACCAGTGGGGCGAGTAAGTTGGAAGATAGAATAAAAAGCATGATAAATATATTTTATGTCACATCCTGAAAATTGAGATGGTTCAATTATCAAGTTGTGATTATAAATAACAAACCAACATAACATTAACCAAATAATCCCTATATAGGTTTTCAGTTAGGGATAAAGCAATTACTGAAATAAACTTTCAAGTACTAAAAATAGTTTATTAATTACAATTCTTTATTGGATCAATATCATCAAATTGCGTATTATGTATGACAACATTTGACATGATTTCAGAAACCTTTATACACATCTTGATTGCTAAGTGCCCAACCCTCGTTTAAGCTGTATATACATCTACGTACATGATAGTAAAAACTTAAAAGTGAAAATGCCATCTAGTTACAATCACCACACGTTATATTCATTTATACACTACTTATGCACCTTAAATGAATATAATAGTACTTAAAGGGAGCATTACCATAGTTACTGTAATACCCCGTAATTCCTAGTGTGTGTGTGTGTGTATATATATATATATATGGAGTGGGCCTAATATATTGAGATTATGGGCCTATATATATACTAGGTTTGCCCGTTGACGTAGGCACGTCTTCGGAACGGTGCACCTGGTTATATGAGGAAGCAACATATCTACCTTTAAGCTCAACCATCGCCTTCTTGATCAATAGCTTAAACTTACCTGAAATGCATATAGTTTGTTAGAAACACTGCACAGAGTTTTTTTTTAACTTCAACATCACCTTTAGATGCTTGTAATAGTTATGCAAGGACATGATCATATAGGTTTTATAGAGTTACTCTAATTCCATAACCACAATGAGCATGTCTAAATATAATGATAACCTTAAAGCTCAAAGCAGGGGCACCGTTCCGAAGACGTACCGTAGGCACGTGTCAACGGGCAAACCTAGTCCCCACACAAAATTCGAGTGAGCAAAAAAACTGAGTAATCCCATGCACACACAAAATTAAAAATTAAAATAAGAATTCGGTTAATGAGATGAAATTAGAGTCACCGCATCGCATGTAGAGGCTCTCGATTCGGTGGAGGGGAGTCGCCGATACGTAGTCGCTTGATATTAGCGCTCGATTTGGTGGAGGGGAGTTGCCGATACGGAATCAGCAGTATATCAGATATCGGCGACGACCTCTTGATTGAGGTTCGACACCGGATTTGGATTTGGATTGCTTTGAGATTTGCGCTTGAGAGGACGATGGAGGCTTCACCAATGGAATGGAAGCGAAGGTTTAAGAAAAATATTTTAGGGATTTGGAGTTAGCGGCTTTAAAACCCTAGGGGAGAGAGAGAAATAATTAAATAATTAAATAGGAGAGAGAGAGAGAGAGAGAGAGAGAGAGAGAGAGAGAGAGAAATACTTAAATAAATAATGGAGTTGTTTTGGGGGAATTTGAATTTGAATTTTGGGGGGAAAAATATCTTTTGGGAGCTTAGATCTGGACCATTGATTTCCTTACTATTGAAGGAGAGCCACTTGATAGCTTTTTTTTGTGTTTTATTATATAGATATGGGCCATGAATGGGCTTTCATGGTGGGTTTAGTAATTAATTGCTATGGGCCTATAGATATGGTAGTATGTGTATAGGACCTATAGAGTATTATGGATTAATTACTATGGGGCCATGAGTTCATGAAGTGTGGTGGTAACTTAGTCCCACATGGATGGTGTGTAGGAAATATGAGTGTATATTAGGAAGCCTATGATCATAAGGTACCTACAAGCCATGACATATTTTGTGAGGCAAGACTGTGGTGGGCCGTGGGCCGTTGTTAGGACTTGTTTTTCGCGTGCGCAGCTGAGCGGGGCTCGGGGCGTTACAGGTACTGTGATGCTTTGTAACTTCTGAAATAGAGTCAACTCACTCCTTTTAATTACTTCGGTATTAATAGTGAACGTGCGAGTGTCAGAGTGGAGGTCAACAACCAATCTGAAATGCATTAAGTTAACAACAAAATAAATATCTTTATTATACATTTTAAGCCTGTTCATGCTGTATGGAAATGATCAAAACCTAAACTAAAATTTTTTAAAATTAATTTAAATATCCAGCTTCATGTCTAATTAACCTTTGAAACCTTCTTTTAACAGCTCCTGAATACTACGGCCTTGTAGGTTGTTAAGATCAATGGTAAAAGAGAGAACAATTTAGTTATGTTAACTGGAGAGAACAAGGGTCTCCTTATGTAAGCGTACGTATGAAGCAATTCTAATATCTAACCTATGTTGGACTAAAGTAAACCACTACTACATTACTATTTTAACACTCCCATTGATCTGCAATGTGGATGTTGTTGCAGATAAGCTCGCCAAAAATGTTTAGAAAAGCTTTGAAGGCAGTGCTCTAGTGAGAATGTCTGCAAGTCTTTCATCAAATGGAATATACAAGAACGAAGTGATGATGAACTTCAATGTGTTGTGCACTTGAAATACTAAATTCATAGTAAAGCAGATAACTATATAGTTGTCACAATGGAGAGGAATGAAGGATAATATAGGAATCCCCAGGTCTTGCAAAAGAGGTTGTAATGGTAGAACCTTATATGCTCGGTGGCTCTGGTTTTTGCATTATCACTTGAGCATTCAACAACGATGGTTTCTTGCTCTTCAAAGACACAAGTTTTTTTCCAAAGAGTAAAAATTACATGCTCCTGGATCTTCTATCCTGCCCAGTCAGATATTCTTATAGAGTAACTAGAACATCAGGCTTGAAGAGTAGTACTCAACCTAGGGTTTTCTAAGATATTGAAGAATATGAATAACTGCGTCACTGTTAGCGATAGTCGGTGCAAAAATGTAACATAGGTCAAGATAATCTCGAGTCACGAGTTGAGTAATCTTCCCCGAACTTCTCTACTGGAGCCTAATAATGCACACTTAGTAATATCTCTTCTTGGCCAGGGGTCTATACAGCCTAAGTAGCCCCACCGGCCACCAGTTGTCAAGCAAGTCCAATAATCCATTTTCCTTTTGCAGAGGTTCATATTTATACTCATTCAAATAGTCATCAAACACATTAAACTATCTAACTCTCATAATCATTAACTACTCCAACATACAGAGAAGTGCATATGTTTTCTGCCTCCGCTACTATATGAATGAACACAAACACATGATTTACGATAAGGGTTGTCAATTAGTTATACTTAAAAGATGGTCTAATGAACAACGATATGACATAAGGTGATGAAGCAACAGTTTACCCAAAAAAATGGTGATGAGACAACAAAATTTGGACTTAGGTATTACTTGGGCAGGATCATACAGAAATTTGTTCAGGTGACGATAAATCTTAAATATTAGGCATAGTCTTCTCAGTAACATTCAACCTTTCAAATGTCAAATGCAAGTGGTAAGCCTCTGGCCCTCTGTTGAAATGTAATAAGTACTAATATGAATATTCTGTTTCCTAATCTATAGGAAACAGATTCCTATATATTCTGTTTCCTAATCTACAGGAAATAGATTCCTCAAATCTCTCATCCCTCAATCTTCTTTCAATCTCCTTTCTTTCCCTTCAAGAATGTAATCCTTATATATAGATGTATGCAGTAAAGAATAAAGAATATAAGAAGAATAAGAATTATTTTTCCCAAAAATGTTTTCTTCATGGTATCAGAGCCTCGCCTCATCAGATATAGGCCAAGTGAAGAAGAAGAAGAGGAGGCTGCCCACCTCCATCTTGATCTGATCCCGTTGATCTCGTCACCGATCATCGACTCCGATCCCGTCAGATTCCGCCGCCGAAAACCCCAACGAACCCATCACCACTGCTTCTCACTCCCTACTGCCCTCGCCCTCTGCCGACCACCACCGCACCATCAGTTCCAGCCACCCCCGTCCTCCTCCCTTCCCGTCGCGTCAAACATCCGACGATGCCACCCCGAGCGCCGCCCTCGCCCAGGCCGCCGAACCCACCCTCTGTCTGCTAATCTTCCTAATCGACGTAGCCTCCGAACCCCAACCCGATCTTCCTTGCTCCCTTGTTCCATCGACAGCACCGCCGTCGACCACCCCTGTCGCTCTGCTTGTCGATCGCCGACGACGTCGCCTCCGAGTCCCCTTGCCCTCTCTTTTGCTGTGGGTATTGTAGCTGCTGGCCATTGTTACTGCTTTCTCTCTCTCCCCTGTTGCTGGTTGGTGTTCGGGAGAAGAAGGGATTTGTGTTTGTGAAGAAGGGGAGGAATTGATCCGGTGTTGGATTGTTGCTATTTTGCTGTTTGTTGAAGACTTGGAGCTGTTCTTAGCCAAGTTGTGTTGTTTGCTATTGGTTGCTGAAGATTAGAGCCGTTGTTTTCTTGTGCCGCTATCATGGGACAAACTGATAGAGCTAAGAAGAGTATTGGACTCGCCTCTACATTAGTTACAGCTGCAGGTAATGATGGTAAGGTATTTAATATTTCTGCCTCTGTTATGAATAATGCATGGATAATTGATTCGGGTGCTACCGATCATATGACTTTTGATTCTAGACAAGTTCAAAATTTTCAACCGTCCACCAAATTAACTGTGTCTACCGCCAATGGTGATCCTGCTACTATTACTGGCGAGCGTACCATACATCTCACAAACAACCTAACCTTAGATACTGCCCTAGTTGTATCGTCCTTGAATTTTAACCTATTATCTGTTGCTCAAATAACTACTGCCTTACATTGTATTGTAATCTTTTGGCCTTCACATTGTGTGTTTAAGGATATTCGGACTCACAAGACGATTGGTTATGGGGTTAGATACGGGAAATTCTATTATCTGGATTTAGAATCTGAATGTTCGAGCAAGTTGACTCAAGCTCTATGTGTGGAAGGATCCGAAGATGAGAAGAAGAAATCAAATATTTGGGTATGGCATCGATGTCTAGGGCATGTTTCTTTTGGTTATTTAAAGAAATTATTTCCAAGTTTATTTTTGAAGTTGGATATTTCTGTCTTTCGGTGTGATGTATGCGAACTCGCAAAAGGTCACCATGTCTCTTTTCCTCTAAGTCCAAGTAGAAGCTCCCTTCCATTTATGATTATTCATTTTGATGTTTAGGGTCCATCCAAAATCACTACATTTGGAGGAGCCAAATGGTTTGTGACATTTATTGATGACTGTACTCGTATGACCTGGATTTGTTTGATGAAGTCGAAATGTGAAGTTAGTGGCTTGTTTCAGAAATTTCACAAGCATATTATGATTCAGTATAAATTACAGATTCAAGTTCTTAGGAGTGATAATGACGGAGAGTACTTGAGTTCAAATCTGCGAGAATATTTGGAGGAACACGAAATTGTTCACCAGACTACATGCTTATATACACCTCAACAGAATGGGGCTGCAGAAAGAAAAAAGTAGATACTTGCTCGAGGTGGTCCATGCTTCTCTCATCCATGGAAATATGCCACTCATCTATTGGGAGGAAGCCCTTGCTTCTGTTGCATACTTAATCAACCAAGTTTCCTCTAGTATCCTAAACTTCCTCACACCATTTCAAGCATTAACTGATGCTGTGAATGCACCAAAAGTCGTCAACTTGCCACCTCGTGTGTTTGGGTGTGTTGCATTTGTTCATCTTTATCAACAGGAACGCAATAAGTTAACTCCTCGAGCTGTACGCTGTATTTTCGTGGGATATGCATAGGATAAGAAAGGGTATTGGTACTATCATCCACCAACTCAAAGGATGTTTGTGACTATGGATGTTGTGTTCCATGAAGATGAGATGTATTTTTCTACGACTGAACTTCAGGGAAAGTATCGAAGTGAAGTTCAGACTCTTGGGTATGATGAAGTAATTGCCAGCTAGAACGAACAACTGGATACAAATAATGACGAACACTTGAATGAAGACCTAGCAAAGGATGAAGACCCTCACGAAGAAGTGCAACCAAGGGAAGAAGCCTCTCTTGACGAAGACCCGCTTGAAGAATTGCAACCAGTACCAAATCTCAATGAGTGAACCGTTAGAACTCCAAAGCCAATCGTCATCGTTGTTCGAAGCTCCTAGAAGAGAACTACCGCACCGTACTGATAGAGGTATTCCAAAATCTACTTTTGAACCTGATCCCACTAGTAATGTCAAATATCCCATGAGTAATTATGTATCCACTCACCGCTTGTCGGAATCAAATAAGTCATTTGTAAATCAATTATCTACTGTATCTATTCCTAACAGTGTGCAGGAAGCCCTTACTGATCCAAGATGGAAAACAGCTATGGATGAGGAAATGAAGTCCTTGATAAAGAATGAGACTTGGGAGATAGTCGAGCTGTCAGCAGGGAAGAAGCCAGTAGGATGCAAATGGATTTATACAGTGAAGTATAAGTCCGATGGTTCAATAGAGTGATACAAAGCAATACTGGTTGCCAAAGGATACACTCAAACGTATGAAATTGATTATGAAGATACATTTGCACCTGTGGCAAAATTCAATACTGTTCGTGTCCTACTGTCACTTGCTGCAAATCTTGACTGGTCGTTGGAGCAATTTGATGTGAAGAATGCATTTTTGCATGGAGAATTGACTGAGGAGGTTTATATGGATCTTCCACCAGGGTCAAACAGACCAGTCCAACACAGTAATAAAGTGTGTCGATTGAGGAAGGCGCTATATGGTCTCAAATAGTCGCCAAGAGCTTGGTTTGGGAGGTTTACAAAATCAATGAGGACATTTGGATATTGTCAGAGTAATTTAGATCATACCTTATTCCTGAAAAGGAAAGAAGGTAAGATTACTGCTCTCATTATATATGTGGATGATATGATAGTAACTGAGAATGATCCCGAGGAGAGAATGGCATTGAAGAGCTACTTGTCACAAGAGTTCGAAATAAAGGATCTTGGCCCATTGAGATATTTTCTTGGTATTGAAGTTTCTCGCTCGAGAAATGGTATATTTTTGTCTCAAAGAAAGTACGCTCTCGATTTATTGAAGAAAATTGGAATGTCTGCTTGTTAGCCGATTGGTACACCGTTAGAAGAATGACTGAAACTTTGCAATGAATCTGATCATGTGCCTTGTGATAAGGAAAGATATCAGAGATTGGTTGGACGACTGATGTATCTTGCACATACACGGCCAGATTTATCATATACTTTAAGTGTGGTAAGTCAGTTTATGCATGCACCTCAGGAATACCACATGGATACATTGATGAGAATTCTGAGATATATTAAGTCTACTCCAGGAAAGGGGGTCCTATTTGTGAAATATGGTCACTTGAAGGTTGAGGCATATACTGATGCTGATTGGGCAGGATCTATAATTGATAGGCGCTCAACGTCAGGATATTTCACATTTGTTGGAGGAAATCTAGTTACATGGAGAAGTAAGAACCAAAATGTTGTTGCACGCTTTAGTGCAGAGGCCGAGTATCACGGAGTAGCTCTATGTATAGTGGAAGTTTTATAGCTGAAACTCTTGTTGCAGGACTTAGGCTGTGGTCCGAATGAACCTATGAAGGTGTATTGTGACAGTCAAGCAGCATGTGATATTGCTGCCAATGCAGTTCAACATGATAGGACGAAACATGTAGAGGTGGATAGATTCTTCATCAAGGAGAAATTGGATGAGAAAGTAATTGAGATTTTTAAAGTGAAGTCAGAAGATCAACTCGCAGATATTCTGACCAAGACAATTTCAAGTCGGCTCTTCTTGATATTTGTTGACAAGTTGGGCATGATCAATATCTATGCACCAACTTGAGGGAGAGTGTTGAAATGAAGTAAATACTAATATGTATATTCTGTTTCCTAATCTACGGGACACAGATTTTCCAAATCTCTCATCCCTCAATCTTCTCTCAATCTCCTTTCTTCCCCTTCAAGAATGTAATCCTTATCTATAGATGTATACAGTAAAGAATAAAGAATATAAGAAGAATAAGAATCATTTTCCCAAAAAATTGTTTTCTTCAGCCTCTTCGGCGTCTTCGCTGGTGAGCAAGAGGTCGGGAATTTAAATCCCGCTTGCACAAAAAAATCCTCAATTAATATATATTCGGAGCAAAGTGTGGGTGTGCGCGCGAGCTGCAGCCTTATACCAAAAAAAAAACCCTTTTAAATGGATTTCCTTAACTGTCTGAGTTTGAAGCTGGCTAAACTTTGAAGATAATTAAATTAGTTCTGTTTAATTTTCCTGAATACATTAAAATAATGCAGTCAAGATTGCAGGGAAAACAAGTAATTTTGGGATAAATGACTTATGATTGATAATTAAAATAAACATAATCTCTCTTGTCACTCAAGTGATCTTGTTCATTTACTACCTTAATCAAACATCCTGACCATTGCTTAGGAGCTACTAACCATTTCTCTACAGACTTAAGTCTACTTAGCTATCTAAATCTTAATTGTATAATTTCAAAGGGGATTAAACCTTTCACATTGGCAAAGAAGGTTATAGTTTTTTTCTTTTGAGGATAGATCATTGCCTGATGCGAGCATGATTTAGACATCAGACTAATTGTAACTGCGAAGTCAGTTTAAAACAACACGTGCCATTGTTGCCAAGCTGGTTATAGTAGTTAACAAAAGATAGAACATCATTAATCAGGCCCTTTTTTATTAATGATGGAAATTTAAATGTAAAGCATTTTAAAACCCTGTGCTCTAACAATATTTTACAAAAGCATTATAGTGAAAAGCTTGTATTGATGCTTTCTAGGACGAAAAATGTTCATCAGGCAATATAAGAACAAGTACAGGTAATGTTTTTGAACTTTCTTAATCCATTGATGAAGGTGTGTGTTCTCGTTGGACTTGTAGAATGTGTACAACAACAATAACAACAAAGTCTTTTTCCCAACTAGTTGGGGTCGGCTACATGAATCACACTTTCATTTTGCTCGGTTTAGTGCAATAACTTTTGTAATGCCACGAACTATCATATATTTTTTCGCCATTTTCAACCAAGTATGTTTAGGTCTTTCCCTACTTCTAACTCTTCCCTCAATACTTATCAAATTACTCTTTCTAACGGGGGCACTACTAGGTCTACGCGTGTGTCCAAACCACCCAAGGCGATTCTCTCTTAATTTATATTGGATAGGAGCTACCTTTACCATGTCTCGTAAGTGCTCGTTTCTAATTCTTTCCCGGTAACGGATTCAAATATTTTAACTCCGCCATTGCCTGTTCCAAGCCAGGAATCCGGCCACAAACCGGGTAAGGAGGAGGGTTGCTTTAGGTAGTTGACACTCAGCATAAAACTTTGTCAAATTCTATGAACATGACTTACAGAATGTGTATATTATAAAATTTATGGTCCAAAAATTCCAGGTTCAATTTTAATTGGTTTTCATTTCTTTGACCTGTTGGAGAAGTTATATTCATATTTTACTGTTAGCAAATAGTATTTATGAAGATATGACTTGCAACATTTGAGTTATTAGAGCAACTGTAGTCGTTTTTCTCAAATATGGCAAAATGGGAAAATAAGATTTGGCAAAAAAATAGATTTGCCGCACTCGTTGATTGCCAAAATTTGGCAATATATATATATATATATATATATATATATATATATATATATATATATATATATATATATATAGGGAAAGGCTCCGTTGCACACTACCTTGGTGCTCACGGCGTGAACACTACTAGTTCGGGCGTTCAAATCGAAAATCCGAACCGTTCACATTGATCTACACATCTAAATTAGTCTAAATATGTAAAATCAAATCAATTGAAATTCATTTGCCCATCCATCACGCGACTATAAAAACAATGAATTTCAGCCATACAATTTTGTAACACTTCAATGAATGGGCAAATGAATTTTAAATGATTTGATTTTACATATTTAGACTAATTTAGATGTGTAGATCAATGTGAACGGTTCGGATTTTCGATTTGAACGCCCGAACTAGTAGTGTTCACGCCGTGAGCACCAATAGTAGTGTGCAACGGAGCCTTTTCCTATATATATATATATATATATATATATATATATTTCATTTTTGAGAATGGGACGAAACATCTTCCTTCGTCCCATTCTCAAATTGATCGCATGTTCCGTCCGATCATTTTATAAAAAAAAATAGGGAACGAAACAAGGGCAAAACATCTTTATTTCATCCCCTATATTTTGGCAATTGCCATATCCGTTGCCACATGGGAATTTTGGCAAAATGAGAAACGACTACAGTTGCTCTTAGTAACCTGGATAAGTGTGAACAATCAGAAATTATAGATTATAAATAGGAAGACATTTATAGACAGAGATAACAAGACAATGAATACACTGAATATGAAGTTGTCAGTATTTGCCTTTATATTTCTTTTGTTTGGTGAGTATCTGTTGTTGGTTGTAACAGTGGCTTTTCATATGAAGGAGTTTCTTTCATAGTGTAATGACTGTTATATCATTATTCTACATAAATTATCATTCATTGCAGTCCATAAACTGAAGGAACACTAGACGGTCCTGTATTAACCATATATATATTTATTCTGTAGAGAGGTGGATTCTGTGGATCTTAGAAAGAAACTTCCTATCTGCGTGGGGCTTTTACTGAGACTTTTGAAGAAGAGCTTTCGGATATTTGTGACTTGTACTACCGGATTAGACAGATCCCCAGCTTGCGTGATTGCCTACCTGCACTGGATACAAGATACTGCTCTTCACGCTGCCCACAGTTTTGTCACTGGGTTGCACTCATGTAGGCCCGATAGGTATGTCTACCTTCAACTGTCTTCCAGCAGAACTCCTTTACTTTGCAGAACTGAAATAACTCATATAAACAGTCAGTTACAGAAAGAGTTTTAGCAACAAAGTACTCTTAGCAAATTAATAAGAATCTCTCTGTTAGTGGTTAGAAGGCTGGTTCAATGAAACAATTTAATGATAGAATACTTCAAATCCAGTAAATTAATTTAAATGAAACAATTTACACCTGGACGTCTATTTATAATTTTCTTCTGGTGAGAGTTCATTTGTTGTGAATCGACATGCCTTAGTTTTAGTTGTTTAATGTTGGGTCATAACTTGCAGACCAGCAATTGTTTGGGCAACATGGGATCTTATTGCCATGGTAGAAAATGGAAAATATGATGGACCCCCGACACATGCTGTGAACTTCATATGGACTAATGGGTGTCGAGAGGTACTTTCCCTCTTCCTTTTCTGATAGGAATATTTTGTCCTCTAGGAAGTTATATATGAAAATCAGGTCATAGTTTGTGCTACTGGTAACTGTTAGAATATGCCTTTTTTTTGTTGGAGGGGGGGGATTATGATTTTTTGGTATGCGTTCGATGATCTAATAACTTATTTATTATAGGGTGAGGATGTATATTTGATTGGAGATTTTACTGGAAATTGGAAAGAATCTGTCAAGGCAATTCATAAAGGTGGTTCCAAATATGAAGTTGAACTTAGACTCCGACATGGAAAGTAAGTCTTTCTTCTTGCTGGTATCTAGTTGGACTGTCTGTTAGTTGAGGATTTTCTCGATTATGTTTCTATAAATTGACAAGTGAATATTTATTATGGCTAAATTTTTAAAGACACCCCTGAACTATTGGCCTTTTAGTGGAAACACCCTTCAACTTTATTTATATCTAAAAAAATCCCCCTAAACTGAGTTTCTCACTTTGGCCCAGCAAACATGTAAGGGTTAAGTTAACGGCTGATACAAAAAAGATTAAAATACCCTTACAGATGTTTGGTGGGCCAAGGTGGTTTTTAAACAAAATAAAAAGTTGAGAGGTGTTTCAATTAAAAGGCCAATAGTTGAAGGGTGTTCTTTAAAAATGTAACCATTATAATTTTAGTTATAGTGCCTCATTAGTTATACAAAGTGCTGCAGTTGATATTTTGGAAGTAGGTGTAAATCTTCTTAATTATGCACTATAATCTTTGTAAAAAAGGGATCTGTGTCACTATGTGGTGAATCTAACTCAACGAATTAGCCTTGCACGCTTATAATGTGCTTATATTTTGGATTTATTCCATATTAAATTTAACTTTAATATGTCATATCTTTATTTTTTCAATTTAAACATTATATTTATTTTTGTTAATTGCATCTTGAATTGGTTTTCTTGTGTTTACCATGTCAGCTATATTTTATTCAGTTTTTTCTTTCTTTGTGCAATTCTCAATTTCATATGTTTCTTAAAGGGGTTCAGGTTAGATCATTGGTGTGCCAAGGACTATCACGGTTCTTGGTACCTTTACAATCCTCAATATGGCTTTGAGATTAGTGACTCTGATGATAACAATGAGTTAATGTATACTGTTTGACCAAATTGTTGTTAATCAATACACTAAGTCAATAATCTCAAAGCCATGTGAAGGGTTGTAAGTGTGCCATGAACCATGATGGTCCTTGGCACTAAGGACCTAACTGAGCCCATCTTAAAGTCCCAACATATTCTCATACTATGAATTCTCATACACCATATAGAGCAACAGTAATATACTCAAGCATTTCATACCGTATACACCGGTAATTGAATGTGACGAATGAAATGGTTAATGAAGTTTCGTATGTTTCTAAAAGTCTTAAATCAATTTGTTGTTCTAACCTTTTGCTGGACTTTTTTGGAGTCTTTCTAAATTCAACTTTTACCCAAATTTTGTTCTGAACTTGAAATTATGCTATTAAATACTCTACCAGCACTCCCAAGTTTTCATTAGTTTGTACTATAACAAATATTGGTGTCACTTGTCCGGTTAATTGTCATTTTCATGTGTGTTGTATGTTTACTAATGCCAAATTATTTGAGAAAATGGGTTTTCTGATTGATTATCCATATTCATAAGAGTGCTTTGTTGCGGATTCAGAGATAATTATGGTTATATAAAAGAAAGTGGATCTACAGTTGAGGTTTAAAAACAATTTCCAATGATCACCATGTTTAAGCTTATTAAAGGATGGGTTGGCGGAGATGTTTGAATTAGATTGGGGAGTATGGGGAGATTATCTTGTTGTAATATGAATTTCGAATTAGATTTTATTGTGTGATCCACATTACATGTGTGGAGTGTTCGGCGAGTGCAAACGTCACATTTGATAGGCGGTGGTGTTCATTAACGGAGATGTTCGCCAGCAGCACTGACATGTCGGTTGGAAACAACGACTACTGTTGAGGGCTGGTTTTGACGCAATTGGAAGATGGCGTCGCGGTGGGATTAATTTGGTGGGTACACGACGACAACGTCGTTGGGAGAGGAGTTAGCATGCCAGCAAGAGATGGTGGCTGTGGTTGTTAATAGGGTGGACGTTAGGGAGGAAGGTGGAGGGAGTTTCTGAGGTGGAGAGTTATTTGGGTCGATTTTGATTTTCAAATTAGATTTTTTGGAATTCAAATTACATCTGGGAGGGGAGGGGAGGGTAGGGTGGGAGAACAGGGTGCAGATGCATCGTCTACAAGTTTAGCTAGGGGAGGGACTAGTTAGGGATGTAGGCTTAGCTTTGTAATTGTTAGGGACAGATACATGTATACTATTTGTACTACATGTTTCATTAATTACTGATTAATGAAGCGGTGACGAGGTCACCTTTTTTCTAAAAATAAAAATGATGAGTTGGAAAATAAAGGTACAAATGGATTTTCCATTTTAATGTCAGTTTGGTACAATTTATCATGTCAGGATGAGGAAAAGAAATATTTTGTCATGGTGATTTGCTCATTTGGTACCTTAACAGTGGGTAACTTACCATACTGGAATTATGCTCACTTTGGCAAAAAATTGTATAAAATGGCAGATATGATGGGAGATTAAAAAACCGTTCCCCCCCCCCCTTCACATTACTGGTAGCACAGGAGATCCGAAGGCTCCTTCCATATTCTCATAGAAATCTTATGCTGGAGCATGCATAATTCCCCCCCCCCCCCCCCCCCCCCCCCCCCCCCCCCCCCCCCTACATACTGGGTGAGTGTGGAGTTAGTTTTGAAGAGAAGTTGGGAGGGGAAAAAGATTACATGTTCACTTGGCCATAGATATCATATGGCATGGCAAGAGGGCCACTGGATAGCCTGTCACCTAAATGATCCCCTTGAAGATTATGGAGAAAGTACCGCTATATAAAAGATGGAAATGGAAACTTCTATCATTCGTGTGAGACACTCCTATATGTGTATAAATTTTATACTAAATCTTATGTGTGGGACACTTCTTAGACACTTCTCAAACACTTCATGGAACACATAATTTGCAATTTTCTAACACTTTCTCATATTTCTCATAGTAATTAACTCTAGTTATTTGCATATGCACCGTGGATTTTCCTCAATTTTATAATGTACTATGCACTATTGTTACTTTCTTATGGACAATATATTTCCAATTTGATTATGACCTCTAAATTATATTGTCGAACATCATTTTGATTAAATTATGCAAAATTGTGATTCTGTTCAGTTATTTAATATAATATTAAAGCAGTGCCCTTGTGTCTTACTTTTTACAAATATCTGCGGCCCGATCCTGTATCTGTGTCATGTCTCATATCCGTATCCGTACTTCATAGCCTGCCAACCTTTTCTCATACCCTTGTCATGTTGTGTACCTTTATCCATGCTTCACAGCCACCATCTTTTCATAGGATTATCCTAGGGATGGCAACCGGGCCAGATTGACCTGCGACCCGCACACACGAACCCGACCTGCTACTATGCGGTTCGGATCTGGGGCGAACCCACCGGTCTACCTGGGTCGTTAAATTCATGAACCCAACTCGCTCGACCCGTTAACCAAGTCAAACCCGCCCGCCAATCCGCGGGTCGACTCGCGGGTCTGGGCCCGTTTGACCCGAACGGGTCAAACTTTCGACCCGCGGGTTAAATGGTCGGCAGCAGCAGACTGTTGGCTGACAGTGGCTGTTTTTTAATTTTTTTTATTTTCCCCTATAAATACTCTCTTAATTCAATCTAAAAATTTTCACGCCTTACTCTCTTACTCTCTCTACTACTACTACTACTCAATTCAATCTCAATTCAATCTCAATTCAATCAAGTTTTTTCAAAAAGAAGCAAGCAACAAAGAAGTAAAATTTATCGATTGTATCGAATTATGTTGATTCAACTCTCAACTATGTCTACTTCAACTCCAACAAAGAAGCTCTCTCTCCCTCTTTCAAGTTTCATCGACTACTGGATTACTGACTACTCTCACATTTTATTTTCTCTCATTTGTATATTCGATTATCCGTGAAGTAATATCAAAATTTTGCAACCTTCCTATTGTCTTGAATTTTGTTGTAGTTCTAATTTTTTGTATCATACTTATTTGTTGGTTTTTCGCTTTTCTCTCTCTCAACCCTCCTATTGTTTTTTAGATTTTAATTTTTAACATATATCTCATAGATTGTTTTCTATTATTTCGCATATACTAATAAAATACTAGAATTTTTTAATTTTTTTCTTTCACATACACTATTACTATGTCTAGAGCACGAGGTAGCGGCAGTAGCCAAAGTGGACAAGATTCTACTAGTACTTCACATCGTCCTTCAATAGTCCCACAAATTGAACCCGAATTTACACATAATCTTATGGTAGGAACTCACGATATCCCTACACACGAAATAGAAGAAGACATGCATGATGTTGACACACAAACACAACAAACCGAACCCACTAATAGTAGAGAAACTAGTGAAGAAACAAGTGATTGACATAGATTTTATGACTATATCCTCGATGAGAATGATCTGGATTTTATGACCCGGCCCGGTCTACCTGAATGCCAACCCTAGATTGTGCTATATTCAGGGACATACAATTTTTTTTTTGTAGATTGTGTGGAAAGAGAGAATGTTGGGCACAATAGGGAGAGAGATGATTTAATTAATATTTGTTTTAAAACCACAGTGCTGATATATTTAAGATTATCTATTCTAGACATATATATTGATATGCTAATTCATGAATACAAACACTTACATTATTGATGAATGGTGGCCAGCCTTAGAAAATGACCCCAAGAAGGTAATACGTTTTTGTAAATTGTCTTGAGTCTGTGACCAGGTTGGATTATTATTAGAATGCTTTGTGATCATAGTGAGTATAGTTTCAGATTTTGCATTATTTTGCTTCTATTTCTTCCAGATGCTGCCGGTTCCATATAAGTTGCCCTCTTTGTGATCATTAGTCATTAAGCTCATTTGTTGTAATGTATGTTTTCAGATACAACTATAAATTCATCGTTGGTGGACAATGGAGACACTCATCAACATTGCCTACAGAAACAGATGAGCATGGAAATGTCAATAATGTAATTAGGGTCGGCGACATTGCTAGCATTAGGCCTGCTTCTACACAGTTGCATATTAAGGTTGGCACTTTTTCTAGCATTCCCTAATATACAGTATAGATTTCTTTTTTCTTTACTACTTTTGCCTTTTTAAAGACATCTATCTTTTTGGTAATCTTTGATATTTTCTACTATCACTTGATGATGTATCGACCTTTAAGGTGATCTTTGTCTCTTTTTCTCAAGGCGTTAGTAGTTGCAATGTACTAATCATTTCAGATGGAAAATCACACTTGATGAAATTTCCGGAAGCTAAAATGTTAAATAAACCTCAATAGTAAATAGTAATAGTCATTCTAATAACTATATGATCTGTAAATATGGGAATACCTGATTTAACTCATATTCACTGTATATTATTGGCAACTGACATACATCATGCAGATAACAGCTACGCCTTGTTTAATGACAAATGAGGGCATAAGTTTAAAATTAATTTACTTTTTCTCGATCAAGGACAATTCTTTTTAATTTGGTTACTTGTTTTGATGATACTCTCATGGAGTTGGCAGCTGAAATCAAACATATTTCTTTTGTTGATTTGAAATAAGGTTTTTCCATATTCACACCCCTAGCCTTTTCTATTTCCATATTCCAACTCGAAAACTTCATATTTCCATATTGGCACCTAATTTTTTTCTGTTGATGATCCCTAAGGCCGGCTTGAGATCATTTTTCCATCCACTGTAAGGAATATACTTCGAATATTCCTCTTATCGGGTCTAAACCCAATAAGAAATTTAAATCCCTAGTCTCCCCTGAACCGTCTTCTTTCCATTTAAATCCCTTCGCTTCTCTTCTATTGTCTTCTTTAGTTACTCTATGAATGTTTCCTCTCTCTTCAAAAATCATAACCTACCTCCATCTTCCCCATTTCCTCCGTTCTCTCCTTCGATGTATGCCTCCTCTCTGTTTATTGATACTGATACCATGCATAATCTAACTCCTTGTTCCCACTCATCCAGCTACAGCGACCGTGGGACGTCTTCTCACCATGGCGATCACCTGCCAACCTTAAGCAAAGTATCAAAATGGAGGAAGAAAGAAGACAATGAACATAGAACTCAATTACTCATTCTTGGATTTCTATTCATGAATTATCACTGCTTACAATGGGTTTATTTATACCCAAATCATACGTGCACTGCACGGGTTTACAACTCAAGAAGGAGACAGTTAAATGGTTAAGGTTGGGCCCCACTGCTAATTTCCAACCCGCCTGCTTCCGACACGTGCAGCTAACAAAGGGCTAAAGAGAAAGATTACAACACATTTACAAAAACAACCCCGAAAGACATTAGTTCTACCAAGGATTGATACATCGTGACTAAGAAGTGATACACAAAGGTCTTCACTTCTCAACTGCGGAATCCTTTACCTCCACCTAAACCACCTGCTTCTCAGTTTACGGATCCAACTGCGATTGGATCAATACTCCCCCTTCAACAGGAACATCCATGATGCTCCGAAAAGAAGTAAAGCGCCAATACAGATCCCAGTAGCTCTCCGAAGTTGTCACTGTCGACACCATTCTGCCACTGGACTAGAACCTCAGTAATCGCAATTCCCTGTTTGGGAACAATTTGCCCATCTATGACTTTGACAGGTTGAGGAGCAGCTTCTATGAAATATGCAGGCAGAGTAGTGGAATCTATTACGAAGTTAGCTGACCTGGGTACATGGGTTTTAAGTTGTGAGACGTGGAAGACGTCATGAATCTTAGATGACTCTGGCAACAACACCAATCCATGCTTTTATCTGATAAGGCCCATAATATAGGGAAGAAAGCTTGTGAATACGATGTTCTCCCACCGACACTTGCTTATATGGCTGAAGTTTATGGAAAAACCCAATCACCAACCGCAAATTCCTTGTCAGTTCGATGTGAATTAGCCTTACTGCTCATCCTATCCTGAGCTCTTCGCAGATTATCCTTTAGAATCTGCAGAATAACATCCCTGTTAATGAGTTCTTCCTCAACTGCTTGGACCCTGACAGTTTTTTGGAACATACGAGAGAATTGTAGGGGGAGGTTTTCCGTACACTTCCTGATAGGGAGACAACTGAGTTGAGCTATGCCCATGTGTATTGTAACAAAATTTCGCCCAAGGCAACCTGGCAGACCACTCGGATTTGTGTGCAGTAAAACATCGAAGATAGGTCTCTAAAACTCTATTGATTACTTCGGTTTGGCCATTAGACTGGGGTGAAATGCAGAACTCATGCACAGCCTTGTACCATACATATCCAATAGTTCTCGCCAAAAAATACTGGTAAAAATAGAGTCCCGCTCATCACGATGCTTTTAGGCAGCCCATACAACTTAAGCACATTATTGAACAAAGCAGCTGCCACACTCTTAGCTGTATAAGGATGGCTCAAGGGAATAAAATGGCTGAATTTTGATAACTTGTCTACTACTACAAGAATTGTTGTGTACCCAGAACTCTTTTGGCAACCCCTTGATAAAGTCTAAGCTGATGTCTTCCCAAATGTGCTCAGGTATAGGCAAGGGTTGAAGAAATCTTGCAGGGGAAGTGCTCAAATACTTGTTGTGCTGACAAGTATCACAAGATCTGATGAACTCTCTCTAGTCTCGTTTAATTCCCTTCCAATACACAATCTTCTTAAGTTGATGCCAAGACTTATCTATCCCAAAATGAGCCCTTTGCAGAGTAGAGTGAACATCTTCCAAGAACAAATGTCTAGCAGAAGGATTAGGGCTTAACAAAACCCTGCCCTTGTAGTAGTATACTCCTGCCACATACTGCAAATTTGAATTCAACCCAGAGTCCAACTGAGATGTAACCCAGTGTAAAAGGGGTCTGTAAGAGCCAATTGATGTACTTGACGAAGCCATACAGGTTGGACAATAGAGATAGCCAGAAGTGACCCAGTGGCATCCTCCTCCGCAGCCTCTTCATATTGCCTTGAAAGCCCATCCGCTGCCTTGTTATCACATTTCTTCTTATAGTCGACACTAAACTAATAGCCATGAAGTTTAACAAGCCAAAGATGTTGCACATCAATTTATAATCTTTGTTCAAGCAGGTCCTTCAAGGGCTTGTGATATGTTTTTATCACAAATTTCCTTCTTCGCAAATATTGATGCCACTTCTGAACTGCAAGTAAGATTATCTAACATTTCCTGTTCATAGGTCGACAATAGCCTATTCTTCCCTTTCAACTCTTGGCTCAAATAAGAAATTGGTTGTTTTTCTTGCATGAGAACAGCTCCCAAACCAGACCCACACGCATCACACTCCAACGCAAATGGCTTAGAAAAATTTGGCAACCTGAGAAAAAGAGGAGACATCATGATACATTTCATATGCTCAAAAGCTTGTTGGCTCTCATTGGTCCAAAGAAAGGCACCTTCTTGGTTAACTTCACTAAAGGATACGCAATGGAGCTGCAATTAGCTATAAATTTCTGATGATAACTAGTTAAACCAAGGAATCCTCGTAGTGCCTTCAAAGACTTGGGAACAGGCCATTCTTGAATATCACGAACCTGCTGTGTCAACAGAACCCCCCTTTGATGCCACAATGTGCCCCATGCTTTCTACTGATGCTACCCCAAAAGAACATTTGCTCAACTTGGCATATAGTTGATGCTACTACAGGGTTTGCAAAACCTGTAGTGCTCAGTATGATCTTCCAAGTGGCGACAAATTTCCAAATGGCTTAAAAATGAGGAAACTAAGACAAACTTCCTCATATACGGCTTAAAAATGCTATTCATAAGACCTTGGAATGTCGACGGAGCATTGGTTAAGCCAAATGGCATAACTAGGAACTCATAATGTCCCTCATGTGTACGGAAGGCTGTTTTATGCATATCTTCATCCGCATTCTAATTTGATGATAACCACTCCATAAATCCAACTTACTAAACATTGAGGTGCCATATAATTCATCCAAGAGTTCATCAATTACGGGGATTGGATACTTATCCTTAACAATAATATCATTTAATCCCCTATAATCCACACACATCCTCCAACTACCATCGGGTTTGAAAAAGAACTTTGGCTATTGCGGATAATACCTGACTAACTTCTCAATCTCATTCTTTTGGTGTCAAGGTTGCTTGTAGGGCCTCAAAGAAACTGGTTTGGATCCTGACAGCAATGAAATTCAATGATCACAACTGCGATGCAGTGGTAGCCCAATATTAGCCCAATATCTTCTTTGAAGATAATGTTGTACTCATCAATTAGTTGCTGCAACTGCGAGGGAATTTCTTTGCATGGAGAAGCAGTAGGAACTCCTACGATTTTTAATTTGTAACAGTGCCTTAGACATAGCTTTGGGGCTAGCAACTTCCATTTCTTGGGGTGGAATGCCCATCAAAACTCTTTCTACATTGTCCAACTAAAACTTCATTCTTTTTTTTTTCATGTTCCACACCACATTTCCTAGTGTTTCTATCCATTGAGAGCCCAATACAAGTTGGCTAGTATCCATGGATAACACATAAAAATCAGCCACAATTAGAACCCCTTGACATAGAAAAGTCATTTCTTCACAGAGACCTGAGCATTTAAGCTGCCTCCCTCCCACAACCATAACATCCAAATGCACTATGGGATTCACTGCTAGTTGTAATTTTCTAACAATTTGTTCATCTACAAAGTTGTGAGTTGCCCATGTATCTAACAAGGCGCAAACAGACTTGGACAATATAATTCTCCGGACCCGAAAAGTCCTTGGACTTGTACTACCTATAAGAGAATTCATAGAAATGGCAGCAGGTTCATTTGATGGTGTAACTTTGCGCATTCTGCTACTTTCCTTACTCTCCTCAACAATACTTTCTTGATCTTCATCTGAGCAGAACAACAACTCATCACTATCTCCATCCAAAGCCCCAAGCATCTGCATCAAAAGTTGCTTTCATCTGAACCAATCATCTGCATAAAGATTTTTCCCGCACATTTGTGACCTCTAACAAAATTTTCATTGCACTGGAAACATAGACCCTTATCTCTCCTTTCCCTCATACTGTAGAAATTGGGGATTGTTAGCTTTTCCACCAGAGTATGAAGCATTAACAGCTGAATTTCCAACAGGTTTACTTGCATTACTCAAAGCATTCGCTGCACTTCCACTTGATGAGCCTCTTGCTACCTTGGGAAAAGAAGTGTTTGAGGAAATTCCCTTACCAAGACTACTATACTTCCAAGATTTCTTTTGATCATTAATAATCAACTCACGAGCAATGGCTTCTGTGTAGGCCTCAAGAACAGTCTTCGGCCGCTTGAGCTTCACTTCTTTCCGCAACTTTGACTTCAAACCCGAAATATAACAACTCACTAATGAAGTTTAGCTATATTCCTGGCCAAATGACCGTACTTGAGAAATTCCTTGTGATACTCCCCTACTGTGCCTGTTTGTTGCAGTTTGTACAATATTTCTTTAGGATCATCGAATTCTGTTGGACCATATTGCAACAACAATTCATGTTTCAACATCTCCCAATCAATTTCCTCCTCTTCTTGCTGTTCATACCACCTCCACCACATTAGTGCCCCTCCTCGCAAATAGTACAAGCTAAAGGCCAACTTGTCCCTTATTGCTAACCCTTTGTGTATAAAAGTGATGTTTCATGTGATAAATCCAGTTATGCACATCTTCCGAACCATAAAGTATGAATATCAATTTTCGGATGCTTAGGGAAGAAAGTAGTACCTACGTCTTGATTATAGCCTTCGAATCTTGGTTCAACCATATCTCCGCTGATCATAATCACCACCCTCTTCTTCCTTACGAAGATCTTGCTAGTTCCGAAATCGAACACTTGGTGGTTGACGAAATCCACCTGAATCTTCACCACAACCATCCACCCTCGAAGCTACCCCTGTACGCCTCATTTGGAAATGCGACTGTGAATCTTGGACCCTACGTCCCAAAGCTACCTCCAGTCGATCAAATCTTTCTTCAAAACGATTAAAGCTCATGAACTCCTCAAAGCGATCGAGATGCTCCTCAAAGCTAGGTTGCTTGTGAGATTCACCACCGTCACCGGTGTCACCTCGTGCATCCTGATCCATGTCTCCTGGTCTTGACCGAGGTCTAGACCTAGATTCTTGAGGATTCTCAGCCTCTTGTTGGGGTTCTTGATCGTGTTCTGGGTCAACGACATCCACAGGATCGAAATTGAGCTCTGATACCATTGTTCCCACTCGTCCAACTACGACGACCATGGGGCGTCTTCTCACCATGCGATCACCTGCAAACCCTAAGCAAGTATCGAAATGGAGGAAGGAAGAAGACGATGAACATAGAACTCAATCTTGGATTTCTATTCATGAATTAACACTGCTTACAATGGGTTTATTTATACCCAAATCATACGTGCATTGTACGGGTTTACAGCTCAAGAATGAGACAGTTAAACGGTTAAGGTTGGGCCCCACTGCTAATCTCCAACTTGTCTGCTTCCGACACGTGCAGCTAACAAAGAGCGAAAGAGAAAGATTATAACACATTTACAAAAACAACCCCGAAAGAAATTAATTCTACCATGGACTGATATGTCATGACTAAGGACTGATACGCAAATGTCTTCACTTCTTCTCAACTGCAGAATCCCTTACCTCCACCTCAACCATCTGCAGAGCTTCTTAGTTGACGGATCCAACTGTGATTGGATCACTCCTCAGCCTTTAGGGTTCAAGTCCACATAAGTTTTGTTGGAAATAGGAATGCAGAGTGTAAGATTTTTTATTTTTTATTTTAAAGAAAAAAATCCTCTCAAAATTAATAAACTAAAAGACTTTAGAATTTTAAGTTAGCAAGAATTTGGGAGAAAGTGAACCTTGATGAATGCTAGGGTATGTTGGTGGGAAGGATTTGAGGGAAACTAAAAGAAGTTATTATGGTTTTCCTTTGTTTTTGGGAAGAATGAGAAAATGAGAGAGAGAGAAAGCAAGAGGGCAAAACAGTTTCTGCAAACACTGCCTGTACAGCAACTAAGGTTCGGTGTGTTGATTTTATCTGATGAATATAAAAATAGGAAGATTTTGGGTGGGAATATGGAGATAACAAAGATTTGGAGAATATGGAAAAAATCCTTATATACAAAAAAGGGAAAAAAACATGGAAAAAGTCCTTCAGAATAGATGATCAACATTGTGGGAAGATTGTAGTAGTGTTACTTTTTAATTCATCCGCTGGGTAATGATTGAAGATATATCAATTTGCTCCTCCTTCCCATTTTTGTGACAAACTCAGTGAAGAATGTTAGGATGATCTATTCTATTCACGCAGAATTAAATTTGTTTCGCTAATGAGGAAGAGTACTGGTTGCTTTTATAAATGTAGATTGTCAAGAAAGGCTGTTGTACTTCTGTTTCAGTTCCTCATGTTCAGTGACAGTATCATTGTGCTATAACAATTGCAGGATCCAACAGTTGTAAAGGTAATAGAGAGACCATTGACTGAGGATGAAAGATTCTTGTTGGCTTTTGCGGCACGTCGCATTGCGTTTTCTATTTGCCCAATCAGATTAGCTCCAAAATAAACCAATGGCTTTCCTGGAATGATAGACTAGACAGTGTATGAATGTATGTTTGTATGTACCTGTTGCTGGACCTAATTGGATGGATATGGTGCATATATGGTATTCACACAGCACTAGGATGTATTTTATGAGTATCGAAGTGATGAGTTTGATATAATAAACCTTTTTATCGATGAATGTATCTAAGCTGTATGTATTTCTTGTATAATGTGGATACTTGTTGATGAAGTATCAAGGAATTGGAATCTGGATGGATCAACATGTTCCTTTTGAAATCAGTGAGACTGCCTCTGTGTCTCTGGGCATGACTTGGATTGTTACCGTCCATTAAATTATCTTATTTGTGAGGATTGTGTTAGACTAAGCAATAGAAATTTCAATGTATCAACTGCAACTAGATATGTGTACAACTGAAGGCTTACAACTGAAGGCTTGAATCATCATTGGAGTTAGTTATTGTAAATACGGTAGGTTAAGGAATAACATCCCCTTTGCGCGTTACCTGTTTGGCAACAAATTAGGCATTTCTTAACAGTTTTTTTGGGGAGTTATATTTCCAGTATACATGCACTGAATAAGAAGCAACAAAGCAGAATATGGCAGCTAAAAGAGGGAATGAACACTAGAGACACTTTGAAAACTTTTTACTTGATGAATCACTCACATGTTGATCGGCTGCTGAATGAGGTATAATAGCTCACCCACTAAGAAATCTTGACAAAATTTAATTACCCATGAACCATGAGTGATGTCAAGGCCTCTTTTGCCTACAAGAATCGTCTTTTTCTTAAGTCATTGTTTTTGTTATTGTTTTTATTTTCTTATTGAGATAATCTCCAAGTTAGTTCTTCCTTCAAGGTTTTAACTAATACTGAACAATATTCATATTCAGATTCAGGTTGGGATCGGGATTGGGGGTTGATTTCTTCATCTGCATTTGCAGCATTTCTTTCCTCATCAAACAGTCACTCTCATCTTTCTTTTCTTTCTTTAATTTTTCCCATTTAATTTCCTGACAATTGAATACTACACTCTTTACAGGCAGCCGAAAGAAATAAGTTGAGAGATACAAAGACATGACATGAAATGAAATCAACAATCGCAATCGAAAACAGGAGAATAAAAAAAGGGGGATGACTACACATACATGAGTTTTTATCCCAAACATACATTATAAATGCATTGGGCTTACTTCTCACTAAAAGTCCTGTGTAAGCAATAACAATGCTGGGTGTCTACATCATAAGTCCATAGCTAAGAAAAACAACAGATAAAAACAGAAGTCTAAGAGTTAATACAATATCATACGGTTAAAAGATGAACACGTGAGGAACAGAATTGTTGGCTTTAGACTTGAGAGTATAGACTTGAGAAAGTGCAAATTGCATCCGGGCGACATAATCCAAAAGCAAACAGGCAAGCAACATCCTCTATATCAATGTTCTCCACCATGACAGAAGAATGGAAACTCCAATCTGCACTATATATTCATCTAACAGTACACAGTACTCTATCAGCAACAAAACCGCATCAAAAGAAAATCAAAAGTAAAAGCGTTGGCGCCAATGTAGCTGCAGTCAATCATCAATGGTAATCACATCTGCATACACAAGTGAAGGAGAAAGCCGTGTACATAAGAAGACAAAACATCCAATTAAGGAGTATTGCCTAAACTTTGATGGATTAAGGAGGTCACCACTTTATCAATATCACTTTTCGATTCCGTTTGTGAGTTGCAAAAATGAACTCTGTTATTCCCCGGCCAACAACCACCCCCTGCACCCTACCCCTCCATTCTCACCAACATGATCCATTCCTACAGACACATGTCGCCACCGCCACCGCCTCACCTACCTTCTCCCTCCTAAGTTCACCCTCGATGCTGAGATTGGTATCATCGGGCCTATTGGTCGTACCGACTGCAAGATTGAAACTTTAGGGGTTATATAGGGGCCGGGTCAGGTGCAGACCATACCATACCATACGATACCATAGCTTCTTAGAGAATAAAAAGATGGGGCAAAGATTGAAAAATAGGGGCTGGGCCGGGTGCAAACCATACTATAGCTTCTTAGGGGATCATGTTGTAAATAGTAAAATTTTAATTGTAAAGTTGGTAAATTTTATCACTTAATGACATGACAGAATTGCTTACAGGAGCTCTGATAAAAGACTGTAGGTATAACTTTATACGACAGAGTTGCTTACATAGACCTAATGTATTTTGAATTTGACATGCTAGCTCTTTATGATCTCTATTACTCTCTTCTAGATATTGTACTTTTAAACTTATGCTCTCAAATAAGATGCATTTGTTAATAGTTAATTTATAATGACTAATTATTTGAAAAGAAAATGGTATGTTTTCCTAACTTGCACATACTATTTTAATTACGTATATTTATTTGAATGATCTCATAGCAGAGTAATAATGATCAGAGATGCTTACATGCATCCTTTTTTTTTTTTTTCCCTCTCTTTTGCAAAATGAAACAAATATATATATATTTTTCCTTTTCTTAAATTTGTTAATATTATAACAGTATTATTATTATTTTTTATAAATTTAAGAAAAGTTGTAGCTAATTAAGTTGCTTTTCAAATTGAGCCCTTATATTTCTATTTCTGGACTTTCTCTTCCTCTTCTTTCGGAACTATTTGTTCCATTCCTCTGGAGGTGAACCTGAATCTTTTCCTCTTCTTTCACAAATGAAATGATGAAGAAATACACAGAGACATGAAGAAGAAGAAGAAGAAGAAGAAACAACAAAATGGAAAAATGAAAATAAGGTAAGATTAGTAGCTTTGGTTATCTTTGTTTTCCCCTTTTACTAGCTAGGGGTTAGGGTGCTCTATATTTCAATTAGGTTTTTATTTAATATTATATATCTTTAACCGTTAATGCATATATATTCGGTTGAAAGTTGAGAGAAGAATATGATGGTTTACGATTTCATTTTCTTTTGTTCTTTGGCAGTAATAATTTTTTATTTGATCGTTCCTTCCTTAATATATACCCTGTTTCCTGAGATTAATTCATGTTCTTTTCTTCACTTGTGTGCATCGATCAATCATTAGATATTTTCATTTAAAGTTGCTGGTTATTTATTTGTTTTAACTAACTAATTAAGGGTACGTACGTACGTACGTATGATGTTTGGGATTGACATTTCTCTCTTTATAATTAATTAAGAAAAATCCTAATTGATTTGATTGATTGTATTAGCTAGGTACGTAGAGTGCCCGGCCACAAATTCATAAATAATCATTGATCGATCGATCGAAAGGAAGCACCTAAGTAGAGAGCAACCTGCAGAGGCAACCAGACTCGATCAGAGTGGGAAATCATCGATTATTCAGACTATCAATTTGAAAGAAGAAAAAAAAAAGAAGAAAAAAAAAAAAGAATATTAATTTATATAATGTCAGGAGAAGCTCCAGCTTCGCAACCTCCAGTTTCATCATCTACTACAAATAATAATTCAAATTCAGAGAATTCTCCGGGAACAGATGACGACAATGGTAATGTAAATTTACCATCTCCTCCTGCTCCTCCTCCTCTTCTTCCTTCTTGGCCTCCACCTCCACTACCATCTCCTAATTCTCAATCACCACCAAATTATTGGAATTCATCTCCACCACTTCCGCAACCACAACTACCACCACCACCACCATCACCATCACAACCATCAGCAACACCGCCTTCTTCTTCTTCTTCCGATAGTGGCATTGTACTTGGTGGTACCTCACCACCACCACCACCACCACCTTCACCTCCTCCTCCAACAACTCCGACTCCAACCCCACCTCCAACTTCTTCATTTACACCTCCGTCTCCACCTCCGTCTCCGTCTCCGTCTCCGTCTCCATCCACCATACCAAATGAACCACCTCCTCCTCTATCTGCTCTGTTTGTTCCACCACCACCTCCTCCTCCTTCGTATCCACCACCACCCTTCTCTCCTCCTGATCACCCATCTTCTCCACTATTAATTCCTCCTCCTCCTCCTCCTCCACCATCATCTGTAACAGCAGCAGGGTCACCATCCAGTTTGCCTTTATCACCACCACCACCTAACAAAGTAGCACTTAAGTCATCACCACCCACTAGTGACTCTTCAACCAATTTAGATGTATCCTCTTCCTCCCATCCATCTTCTCATGACCACTCATCACCTTCTAATTCAAATAACACTACTGTTGTCATTGGAGCTATTGCTGGGGGAGCTGTGGCCTTTGCTATTGCTGCTCTCATTGCTGTGGTGGTTTTTCTCGTCTTAAAGAAGAAGAAGAAGAAGAAAGGATCAACTGCAGATCATGACTTGTCAGGCCAATCCAAATCAAGAACCTTGTTTTCAAAACAAGCTGCAGGTAATTAATTAGTCCCATGCATCGAGATTGTTCTGTTTATAATTTCAATCCATGTAAAGCAGCTAGTAGTACTACATTCTATGGTTAATTATTATCAGAATGTCAATATTTATTTATTTACTAGATTTGAACGTGGGCACGTGCCTACGGCACGTCTTCGGAAAATTACAGCATATGAAAGTCTTGTAAACAGTAAAATAACAATTATGTAGCTCAAGTTTGAATAGTAAAACAATAATTAGAACTTTGAGTGTTTCTATTAGTATATGTTGAAAAATATTTATAAATGGGGGTGCAAAATCCAACTTCTTAGAACTTTGAGTGTGAAAAATGATGAAATTTAACTGTTAATGAGATATTTGCTATTTTCAATGTAACATGTGCAATAAAAAAAACATAAAATATCTGAAAATTTACAAACCTGAAATATGAAAATATATATTTCTAGTAAACAGAGAGAGAATGAGAGAGAGAGAGAAATAGAGAGAGAGAATAAATAAATAAATAAATAAATAAATAAATAAATAAATAAATAAATAAAGGAGTTGTTTTGGGGAGATTTGAATTTGAGTTTGGGGGGAAATTTTTGAGCGGAAAAATATGTTTTGTGAGGTTAGATCTGGACCATTGATTTCAACCCTATTAAAGGAGAGTCACTTGATAGCTTTCTTTGTGTTTTATTATATAGATTTATTTATTTATGTTACAGACATTAATTAAAATTGATCGCTCGACCACTGAAGAAGCCTAGCTCCCTCCCTCCTTAATTTCCTCTGTTTCAGATAATATGTTTTATGCTCCAAAGCAACCTGCAGCACCTTCTTCTGCTCCCATTAACAGTTATGGAAGTCATGGAGGAGTAGTTCCAGGGTATCACCCTCGCCCTGTGTTGCCGGATTCTGGAGGATCCAAGCTTTGGTTCAGCTATGAAGAGTTGAGAGATTTCACAAATGGTTTTTCTCAAGAAAATCTCCTTGGTGAAGGTGGATTTGGATGTGTGTATAAGGGTTACCTCCCAGATGGAAGAACTGTTGCAGTGAAACAACTTAAGGTTGGTGGGAGTCAGGGAGAGAGAGAATTTAGAGCTGAAGTGGAAATTATTAGTCGTGTTCACCATCGTCATTTGGTCTCTCTTGTCGGATTTTGTGTAGATGAACATCAGCGGTTGCTCGTCTACGACTATCTTCCAAATAAAACTTTAGAGTATCATTTGCATGGTAATTATTTTTTCTTCTTCTTCCATTTAATTAGTAAATTTTAACTGTTTCTCTCTTAATTTCGACAATTGATTATATTTATTTATGAGTAAAAACAACAACACAACAATTGATTAGTATATTTTATCATAGCTTAAAGGTTTAATAATTAATATGGGCTCAGTTCCTATTGACCAGGGAATGGGCTGCCTGTTTTGGAATGGTCAAAAAGAAGGAAAATCGCCATCGGTTCTGCTCGTGGACTGGGATATCTGCATGAAGATTGTACGAACCCGACAAACACTAGTCCATTCACCATTTTTGTAAATGTATTATTAATTGACTAGTTACTAGCATGCAAGGTATATATATCATTCTCTCTTCTTCTGCCTTTTAGGTCATCCTCGGATCATTCACAGGGACATCAAATCAGCTAATATTCTTCTGGACAATTGCTTTGAAGCACAGGTATATGTACTCCTATTTTTTACTTCATTGACCAGGATTACTAATCTTCAAGTAATTTTGTAATTTTTAGTTCATTGACCAGGATTACTAATCTTCAAGTAATTTTGTTGGTGGACTTTTATTTACAACTAATCATTCCCATACTATTCAAACTTGAGCTATATAATTGTTGATTTACTCTTTACAAGGCTTTTTATATGCTGTATCGTTCTGAAGACGTGCCGTAGGCACGTGCCCATGGACAAATCTAGTACTATATTTATATTCCTGCAACAATTCTTATAATATTCGTTATTACAGGTTTCTGACTTTGGGCTTGCAAAGCTTTCAAATGATACTCATTCGCACGTTTCAACTCGTGTCGTGGGAACTTTCGGGTACATACTCAACAAAATTGACTTATTCCCCTTGTTGTCTTTCCTTTTTTTTGGCAGTGCATACCCTTAAATACGATAAAAAGTGAGAATATTATGCTTTTGACATATTAGTTGGGCCATCCTAATTCAAAATTCATGACAACCATTTGTTTAACGAATATATACATAGAGAGAGAAGTCTCCTTCCGTTGTGAAGTAGTCATGGTGTGCACTCGGCCTTCAGGTCTTCGTATCGACGATCTGAATCGTTTACATTGATTTACACGTTTAAATTAGTCTAAATATGTATAATCAAGTCATTTAAAATTTATTTACCCATCCATCATGTCATTATTAAAAAAAATGATTTTCAGCCATAAATTTTTGAAACAATTCAATGCATGGGCAAATAAATTTCAAATGACTTTGATTTTACTTATTTAGACTAATTTAGACATGTAGATCAATGTGAACGGTTCGAATCGTCGATACGAAGGCCCGAAAGCCGAGTGCACACGGAGTGCATACCATGGGTAGTGCACAACAAAATGGTTCAGATAGTCGATACGAAGGCCCGAAAGCCGAGTGCACACAGAGTACACATGGAGGCTAGTATATATATATATGTGTGTGTATATATATATATATACATACATATAACAATGCTCCATTGCAAACGGGTTTTGTGCAAACGGGTATACAAACAACTTAAGCCATTGTTGGAAACAACGGCGTAGGTTATAAATCTAAGCCATTGCTCCAAAACAACGGCTTAGGTTATAAACCTAAGCCGTTATTCGAAACAATTGCTTCAGTGGTTTGCATTGGAGCATTGCTTATATATATATAACACAGGCTGGAGCCAATAGGCTCTAGCCCATTCCGTCAAAAAAATCAATCACACCATTTAATGTATTTTGAGCAGGAAACTTTCTGTATAGGAGTTGGTTTCCTTTTTGGACGGAGAATAAGTTTTATAACCCAGCTTGTTGGGGTTCATGAATATTATACTCCATATTTTTGTTGTATGTTTTGTTAAACGACTTAATAATGGAACGCAGGGGTAGTTTTTCCGACCGATAGATTAAAAAATAAATTTGAAAAAAAAAATGAATGTGAGAATATGTAGAACAATCAGCGCAAAAAAGAAAAGTTAGGAAAGAAAAAGTATAAACATTAATAAAACAACCAAAAAGTTCTTCTCAGCCATCGGTCTTCTCCTCTCTCTGCCCAAGAGACTCTTCTTCTTTAGATTTTGTTGCTGCTTTGCATTGACAATGAGGACAGTATTTCCTTCTATTAACATTTTTTTTTTGATCATAAAAGGTTAGGCCTAGGCCTCCCCCGTGCTTCATTAAAAAGTTTTTAATAAAACAATAATCATACGCGGACAATGTAGTTCATCACCCACAAGCGGGCCATGAAGCTCATTCTCCGACCAAAATACAGGAACCCCTACCAGACATGGTAGTGGCAGACCCCCAAAATAGATACATCCAAAATACAAGCCCCCAAAGGGCAAACAAGCACCAAATCCCAAAATATACCCAAAATACATGCACCCCCAAATCCCACCATGAAGACCCGTGTGCATGTTCCACTCTCCATCGACCCCGGTGGTTACCCTGCTTGCGATGTTCCCTCCCTTTCCTGTGGTTGATCCTGACTGGTGGCCACGTCTGTGTACATATCCTTTATCTTCTTCGTAAGTTGTTCACCTGCCGTGTTAGACCAGAATATGATGTTAGCAATAACCTTGAGGAGCAATTGTTGATGCATGATGTGTCTGTGAGTAGTTCTAAAAATTCTATTGTTCCTTTCTAACCAAATACCCCAGCATATAGCTGCAACCCCAATGCCCCAAATATCAAAATTCATGCTTTGAATGTGTTCTAGTTTCCAGCCCTCCCAAGCGTCGGTTATCGTTTGTGGTCCTGCCCCTTGGCTACCCAATCTGTGAAGTAGATCCTCCCAAATTGGCCTTGCAAAGCTGCATGTCACTAGAAGATGGTCTACCGTTTCATTATCCTGGTTGCACATAACACAAATAGTCGGACCTAGCCATCTTCTCCTGGCCAAGTTGTCCCGTGTTAGAATTGCATTCTGGCCAGCCAACCAATTAAAGCACCTCACTTTAAGTGGTACTTTCGCCTTCCAAACTGGGTCGTTTACTCGAACTCCCCCGTCGCTTATCCTTTTGTACGCTGATCTCACCGAGAAGACGTTGCCTTTTTCCGCTTCCCATTTAGGTTTGTCTTCCTGATCGCGCCCCGCTGGTTTCCAATCTTGTAGGAAGTTAATAAGCTCCTGTTTTTGTCTTCTGGCCTCTCTGTTTAACCCGGTAGTAAGTCTCGGCCTCCACTCCTCATTCCTCCAGTTCCTATCCACCCGATCAAACTTATCTGTAGCGAATTTGTAAGCTACTGGGAATCTTCTCTTTAGAGTAATCGGTCCACACCATTTGTCCTTCCAGAAACATGTGTTGGCTCCATTGCCAATAGAAAATGTAATCCCTGAGATGAAGATGTCTTTAGTGTGAGTCACCCCACGCCAAAACCCCGACGCTGTATCCTGATTTTTCTGTTTCTGGTGCATGCAGCGATTCTTCCAGTAAGACGCCTTAATTAGTCTTGCCCATTTTGCCTTGGTCTTAATTTTGAGTTTCCACCACCATTTGCATAGTAAAGCTTGATTCATTTGATGAATATTGACCACCCCCAATTCACCAAGCTCTTTTCGTCTGCAAACAATACCCCATTTGATAAGTGCATATCCTTTCCCTTCTGATGACCCATGCCATAGAAACCGTCTTCTAAGTCTGTCGATTTTCCTGGTAACCCAAACCGGTATCTCGTAAAAAGACATATAGTAAAGAGGGATAGCACTCACCACCGAATTGAGCAAAATTAGGCGACCTCCAAGAGACAACATTTTACCTTTCCATCCCTCTAATCTGCTAGCAATTCTGTTGATGAGGTCAAGCCAGTCTATCCTCTTAAGATTTCCAGTGCCGATCGGTAATCCGAGGTACTTAATAGGTAGTTTCTGTACCTGGCAGTTAAGAATATTGGCAATAGTGTTGTCCCGTTCTTCTGGATCCCCCAAAAAAGTGATAGAGCTTTTGTGGACTGGAATTTTTAACATTTTCTTCTATTAACATTTTCTTCTAGAGAAGACTGGAATTTTTGGAGGCAATGATTATTATTATTATTATTATTATTACCGTTTTTGCCAAGGCTGAAAAAAGTTTCCTGGTTCTCTCACAAATTGATTTAGATAATTCTTATTCTTATCATGACCATATATCTTGTTGTCACATTTAATGGTGTTTGAGGGATAATTTCTTTTTCAGGTATATGGCACCAGAATATGCTTCAAGTGGAAAATTAACTGACAGATCTGATGTATTTTCATTTGGAGTTGTGCTTCTAGAGATAATTACAGGGCGCAAACCTGTTGATCCATCTCAGCCATTGGGAGATGAGAGTTTAGTTGAATGGGTATGCAAAATTCAATATATATGATCGAGGCTTATATTTTTATTTACTGATCATACCCAATTATATATTGATCGATGTTTAATATATAAAGAAGTAAGATCTCTTCAAATTTACTGGTGGTTTATATAGGCTCGGCCGCTATTGGTGCGTGCTCTTGAGACGGGAGATTATGAGGAATTTGTAGACCCAAGGCTTGAGAAGAATTATGTGAAGAGTGAGATGATATCAATGATTGAAGTAGCTGCTGCATGTGTTCGTCATTCTGCTCCTAAACGTCCTCGCATGGCCCAGGTAACAACAACTAAGAAAAAATCAATTAATGCACGATTGCATCAAAAGTTAATCTGGTTAATTTCTAAACTAGTGGAAATTAATGAACATGGTTTACTTTTTTTTTCCTTTTTGCTCTCTTTTGATAATTAACATGATGGAGTTGAAAGAAACTCGATCCAACAAACAAAATATATAAGTCTTACAACCAATATCGATAGAGATTACAAAAGATCGAGGTAGAAATTAAATAGAAAGATACAGAACCGTAGGTACGTAGAAGAGTCAGAAAGAAACTAATTAAAAGAGAGAGAAAAAAGACATGCAGTATTAGCAAGTAAAAGACAATAATTAGCATTAGCTAGCTTAAGTAGTAGTAGTTAATATGGTTTGCTTAATTAATTAACTATAATCATGCATCTTATTTTTATGAAAAATAATCAGGTGCTGAGACAATTGGATAATGGGGGTGATTTGTCAGATTTGTCGAATGGAATGAAATTTGGACAGAGCACACTTTTCAACTCTGCACAGTACTCAGCAGAGGTGCGGAGATTCCACAGATCAGGGACAGACAGTGATGAATTCGGCTCTAACAATGACTCCTCCTCCAGAGAGCACAGCAGGAGGTTAGCATTCAGCGGGGACTTCTCCAACAGGGAGGTCTCCCCATAAGAATGCAGGCATGCAATTAATGGTCGCAAGCAGCTAGCTAGGGTGGCATGCATGGCATATATACAGACAGATCACAGATACATGCGTGCATGCGTGCGTGCGTGCGCGCGCGCATATATATATATATATATATATAGTGAGAGAGAGAGAGAGAACCAGTGACAATGTCTAGCTAGCAGGCCTGATGATGGAGATGGGAGCTCACTTGCAACTTGCTAGTAGCTAGTTGGTTTTTGATTTGAACAACTTATTGATACTTAAATTGATAATATTGCAAGAAAAATTAAGAGAGTAAATACCGCCACCACCATCGGCAGCAGCAGCTAGCAGCTGGCAACAACAAGAGCAGCAGGAGCAAGCCCGTGCAGTATTCATTCATTATTTGTTTATTATTGAAGAATTAATCCGGGGTCGGTCACCCTCTTCTCATTTCCCTGCAGCCTCGTTCTCATTCTCATTCTCATTCTCATTCCATTCCCTAGATCGAACAGCAACCTACTGCATGCCTGTCCTCCAGTAGTGATCACACAGAAAGCAAACACTTACATGAGAAACTATTATTGATCACAGCAAAACTAATTACTATTTTTTTTAAACAAAGACGAAAGCAGGAAAAGAAAAGAAGAAGAAACTACAATAGGTTAATTTTTTAATATGCAGCGCTAATTTGGCACTAATATAGTATACTTAATGTCCCTTTGTAAAAACATACACACACACACACATATGTGTGTGTGTAGATATAATCCACATGCTCTTCCTCTTCTTTTTTTAACTTTTTAGACAGGAATACTTGCCAGCTCGATGGAAAGGGATGGAAAGGGAATGGATATAAAGTTGTGACGTACGTAGTTTTTTTCTAGCAAGTCATGATTATGTATTTCATTGCAAGCAATCATGTTCCAACACACATATACAATTCTGGAAACAGTTTGTTTTACATTTATATTTTTCTGAGCTAAACAGTTTGTTCCCATTTAGAAGATACAGGCAAAATACAGTCCCCCTGGCCACGATTGGGCCTATTACGAAGTTCCCCGTCCAAGTTTCATTTTGTAATCCTGAATTCAAGTTGTAACCATATGCAAACTATAAACTATAAATTCACTTTTATAGGTGCATTATCCGTTACCAGTGTCGGCTCCGAGCTCATGGAAGCCCAAGGTGAATTTTCAAAATGGGCCCCCCATTATATAATGTGAGAAGGAAAAAAAATTATATATATATAAAAAATCGCACAATATTTAAGGCAAAACAAGATATTTTATTATTATAATAATGTATCACTTAAACTGATTTCTTTTCGCATTTCATAATCGCACACTATTTAGGACAAAACAAGATATTTTATTATTATAATAATGTATCACTTAAACTGACTTCTTTTCGCATTTCATGTAGTAAACTCACTAATTAACTGTTCATAATCAAGCATTCTTACTATCTTCTTCTCAATACATAGTAGGCACAATCCATTCAATTTCTCTTGGATATGGTTGAACGAATATAAAACTTACCAATTTCAACTTTGAAAACTTCTTTCTGCAGAAACAACAGTAACCGGTCTGGTCAACAATATCTTATACGCGATCCATGCATTTGGGAATGTCTCGTCCATCATTAGCAAATGATTAAGCAAATCAATTGCCTTCTTTAATTGTGTTTATTTTAAGTTTTTAACCGTGTTCTAAGCTCTCTGGACAGTGAGAAGGGTCATTTTTTTCTACTCTTGTATGCCGGTTATAAAAACTCATATAGACAAATTAAATGTGCATTGTTACTACAATTCTGAAAAAACCGAGATATACACTATCACTATAATTCTGAAAGAAAAAACCGATATATACACACACACGTGAAAACCACCTAGGCCGTTATTTTCAACAACGGCCTAGGTTATAATGCATTATAACCTAGGCCATTGTTTCCAACAACGGCCTAGGCTTGTTTTCACGTTTTCCACGCTACAGTACGTTTTTAATGGAGCATTTCCCTATATATATATATATATATAATATGTTCCATTGCAAATGCCCACCGTTTGTAAACGCGTGCAAACGGCCATCCTAGCTATCGTATCGACGATCTGAACCGTTCAGATTGATCTACACATCTAAATTACTCTAAATATGTCAAATCAAGTCATTTGAAATTCATTTATCCATCCATCATATCATTATAAAAAATAATGATATTTAGCCATACAATTTTGTAACCTTTCAATGTATGGACAAATAAATATCAAATAATTTGATTTTATATATTTAGACTAATTTAGACGTGTAGATCAATGTGAACGGTTTGGATCGTCGATATGATGACCAGGATGTTTGTTTGCACGCGTTTGCAAACGGTGGGTATTTGTAATGGATTTTTGACCTTAAAAATGGCCAAGAATCTGATTGTATGTACTGGCTATATTGCTTCATGTTCTATTTTTCTGTCTGTAGTTTGTAATTTGACCCAGTACACTGTGTTTGTTTGGATAATTTCTCATTAATGAAACAGGGTGGCCATATTTCACTTTTTCCTTTAAAAAAAATGGCCATGAATCGGGGGTCCGAGGCGGCCGCCTCTCTCATCTCTCCATAGTGCCGGCCCTGTCTGTTACATATATATTATATGTATTTCTCTGATCTTCTTTTGATGTTAGGATTTCTATTTTTAATTAGATATGAAATATTGATATGAAATATTGATACATGTATATTATCTGGATTTTAATACTAGTTATGAAAAAAATTATAGTAAAAAGTATGTATTTAATGTTTGAATTTGTATTCGTATTCGGTAGATCGTGTCCGATTTGTATCCGTATCTGAAATTTGCAGATACGAATGTGATTTTTTTCTTCAAATTAAATCTGTATCCATATTCAAATCCGTCTTGAAAATACTGATACGATTACTGGTATAGTCAATATCCGATCTGAATGCATCCCTGGAGACCTTATCTTATTGTGTTAGACTGTTAGGTCTATCTGCATAACTGCAGTGCAGCCACAGCTTCCCATGAGAGAAAAACAGTTAGGAATGTTAGATTTTGCCGGTTGGGTCAATTCACACAGCACCTAGATGGATAGGTTGGTGAAATATTACACATCAAATTTGAATGCAACATGTGCATGCTTGTGAGGAAGAGGTACATTAATGTAGGAATGAAGTTGAGGAGCGGAGAGCAACCTGCAGGATGATATATATTTATTTTATTTATTGTTCTAATTTTAGGTCCACTGCCTTCCACATCGAAACAGCTAGATGGATAGGTTGGTGAATTATTACATAATCAAATTTGAATGCAACATATGCATGCTTGCAGGTCCACCCTGAGTTCCGGGACCGAGAAGAGACGAAATACCTAAATTATTATTTTAAGCTCTTAATAATAATATAATTTTTTTCGCAAAAAATAAGTACCTATATTTACAAGAAAAATATAAATTTGAGATTCCTAAAATTACAAAAAAAAAATTGGGGTCTGAGTCAGCTGCCTCACCGGCCTCTAGGTGGGAGCCGGCCCTACATGCTTGTGAGGAAGGGGTACATTAATGTAGGAATGAAGCTGAGGAGCTGATGAGAGGAGTCAAAGCAGCATGATATTTATTTTATTTTATATTTTAATTTTAGGTTACTGACTTCTACCGGTTAAATTGTTAAAAACCTCACTCCACTTCGATCCTCCTTCAAAAAATTACACTAACCTTTTTTTTTAATGTAAAAAACTACCGTCAACGATGTTTTCAATATATTTTGTTTCAAAAAAACCTCACTTACCTCCTTGCTGAAACATAGTTGGGGGCGATTTTTCACACCAAAAATATAATTAAGTGTGCTTTGCATAAAGGGGTTATAGTTAAGTGAAGTTTTTGGCAATCTAGCCGACTTCCACCCTATCAAGTAGGATTAAAACGACATAACAATAGAATCTCAGAACATGTCATTGTTGATGTCAAAAGGAATCAAGTTGTTGATTCAGATCTGAACAAAAGAGAAGAAAATAGGATCAAGAGGAGGTAGCTACTACCTACCACCTCCTCCTCGTCCACGTTGCTGTCTAACCTTCCACACCTCCTTAATATTCTGAGAATTTCTCCCATACGTATCCCCTCGAACTAACCCAATAGAGTTTTTTTAAAATTTTGTGTCCTTTTTTTAAACAAAAAAAATTTAGTGCGATTTTTTTAAACTGGTCCAAAACTTAGTGTTGTTTTTTTTTAAAATTTAGCCTTTAAAATATAAGTTATTTAAGTTTTTCTTTTTTGTTTCATAATATAAATAACTTTAGGTTTTTTATAAGATATCTTGTCATTTTAAAATATCTATAAATTAATATTCTATGAAATTGTGAACTTTATCCTTATACTTTTTTATAAGAGAAGTAATAAAAAAATTATAGAGGATGACAAGTAGAATATTGTACAATTGATGGCTCATTTATGAGATTCAAAAATCAAGAATATGGAATTCTTTTACTCAATACTAGATTGTTTCTTAATAGTTGTGTAGAAACCTAGAATGACTTATATGTTGAAACGGAGGGAGTAATATACTTGTCCTACTATGCTCCTACGTGTCTCTTGATTCTGAAAAGGGATTGCCAAAGTCTATGATCTGTTCAATAGCTATGTAACGTCCTATATTGGTAACGGCATGCATACCAGATTCTGGTGGCATAAATTGTGTGGTGATTACACACTAAGAGAACTTTTATCAGACCTATATGCACAAACATCATATCCACACCGCATGGTGGCCGGCACTTGGAAAAGAAATTCTTGGAAACCAACCTTAAACAAACTCTTGACCAAGATTCCCAGTACATGCTTAGGGAACTACAGACTCATACCACCAACTCAGGAGTGAAATGTTCATAGGGACCAGATAGGAAAGCCTGGAGACTCGAGAAAAATGGCACCTTCATGGTAGGATCGCTATATAACTGCCTTCATTTCAGCGGTTGTAAACCGAAATGGTCGGCAATTATCTGGAAATTAAAGCCCTGCTTAAAGTAAAAGTCTTCCTATGGTTAATCCTAAACGACGCGATTTTGACTAGAGAGAACTGGGTCAAACGCTAACCGGATATCGATACTTCATATGGGTTCTGCAATACATTTACTTAAACAAGAGAACATCTATTTATGGATTGTCACAGGAGCAAAGCAATCCTCGTAGATGTCCTTAGGGCCCTGAAAACTGCTGAGTATCCCAGTAAGTATGAGGACTTGTGAATCGGCTCGAAATTCGCTTCTGAGAAACGCATTATGAAAGATGCCTGGTATACCGCAATAGCTGCTACGACCTGGGTTCTTTGGCTAGATAGGAATAATTATTATTTTCGTGGGACTATTAATAGTATTTCTAGTAATTTAACTCATATTTTTATTCTGGGCTACTATTGCAGCGACAAGTCTGAGATGGAGGATTGTTAGCGCTTTTCATGTTAAGGAGTACGATGACAGTGAGATCAAGATCGGTCCAATGCTTGATTGAGGGATGCTTCCTTTGTTCTATACTTTTAATGGATCCACACCCAGGGTCTGTTGGGAGGATCTCGTAGTCTTGTTATACTTTTGTTGTTACTTTCTTGTATGCTTCTATGATTGTTCCACCCTCCCATGTCTGGGGGAGGTCATATGCTTTATTTCTGTAATTTTGCTGAGCACTTTAAGTTTGTTTTATTAACATCTTATTAATGAAACATGGTTGCTATACTCTATATTTTCCTTCAAAAAAAATTAGACCTTCTATCCCTCTGTCACATCAATCACACCCTACAATAATATGAATATGATGATATCCTGTTAAAGCAAGTAGACCCGGTAAGTAGAAATCCAACCATCAATTTTACTGTTAAACAATTCTCATCAGAGTAATTATACACCCACTACTTTCTCCACTAACTTAGGTGGTACATTATTATTGATGGCTACTCTACAATAAACTCTAATAGTAGCATGTCACCTAAGGTATTAAAAAGAAAGTTAATGCAGAAGATAGTGAGTATAGCATTGCTCTTCTCATTAATATATTGACGTATTTATCAGAATTAGTTGGTCCCTGGCTGTCCCTCTCTTTCCAGTGACCTTAACTGAATTTTTCCGAACTGGCCCACTTTTGAAAATATTTACCAAAATGACTCACTTTCGAAAAAAATTACCCAACTGACCAACTTTTGTAGACGTCAGCATTAAACTCTCTTTGCAACAGCGGCATATGTTATTTTGATGTCGTTGTTGCCAAGAGCGGCATCTGTTAAAAAAAAAATTAGATTATGTACTGGAGTAACGACATTAGTTCATTTCCTTTCAATTGTAAACTCTCTGACTTGAAACAAAATTGTAAGTATGGAAACATCTTATAACTGATGCCGTTATCCCTAACAACAGCATCAAAATACCTAATGCCATTATTTTAAATAGCGGCAACAGTTCAAGGAAGATTTCAAATTTTGATTTCAGACCTATTTAACGAGAAGAATTTTTTTTTTAATCTTCTTTAAAATGATGCTGCTATCCCCAACAGCGGCATCAAGTATTTCAATGTCGTTGTTAAGGATATCGGTATCAGTTCAAAAAAGAATTCAAATTTTGATTTCAAACATGTTTAACGAGAAAAAAAAATTTTAAAATTTTTCTTTGAACTGATGCCGCTATTCTCAACAGTGGCTTGTTAAACAGTTCTAAAATCAAAATTAGAAATTTTCTTTTAACTGATACCGCTATTTACAATAAAGACTTCAGATATTTTGATGTCGTTGTTAGTGATAGCGGCATCAGTCATAGGATGTTTCCACACTTACAATTTTTTTCAAGTTAGAGAGTTCACGAATGAGTAGGAAATGTACATATGTCGTTATTTTAAAAAGTGGCATGTGAAATTTTTTTATAGATGCAGTTATTGGAAAAAAAAAACGATATAGAAATAACCTATGCTATTGTTTCCAATAGCATTTTATGTTGATGTATCCAAAACTAGATTAATTTGGTAAATATTTTTGAAAGTGGGTAGGTTTGATAAATATTTTCAAAAAGTGGGCCAAGATGGGAAAATATTCACCTTAACTTTCCTTTATTCTACTTTATATTAGTACTAGATTTGTCGTGGGCACGTCCCTACGGCACGTCTTCGGAACTATATAGCATATGAAAAACCTTGTAAACAATAAAACAACAATTATGTAGCTCAAGTTTGAATAGTATGACATTAATTAGTTGTAAATAAAAGTTCATGCGTTTCCATTAGTATATAATAAAACATAAAGAGAAAGCTATCAATTGGCTCTCCTTCAATACCCCAAAAATCAAAGGCCCATCTCTCCCAAAACAACTTCTTTATATATATATATATATATATATATAGAGTTAGTCTATTAAGAGATGGAGAGCTGGGCTCCTTATCTGAGCTGGGAGCGATCAGCCGTCTGATCAAACTTGATGGAGATCGGACGGCTGATCTCTCTTCCGCTCTATCTTCAGATTTTTAGAGGGGTAGAAGGGGAATACCCCTTATCTCACAGCCTTATCTCTTCTCTCCCTTCGATTCCTTATCGAAGAAGCCTTATCTCTTCTCTCCCGCTCTCTCTCTCGTTCCAAACCCTAATCTGAGCTCTCCACTCCCGCTCTCGAATCCCGCTCTCGATCTGCTTGGAATCCTCTCTTCTCTTCCTCACCCGATCTGAAACCCTAATCACGGCTACTTCGAAACCCTAATCGAAGGATCCTTTCGAAACCCTAATCGCCACCTTCCTCTTCGAAACCCTAATCGCCACCTTCCTCCCGCCCCCTCTATCTTTCTTCACTCACCCGTGACAAACCCTACCCCTACCATGAATCCAGTATACACCTTCGATTCCTTATCGACTAAGCCTACCTCTCTTCTCTCTTCTCTCCCGCTCTCTCTCGTTCCAAACCCTAATCAACCCCTTCCCGGCTGAGCTTTCCTCCGCCTTTCTCTTCAGATTTTGAGAGGGTTAAAAGGGGTATACCCCTTATCTCACAGCAGATCGCGTAAACCACTTGGATTCCTTATCGATTAAAGCATCGATTGGAGTGGTGCTTTGCTTTGAATGTCTCATCGATCGGAGGTGGAAGTGATTAGCCGTCTGATCTCTCATATTCCGGAGGGAAGTATTTGACTCTCATAAATGCTTTATTGATATCTGTTTAATTTCTTGCATTTTATTTCGGTTTTGTTCGTAGGCAATGATGAGATTGATTTGGATATTAGTTGGTCAAATAATTTTGGGGCTTTCAAATTATGATTTCGAAGAGATTTTTGATTGTGTACCATGATATTTATTCAAAGTTGAGTACACACCTGGGGTTTGAGCGGGAGAGAAGAGATGAAGGCTTGAAAGTATCAATTTTTGAGTTTTAACAATAGCTCAATTCACATAAATTTTGGGCACGGATGACTCACAAGGGTTTAGGCAGTGATGCAAAACACTTTATATGATCTGAATAATTATTTCAATCCTGTTTTAAGTATTCTTGATTATTTATCTATCATATTCTAGTTGGCGTGGCAGTCCAATGCAGCCCTACTTATGATGACTGTTTTCTGAGCCTATAATAACCCCCCCCCGTCCCGATAAGGCACTCAGTTCCCCAACTCTTAATAGACTTACTCTATATTTGATCTGCACAGTTGTTGATAAGCTCCAAACAACACAGACAGAACATGAAATATCATTTTTTTCCGCCCAGAACAAACACAGATAGATCATGAAGCATACAAAAACAAACTGTATATTAGGCAGTGATGCTAAACACTTTATGATCTGAATACTTATTTCAATTTGTTGTATTTATTCTTGATTATATATCTATCATATCCTAGTTGGCGCGGCACCCCAAGTGCAGCCTTTGTTATGGATAGTCTGTTCTGAGCCTATTTGTTATGGACAGACAGAGCATGAAGTGTGCAAAATTTGTAATGCTCCAAACAACAGAAAACTAGATTTTCTAGTAACTGACGTTGGATGTGTATGCGTTGGGTACTCATCTAAGCCTTTTGGTTTTTTGAGTCTCTCAAATGCTATGGTTGGTGTAGGCCGTGATGCAAAACAGAACATGATCTGAATATTTACTTCAGGATTGTTGTATTTGTTCTTGATTGTATATCTATCATATCATAGTTGGCGTGGCACCCCAATGCAGCCCTTGGTATGAATAGTCTGTTCTGAGCCTACTAGTATTATTTCAACCACAATTATAGTTTCTGTTGTTCAGTATGAGCATAACAAATTTTGCATTCTACATGCTCTGTCTGTGTTTGTTCCCAACTGACAGATTTTGCTTGCTTCATGATATATCTGTGTCTGTACTGGACTGATATAATCTTTAAACAACATGCTCTATACATCATAAGGTGTTTGTGCTTGTTCTTGGCTGTTTGAAATTTGTATGCTTCATGCTCAATCTGTGTTTTCTCTGGTCTGGAGGGAAAAATGAGACTTCATGTTCAGTCTGTGTTGTTTATGATTATTTGAAATTTTGAAGCAAGCATGGTCTGCCAGTGCTTGTTCTTGGCTGTTTCAAAATTTAATACTTCATGCTCAATCTGTGTTTTCTCTGGTCTGGAGGGAAAAATGAGACTTCATGTTCAGTCTGTGTTATTTATGAGCATTTGAAATTTTGAAGCAAGCATGGTCTGCCAGTGCTTGTTCTTGGCTGTTTCAAAATTTAATACTTCATGCTCAATCTGTGTTTTCTCTGGTCTGGAGGGAAAAATGAGACTTCATGTTCAGTCTGTGTTGTTTATGAGCATTTGAAATTTTGAAGCAAGCATGGTCTGCCAGTGCTTGTTCTTGGCTGTTTCAAAATTTAATACTTCATTCTCAATCTGTGTTTGCTCTGGTCTGGAGGAAAAAATGAGAGTTTGTGTTCTGTCTGTGTTGTTTAGGAGCTTTACAAATTTTGCATACTTCATGGTCTGCCTGTGCTTGTTCTTGGCTGATTGAAGTTTGTATGCTTCATGTTAAATACTGTGTTTGCTCTGGTCTGGAGGGGAAAATGAGACTTCATGTTCAATCTGTGTTGTTTATGAGCTTCACAAATTTTGCTCAATTCATGGTCTGCCTGTGCTTGTTCTTGGCTGTTTAAAATTTTTACACTTCATATGCTCCATCTGTGTCTGCTCTGGTCAGGGGGAAAAAGTGAGACTTGAAGCTCTATTTGTGTTGTTTATGAGCATTACAAATTTTGTAAACTACATGCTCTGTTTGTCTTAGCTCTAAGCTTACAAATTTTGTCATTCTTCATGATTTGTTGGTGTTGGTTTTGATCGAGGAGGAATATTTAACACTACATGAATTTTGAACTTCAGGTTCAAACGGTGTTTTCCTGAGCCTACATTATTTATTTGAAATTTTGTTCTCTTTTGGAATCGACTATCTGTTATCTGTTTGTCTTCGTCTTTTCCATGTTCACTAATTTCAGATTGCTTTGGATTTCAGGTAGAATTCAGCATGAAGTGCATTTTGGAGTGATTGAAGACTGCAGTACGGCCAAATTATATATTCGGACCAAATTTTGTAAATTATGTCATCTACATACAGTTATTAATAAATGTACTATGCTGTAAATGGCCATATTTCTTATGCTGTAGAAAATTTGTGAACTGTCACTTTGCAATTCTAAGGTTGATCCAATATCTTGCAAATAATCTGTTCGTTATTGTCTTAATTTAATGATTTAAATTATGTGTTTTTTTGGGTGTATTACGCAGTATGGCGTGTCCACCTGATTTTCATGCTCAAAGCTTCAAGTAACCAAGTAAACAAAATAAGATAAGCTGAGAAGCAACACAGACAAAACATGATGTATGCAGAAATTGTAAAACTCACAAACAACACAGGTGGAGCCTGAAGTATACAAATTTCAAACAGCCAAGAACAAGCACAGGCAGAACATGAATAATTTATAAATTTGTGAGTCTCATAAACAACACAGACTGAACATGAAGCCTCATTTAATACTCCAGACCAGAGCAAACACAGATTGAGCATGAGGTGTACAAATAGCCAAGAACAAGCACAGGCAGACCATGAAGTATGCAAAATTTGTAAATCTCCTAAACAACACAGATTGAACTTGAAGTCTCATTTTCCCCTCCAGACCAGAGCAAAGACAGATTGAGCATGAAGCATACAAATTTTCATCACTGCCAAGAACAAGCACAGGCAGAACATTAAGTATGCAAAATTTGTAAGGCTCATAAACAACACAGATTCAACATCAAGTCTCATTTTCTCCTCCAGACCAGAGCAAACACAGTATTCATCATGAAGCATACAAATTTCGATCAGCCAAGAACAAGCACAGGCAGACCATGAAATATGCAAAATTTGTAAAGCTCATAAACAACACAGACAGAACATGAAATCTCATTTATTTCTCCAGACCAGAGCAAAGACAGATTGAGCATGAAGCATACAAATTTTCAAACGGCCAAGAACAAGCACAGGCAAAACATTAAGTATGCAAAATTTGTAAGGCTCATAAACAACACAGATTGAACATCAAGTCTCATTTTCCCCTCCAGACCAGAGCAAACACAGTATTCAACATGAAGCATACAAATTTCGATCAGCCAAGAACAAGCACAGGCAGACCATGAAATATGCAAAATTTGTAAAGCTCCTAAACAACACAGATTGAACATGAAGTCTCATTTTCCCCTCCAGACCAGAGCAAAGACAGATTGAGCATGAAGCATACAAATTTTCAAACGGCCAAGAACAAGCACAGGCAAAACATTAAGTATGCAAAATTTGTAAGGCTCATAAACAACACAGATTCAACATCAAGTCTCATTTTCCCCTCCAGACCAGAGCAAACACAGTATTCAACATGAAGCATACAAATTTCGATCAGCCAAGAACAAGCACAGGCAGACCATGAAATATGCAAAATTTGTAAAGCTCATAAACAACACAGACAGAACATGAAATCTCATTTATTTCTCCAGACCGGAACAAACACAGATTAAACATGAAGTATTAAATTTTGAAACAGCCAAGAACAAGCACAGGATGACCATGACGTATGTTGAAATGTGTTCGGCGCTGACGATCTCCTCGTTCTTTCTCTTCGATTCCTGCACCAAAAAATTCATCAAATAGAAGAAAATTCAAGTACGTATGACACACGTTCATGGTTAAAAATTGTAGGCTCAGAAATAGTGCAAAAAAAAACATTATCTCATTCACTTGGATTTTAAAAATTCAAGGCGGCTCAGAAAAACAACAATTACCACTTTAATATCTCGTAAAAACTTACACGGTTGCATTGTTAAAGGAAAACATCTCCCGAAAAAGCATTCAGCTTCTGATCTCTTAATAGACTTATCGGAGCTGGAGAAGATCAACCGTCTGATCAAAGTTGATCACGATCCGACGGCTGAGCTAGACTCTGCCTTTCGGGTCAGATTTTAAGAGGGTTAAAATGGGTTAACCCCTTATCTCAAATCAGATAGCGTATACCACTTCGATTCCTTATAAATTAACCCTTCCTCTCTTCTCGGGTCAAAACAAAACCAAAATAAACATGAGGTTGAGCATACATCAAAATAATCAAGAAACATGAAATCATGCATAAAATTTTCATCACTGCCGCATTGAAGTTAAATCAAATTGCATATAGAGTCAAATTTGGAATTTTGAATTTGACACTAGGGCCGCTTTATTAAGGCACACCGGCTAGTGTTCAGGAACAAAATTCAAGTTGCATATGCTTTTCATCATTGCCTACTAAATAGAGAATATATGAACTTCAAATTAGAAATTTTTTACCGACTTGGGCATCATTATTTTTCTGAGAATGATTTACCTGCAAACAAACAAAACAAGTAGGTTAAGTTAATAATTGCGTTAGAATGTAATAAACTAATATAACGGCAGTTATATATGACACTTACCTTGCAAAAGACACAGAGATCAGTCAACAAAGTTCATGCTATATTCGGAGGATCCTCTATTATAGGTTGCATTGTTGGGACTGTAGTAGAAGCTTGTGACTCATTTATAGTAGAGCTACACGTTCAATGTTCACAAAACGAAATTAAAATTATACTAAGTACACAAATGCAAAAAAATTTAAACTTTGTATTTAATTACTTACCTTTGCTTTAAAGGACAAGTACGACTGTCATGATTAACCATTTTATTGCACAAGCGACACTTTCTCAATGGCTTCGCAGCCATCTCCAATGCTTTCTCCCTACCCCCTTTGATGCGCTTCCCACTACCCTTGGTTTTTGCAATATCGGGAACTTGAATATGGACTGTTCTAGGTAGTGAACTAGTTGTTGGTTGTTGTGATTCGTGGGGCATATCTTGTTGCAATTCTGCAACAACACCAACTAGTAATGTTTTCGCCTTTTGGCGCATCTCCTTTGATGAGCGAGCAATCCTCATCACTTTGTTGAATTCATTGGACAATTCCACCATGTCCAAATCTTGTGGACTGCCGTAACTACCGATTATTTCAGCACCAGCATCATCATATACAATCTCGGTAGTTACAGAGACGGTCCACCTCTTCAAAATATAACATTGAGGCAGGGAATCAACAAACTCATTCCTCAATACCACGAGGATGTGTCTACAAGGAATGCCCTCAACTTCAAATTTACTACATGTGCAAGTCCCAGCAATATCCATCCCCTTGTAAACTACATCTCTTGTTTTATCATGCTGTACAGACTTGGCCATTCTCCTGACAATATAGTGTCGCACACTACCATCGTCAGCTTTCATTAAAGATGCGTAATTCAAGCTTTCAACTAGTTCAGCCTGAAATATATGAAATTTGGACCGGGTGTACTGTTCAGACATTTGGGACTCAATTTCAAAACCTGTTTGCAGCTTTGGTTTGGTATGCAGAGTGGTGTAGTCAGCTGCTAACTGATTCTGTCTTTGTTTCCTTATTGCCCTTTCAAATCTGGTCAGAAATTCATGCAGAGAATTTTTACTGCTAACATACTTATCAACAAAAGCATTCATGCTTTCTGATCTCTGAGTTGTGCGAATACCAGCAGTAAAAATATGCTTGGCATAAGCCGGTATCCACTTCTCACGAAGCGAATAAATGTCAGAAAGCCAAGGACAACCTGTTATTGGGATATGTATCAAGTACTAATAAAAAAGAAGAAAAAAGTCCAAACATAAGAATAATTTATCAAAACAAGTAATACCTGCAATTTGCACGTTAGCGTGCATTACGTCATTCCATCTCATCTCAAACTCTTCTGGGGTCTCAGATTCCCAGATGCAGCTGTGGAATGGAATGCTAAAATCACTATTCAAACCCGGGCCACCAAGCTTATCGGGAAGCTTTTTAAGAATGTGCCACATGCAAAGCCTGTGGCTCGAATCAGGAAAACAGATCCGAATTGCATTATCCATTGCAGGATCTTGGTCCGTGATGATCACTTTTGGTGGAGACCCACCCATTATTTCACCCCATTTTTCAAACAACCAAACAAAAGAATCGGTGGTCTCCTTATTTACAAACGCCGCACCAAAATTTACAGATTGCCCATGATGATTAACTCCGGTGAACGGCGCAAAAACCAACTTGTATTCGTTGGTATCATATGTGGTGTCAAAAATTAGCACGTCACCAAAATGTTTGAAAGCCTTCCTGGCAATAGCATCAACCCATAATACATGAGTTAATTTGTTGTCTTCATCAACCTTGTAATGAAAACTGAATGAAGGATTCATCTCTTTTTCCTCTTGGAAGTGCTCCAACAATATATCGACATCATAAGGTCTCATACCATCCCTCTCTCTTTGCAAGGAATTTCTAATATCTTTTTCAGTACAATTAATATTACTGAAACCTTCATTTTCTATTTCCATGAAGGACATAAACTCTGAAGTTCGTATATTAGCCTCTTTGAAAGTACTGAGTAAGCTTTTTTGCGCTTCAGATACATTTCTATTCTGTCTTAGAAATTGTTGCGTTCGAGGCGTGACACAAATATGACTGTGCTCCTCAACAAACCTACGGATTGACCATCTCCCGTCAACATCCCTTTGGATTCGTATTTGAGCCATACAGTCTTCTTTCGTTATTGCCCGTTTCCTTCTCTTGATCAAAATTGAAGAAGATTCTTCATTATCACCGGTTGTATCAACCGGCTTGCCTTGTTTTGAACAAACAAACTGTTGTGAATATCTATCCTTTGTGGTAGGATCAACCATCGTTGCAGACTTTCGTACGGAAAAGCCGCATAATTTTGCATATGTTTTGTAAAATTCAAATCCATCTTCTAAGGTTGCAAATACTAAACCAACAAGTGGTTTAGATGCATCATCAACATCCCTCCAACTGGACTGAACATCCTGGCTTAGTAATTCCTCATTTTCAATCTCCATCCTTCATAGGAGAATGAGACAACAAAAATTAAAAATAAATAAACTCTCTAATCTTTAACTGTCAAATAGAAAAATTGTGGCCCCAAAAAAGGTAACAAAAAAAAACTACGTCTTAACACAATCTACTCTATTCACCAAACCCTAAAGGACCTTTTCTGGAAATGATCACAACCACCTTAGTGGTATTGTATCTCACACCCGGTGTTCGAGCTTAAAAAAAAATTGACTATAGTCTCCCCTGTATTTGGCTATCCGTTCAAGGAGATGATGATGGTAAAGGATATTTTGCTGATGAAGAGGAATCGGCCGAATACTGAGCGCGTCGTGCTGTAACTACGGTAACAAGAAAATCATTGATGACTCATGAACTATTCTGTTCATGACTACTAATAATCACTTATCTCATAATAATAATAATAATAATAATAATAATAATAATACTAAACTAAAGAAATAGTAAAAGAAAAATTACATGGAAGAAAATTTACAGGGAATAATAATAATAATACTACTACTAATAATCACTTATATGCATGTGTTAATCACTTATATGCATGTGTCAAGTCCTGTTAGCAGTGATTGAAGCAAGTCTCGAAATAAACAAAAAACTATACTAAATATTACATGGATTTTGTGTGCTTATATGCATGTGTCATGTCCACATATAAAAATTCCATATACCAGTACGAATATTATTTGCTAATCTAAATGTACTAGTCCGAATACTAGTGCGAATATTAACATAGCATAATTTAAGCTCGAAGAATATAACAACAACCTAGAAGCATCTATGAAGGAAATAAAATTTCAATTCAAGAGAACGAACTCTCAAGTGCAATGTTAAGGTGCAGCTCACGGCAATCGAACAAAACGATCTGTGGATGAGCGAAGCACAAATCGAAGAGAAGATGATCGAAGCACAGGTACTGCGATCGGTCGCACAGGGGTAGGGTTTGTCACGGGTGAGTGAAGAAAGATAGCGGGAGAGGAGCGAAGGTTGCGATTAGGGTTTCGAAGAGGATGAGCGAAGCACAAATCGAAGATAAGAGGATCGAAGCACAGGTACTGCAAGTGGTCGCAGTAGTAGTAGAGGATCGAAGCACAGGTACTGATAGCGGGAGGAAGGTGGCGATTAGGGTTTCGAAGAGGAAGGTGGCGATTAGGGTTTCGAAAGGATCCTTCGATTAGGGTTTCGAAGTAGCCGTGATTAGGGTTTCAGATCGGGTGAGGAAGAGAAGAGAGGAATCCAAAGAGAGGATTCCAAGCAGATCGAGAGCGGGATTCGAGAGCGGGAGTGGAGAGCTCAGATTAGGGTTTGGAACGAGAGAGAGAGCGGGAGAGAAGAGATAAGGCTTCTTCGATAAGGAATCGAAGGGAGAAGAGATAAGGCTGTGAGATAAGGGGTATTCCCCTTCTACCCCTCTAAAAATCTGAAGATAGAGCGGAAGAGAGATCAGCCGTCCGATCTCCATCAAGTTTGATCAGACGGCTGATCGCTCCCAGCTCAGATAAGGAGCCCAGCTCTCCATCTCTTAATAGACTAACTCTATATATATATATATATATATATATATATATATATATATATATATATATATATATATATATATATAGGGAAAAAGGGGTATGAGCAACTTGCTTATTTAGTAAATAAGCAATTGATGATGTGTCATGCATGTGATTGAAAAATTCTTAAAAGAGTTAGTTGTTCAATGTATCACATGCATGCCACATAATTACTTGCTCATTTACTAAATGAGCTCATTTACTAAATGAGCAAGTTGCTCGTATCCCTTTTACCCATATATATATATATATATATATATATATATATATATATATATATATATATATATATATATATATATAAGAGCATCCACTTTTTTTCTACTGTAGCGCTCACAGTCGTTTGCTATTTTGCCATTTTTTTGACAAAAGCGCTACAGTAGATACGGAGAAATAGCAATCGAAATAGCAAAATGCATATTATAGCGGACGAAACATGATGTTTCGTCTGGATTATTTTATTATATTCTTAATTGATCGGACAAAACATGATGTTTCGTCCGAATTAAAATAAATAAAAAAACCGAATAAAGTAACTATTTTGAATGGGAATTAAAATAAAGTAACTAAAAAAAAAAAAACCGGATGGACACTTTTACCCTTCAACTTCCCACCCATTCTTTCTATTTTTTTTTTTTTAAATGTTGGAATACACATCATGCTTCGTCTCGTTTATTTTTTATATATTTTTTTTTGGGACGAAACATCATGTTTCGTCCCGTATTTTTTATAATATTTTCTAACTTTCGGCCCGTATAAATTAATTTTTTAGTATGAAACGAAACATCATGCTTCGTCTGATTGTTTTTTAACTAACTTATGCATTTTATAGCATTTGAACGACTGCAGCAAAACGAAGAAATGGATCGCTAAAAAATGCATTTTGCCATTTTCCCCGTTGAACGACTGTGGATGCTCTAATGGTTGATTTACTGTTTACAAGGTTTTTCATTTGCTGTATCGTTCTGAAAACGTGTCGTAGGCACGTGCCCACGGGCAAATCTAGTATATATATATATATATATATATATATATATATATATATAGCAGCAGCAACAACAATAGGATCAGGAGCAGGAAGGTCAATGTGTATATATATAGAGAGAATTTTTTCCCAAACTGTCCCACTTTTTGAAAGTTTTTCCTAAACCGCCCTAGTTATTTTTAAAATTCCCAAACAATTCCACTCGGTCTTTGAAAGACCGAGTTTAGTTAAAACTAACGCGGTTTTTCAAAGACCGAGTGTTAGTCTTGAATTTTTTGAAGTCTAACACTCGGTCTTTCAAAGACCGAGTTATTTTTAACTAAACTCGGTCTTTCAAAGACCGAGTGGATCATTTTAGTAAATTCTTTCAAAAGTGGGTCAGTTTGGTAAATACTTTCAAAAGGTGGATCATTTTGATAACAAGTTCCAGATGTTGAAGGGGGTTGATTTCGAGCTTCATGTTCAGGAGCCTTACCTCTCGCAGCTTAGAGATAAATTGGCGATGTTTCTTTCAATTTTGTTGTGGATTGTGTATGATGTGGGTGGCTTTGTTTGTAGATGGAGAGAAGATGGTTGAAGGAAGGTGTGCCACAGGCAACTATAATCAGTGAGATTGTATTATATTTTTTTCAGCATTGTTTACGGCAGTTTTTCGGTTGGTTGTTAGTGTTATTCAAAATCGAACTTGGGAAAGAATTAGATTTCATTATTAACACTTATACTTTATACTTGGATGGTTGTTTGTAGTGAAAAAAAAAAGTTTTTGTATAGGTAATATATTTGACAAAGGCTTTAGTTAGGATAATTATGATATGAATTACATAAGTGACAAAATCTCTAAACTATCCGAGGAATCTTTAGAAGGATGCAAACAATGTAATATTTCAAAGCTATATTCTCTATCTATGTAATTTAATTTACTAAAATGCGCATGCTTTTGTTTTTCTTTCTCTTTTCGTTTTCTTAATGCTTATAAATAGTTTAGAGATATTTAATAGAGTACATATTCGATAATTAGTTTGTAGGTTTAATGTGATAATGTTGCGTACGGTAAACAACCAAACAACTATTGGACCCTCAAATCTATTGATGTTATAATGCTAGAGATTATTATTATTATTTTCCTTGTCAAAGGTAAATTTGATGGACAATATCCATTCAGAATCTCTTAAAACTCGTTACTCTTGTAGAAATATAGATATAGAAGCAGCTATACTAGCATGGATTTTCACATTGGTTAGAAAACTATAGTAAACGTCTTGTTATATGTGTTACTTTCATGAAATATTCCCTTTCTTTTAGGGATCTTACCATTTGGCACTCCTCTGTTTCATAAGTTTTTATATGAAGTTTTATGAATCTTATCATCTGTTATCACATGTGATCACATGCACCCAAGTTCACCATACTGTTGCACATGGTTTTCTATGTCCGCCCTGAACCAACCTTCACTCCAAGTGAGAATGAGAAAGAAAAGAATGGCTATTGCAGTACACCTCATGGCCTTTAACTTTTTCATCTGAGCCATACTTCATTTTCACTCTAATTGAGTCCACTGTTACCGTGTTATCTCACCTTCTCTTCTGAGAGGAGTTTTAAATAACCTGGTCATGGTATGCGTGGGTTTTCATAATATAAACTTTTCTGAATTTTCTTAAATTGAAAATTCTAAATTATATAGGATAGAAGATCTTGAAATATTGGATCCTTATATACTAACTGAACTTGAGAAATTGAATATATTTATTTTGGAGCCAGTATTCTTAATTATCTTACAAAATACACAGGATTACTAATGATGTAAAGGTTTTAGTTCATATTTTTCTATGAAGAACATTGAATGCAATTATATCATTAAATTGGCTTCTGCATGGTGTTTTGTCACTGTTACCGCTCAATCTGGTGTGGGGGTAAACAGATAGTACTTGTGGATTCTTGAAAAACCTGAACAACACACCTGAACCTGATCCACCGGAGTTTGAGTGCTGACTCCTGCCGTTCACCTGCAAAACGTGCGAGACACCGGGGTTGATCCCGGCGATGCACCCTCCGACGCTCAAGTCAGTAACCAGGAATGATTATGAAAGAGCGTAAAAACTGGCAAAAGATTGATTACCTCCTAACGGAGATGGATGGGGGCTATTTATAGGCGTCTTTGGGGATCAGATCAGGAATGTAATCCCTGTGAATCTGTTAAGGAATAAAATCCTCGTAACCAGATAAGGAATGTGATCCCTGGTTTTCCGGTGACAGGATGGATATGAATCAGGACCGTTGATTTGGCTGAATCAGAGACCCTAATTCCATCCTGCCGATCTGGGTTCGTCTCGGGTCGGGACCCGTACCAAGCTGAGGCGGATCTGTTTGCGGGTTATTGGATCTTTGGAGCAGAGATCCAATAACCGCTTCGGACTCGGCTGTAAGTAAAATTACCGTTTTACCCCCGGGCTTCAAGATTCGTGCCCGATTTGGACGGTTCCGATTTAACCTCATTTTTAGCCATATCAGTCACATAACTTACGGCTTTTCCTGTTGGAACTTGTTACCAAAATGACCCACTTTTTGAAAGTCTTTACCAAACTGACCCACTTTCGAAAGTATTTACCAAAGTGATTCACTCGGTCTTTGAAAGACCGAGTTTAGTTAAAAATAACTCAGTCTTTGAAAGACCGAGTGTTAGACTTCGAAAAATCCAAGACTAACACCCAGTCTTTGAAAAACCAAGTTAGTTTCAAAGATCGAGTGGGATTGTTTGGGAATTAAAAAAACTAGGGCGGTTTGGGAAAAACTTTCAAAAAGTGGGACAGTTTGGGAAAAAATTATATATATATATATATATATATATATATTGGAGGTGATAAAAGGCAGTTTGACTGTTTGAGTTTTGAAGCAGAGGTGGGGCAGCTCAGGTCAGGGAGATGCTCCTTTTACAGCAGCAGCAGCAGCAGCAAGGTGCTGGTGCAGATGGTTTCATCCGTAAGCGTAGAAATGATGATGATGATGATGGTGTTCTTAATAGGACGGTGTGTGTAACCAGTGGGATTTCCTTCATTGGATTGGCCATTGTTAATCGTCTCCTTTCTCGGGGTTACACTGTACGCCTCGCCCTTGATACCCAAGGTACGTACAACACATCCATCAAACAGAGTACTAGTCCTTAATTTTAAATATTATTTTCATTATCTTTTAATATTATTATAGCTGCGGAAAAAAGTTCCCCATCAAAGTTAATTCAAAGTTCAAACAAACAGACTCCTTAATTAATTAATTAATTAATTAATCTCTTTTCTATTATTCAATCTTCACTCTATCTACCTAGCTAGGCTAGATCCCTCCCGCCCCCCTTGTGTTATTACATATATATATATGGTATCATTGGTATGGTATGTATTTATGCATATATGTTTAATGTATATTGTGGATTGATGCAGAGGAGTTAGAGAAAGTGAGGGAGATGGAGATGTTTGAGGAGCATCAGATTGAGAATTATTATCATCACTATCTTCGAGATGGATTAGTAGAAGAAGTGGGCAGTACAAGAAGTGGTGGTGGTGTATGTCCAGTCGTGGCTGATATGATGGATATGGAAAGCTTATGTGTAGCTTTCCATGGTTGCAGCTGCGTCTTTCACACCTCCGCCTTCATCGACCCTACTGGCGTTTCCGGTTACTCTGTAAGCATTTAAGCATGCATTCACTTAAAAAATCTATATTCATCTCATACATAATTACATATATATATATATATATATATAGTGAACTCATGGAATTAGAATATTTGTGGTTGGCCTCATGGAAACAAAAAGAACTCATATAATTATTAATTATTATTCATTTTATTCAACTAAAACATGACAAATTTTGGTTTGTTTGGTGTACATATATATTTTCATCAAATCAATTATATATATATATATATATATATATATATATATACCCTCTCAGCCTCTCCTCCCTCTGCAGAAGCAAATGGCAGAGATTGAAGCAAGAATAGCAGAGCGAGTCATTGAAGCCTGTGTGAGAACACAATCTGTTAGAAATTGTGTGTTCACCTCCTCTCTTGTAGCCTGCATTTGGCGACAAAACAGATCTCCTCACAATTACCATGTTGATGAGAACTGCTGGAGTGATGAAACTCTTTGCAGAGATAGGAAGGTTAGTGTTAGTGATCAGAGACCTTAATCGATTTCCTTAGCTGCTAATTACTATTATTAACGTATGCTTACCTTTTCTTTCTAGCTATATATCTCTATATTAATGATTCATTAATTCTAGTGAAGTAGAATCTATTCAGTGTCCTACGCATACACTTCAGTACTTATCTACTGTTCTTAATTTGTAGATAGTTAATCTAATTAAAAAAGATATATGATGACATATATGGCCGGGGAATTTGCATGCGTTTGCAGTTATGGTACGCATTGGGAAAAACAATGGCAGAAAAAGCTGCATGGAGAGCAGCACGAGGAAGGGATCTTAAGTTAGTGACATTGTGTCCAGGCTTTGTCACTGGACCTGGATTTCGCCGCAGAAATTCTACAGCATCCATCGCCTATCTAAAAGGTACCTACCTAACAATAACATAGGATGGAACGGTTCGGATTAATTTAGTTGTGTTAAATAATGTGAACAATGTGAACGGTTCGGATTATCCATAGGATGGATAGGCGTGAAGTTCTCACGAAGCTTATCGTGATAACGGTTCTCACCGGATCGCTACCCTATATATAGGGAAATGATCGGGTGAGAACTCTTTGGGTGAGAACCACGTGAGAACTTTTGTTTCCCACATTTGTTGAAAGATCTGAACCGTTCATTTTGATCTACATGACTCAATTAGTCTATGTATGAGAAATCAAGTCATTTGAAATTCGTTTGCCCATGCATTGAAGTGTTACAAATTGTGTGGCTGAAAAATCGTTTTTTTTATAGTGACATGATGCATGGACAAATGAATATCAAATGACTTGATTTTATATTTCTAGACTAATTTAGTTGTGTTAAACAATGTGAACGGTTCGGATTATCCATAGGATGGATAGGCGTGAAGTTCTCACGAAGCTTATCGTGATAACGGTTCTCACCGGATCGCTACCCTATATATAGGGAAATGATCGGGTGAGAACTCTTTGGGTGAGAACCACGTGAGAACTTTTGTTTCCCACATTTGTTGAAAGATCTGAACCGTTCATTTTGATCTACATGACTCAATTAGTCTATGTATGAGAAATCAAGTCATTTGAAATTCGTTTGCCCATGCATTGAAGTGTTACAAATTGTGTGGCTGAAAAATCGTTTTTTTTATAGTGACATGATGCATGGACAAATGAATATCAAATGACTTGATTTTATATTTCTAGACTAATTTAGTTGTGTTAAACAATGTGAACGGTTCGGATTATCCATAGGATGGATAGGCGTGAAGTTCTCACGAAGCTTATCGTGATAACGGTTCTCACCGGATCGCTACCCTATATATATATATATATAACCCTGCAGATGGATTCAAATTAAGGAAGAGCGAGCATGCTGCCCTGCCTAGCTAGCCTAGTATTAATTTCTTTCTCAAAACAATTGTGCATCGGATTGTTGTTAACCGCGCGCCCGCGTGCATGTATAATGAGCACTTGTCCGTCCTCTTCCTCTAAAAGGCCGTGCTTGTGCGTGCATGCTTTCTTTCTTAACATGTACTTAGCCATCTTTTAGGCATGCATGCATTGTCCAGCAACAGGAGAACGTACCCTAGCTAGCTAATTTTGGAGCTATCGATGGATCATCTGGTGGATTTTAAATTATAGTTATATATATCTGAATAGGGTAAAAGGGATATGAGCAACTTGCTCATTTAGTAAATGAGCAATTGATTATGTAGCATATATGTGATACATTGGACAACTAACCCTTTAAGGATTTCCACATTATTGCTCATTTACTAAATGAGCAAGTTGCTCATATTCCTTTTTCCCATCTGCATAATATCATAAATTGATGTGCGCATGCAGGAGCACAAGAGATGTTGACAGAGGGCTTGCTAGCCACAGTGGAGATAGGAAAATTAGCAGAGGCGCATGTTGGTGTGTACGAGGCCATGGGAAGTTGCCCTGCTGCAGGTTCAGCACCAGCATGTGGGAGATACATCTGCTTCGACCATGCCATCAGTAGAGTTGAAGAGGTTGCTGAGTTGGAACGCCAGCTGGGGATGATCATAAGTGTCACCCTCCCCAACAGATCAACAACATCATCCAATATTGTGGAGGTGGCAGCTGGTGGTGGTGGTGGATCCTATCATGACATCAATATCCCACAGCCGCCCACTAATTGGTTCAAGTTGAGTAATAGGAAGCTCACTGGGCTGATGTGGCAACCAAACAGGAGGTGCTCCTATGACATTTGCTCCATACTCTACTCATGAACCACCTCATGGTCGAGAGCGCTACCGTACATGCACGCACTCATACGGAAATGGAGCGATGTAATTAGTGAGGTGGAGAATCTATTAATTTATTGTACAAATCTAGCTAGCTAGCTAGCTGCTAGCACATGCCAGTCTGTCTTGTAAAATAATAAGATCGATCAGGATTGAACAATCTTTTTACCAAAATTATTTATTTCATCAAATTAAATTCAACTGAACAACCATAGGCCCCCCTAAGCTTGTTGCATGCTCAAGTGCATGGTTCCATGCATGAACAATGAATTGTCTTTTATCTCTGTGTTTTTCTTTTTTTCGTGGGAAGAATAATGAATTGTCTTTATGCACTCAAAGTCTCAAAGTTTTCGTAAAAGTGACATCAAACTATACATGTAAACTCTATTAGAGATATAGTTATGTATAAGTTATAGACCGAGAATGCCCCGTGCTTCTTATTGTATCCCATATAATATCCATTGTATATGGTCAAGGATGTTGAAATATAGTAAGTAGTAATATGTATATTCTATTTCCTAATCTATAGGAAACAGATTCCCTAAATCTCTCATCCCTCAATATTCTCTCAACCTCCTTTCTCCTCCTCCTAGATTGTAATCCTTATATATAGATATATACTGTAAAGAATAAAATAAGAAGAATAATAATGATTTTTCTCAAATCTGTATTCAACTTGGTATCAGAACCTAACCAGATCTAGGCTAACAGAAGAAGAAGAGGAGGTGATCAATCTCCATCTTGATCCGATCCCATCCAAAGATCCCGTTGCTGATCTCGTCACCGATCCCGTCACCGATCTCGTCACCAATCTTCGTCACCGATCATCACCGATCTTCGTCTCTGATCACCAAAACACCTCGTCGACCCCAAAGCCGATCACATCGACAACTCCAACCCGTCGCCGACACTGCTTTGCCCTCTTCCGCCACCGAAACCCAACAATACCCATCTTCCACACATCGACGACTCCAACACTCGTCGTCGTCGCCTGCTTTGCCCTCTTCCGCCACCGAAACCCAACGATACCCTCATCGACTCCAACACCTCGAAGACTCCAGATCCCTGCCCTCATCGACGACTCCCTTTCCTCATCCAATCGACCTCCAATCGGCCACCGCCAGCCGCCAGCGATGCCAGGCCACCGTCGGTCGAGCCACCCGTGCTGTGATTGCCTCTCTCTTCACTGTTGTTGCCGCTGTCTTTTATTGTGCTGTTTCTGTTTGGTGGTTGGGATTCGGTGTGTGTGTTTGCTGTTCAGGTAGGGAGCTGTGGAGTTTGTGTTTGCTGTTTTGTGAAGAAGGGAGAGGGATTGACCCGGTGTTGGATTGTTGCTGTTTTACTGTTTGTTGAAGACTTGGAGCTGTTCTTGGCCAAATTGTGTCGTTTGCTATTGGTTGCTGAAGATCAGATCCGTTGTTTTCTTGTGCCGCTATCATGGGACAAACTGATGGAGCTGAAAAGAGTATTGGACTCGCCTCTACATTAGTTACAGCTGCAGGTAATGATGGTAAGGTATTTAATATTTCTGTCTCTGTTATGAATAATGTATGGATAATTGATTCGGGTACTACCGACCATATGACTTTTGATTCTAGACAAGTTCGAAATTTTCAACCATCCACCAAATCAACTGTGTCCACTGCCAATAGTGATCCTACCACTATTACTGGCGAGGGTACCATACATCTCACACACAATTTTAGATACTGCCCTATTTGTGTCATCCTTGAATTTTAACATATTATCTGTTGCTCAAATAACTACTGTCTTACATTATACTGTAGTCTTTTGGCCTTCACATTGTGTGTTTAAGGATATTCGGACTCGCAAGACGATTGGTTATGGGGTTAGACACGGGAAACTCTATTATCTGGATTTAGAATCTGAATGTTCGAGCAAGTTGACTCAAGCTCTAATTGTGGAAGGATCCGAAGATGAGAAGAAGAAATCAAATATTTGGCCATGACATCGACGTCTAGGGCATGCTTCTTTTGGTTATTTGAAGAAATCATTTTCAAGTTTATTTTTGAAGTTGGATATTTCTGACTTTCGGTGTGATGTGTGTGAACTAGCAAAAGGTCACCGTGTCTCTTTTCCTCCAAGTCCAAGTAGAAGCTCCCTTCCATTTATGATTGTTCATTCTGATGTTTAGGGTCCATCCAAAACTACTATATTTGGAGGAGCCAAATGGTTTGTGACAATAATTGATGACTGTGCCCGTATGACCTGTATTTGTTTGATGAAGTCGAAAAGTGAAGTTAGTAGCTTGTTTCAGAAATTTCACAAGCATGTTATGATTCAGTATAAATTACAGATTCAAGTTCTTAGGAGTGATAATGGCGGAGAGTATTTGAATTCGAATCTGCGATAATATTTGGAGGAACACGAAATTGTTCATCAGACTACATGCTCATATACACTTCAACAGAATGGGGTTGCAGAAAGAAAAAATAGACACTTGCTCAAGGTAGTCCGTGCTTCTCTCATCCATGAAAATATACCACTCATCTATTGGGGGGAAGCCCTTGCTTCTGCTGCATACCTAATCAACCGAGTTCCTTCTAGTATCCTAAACTTTCTCACATCATTTCATGCATTAACTGATATTGTGAATGTACCAAAAGTCGTCAACTTATCACCTCGTGTGTTTGGGTGAGTTGCATTTGTTCATCTTCATCAACATGAACGCAATAAGTTAACTCCTCGAACTGTCCGCTGTGTTTTCGTGGGATATGCACAGGATAAGAAAGGGTATCGGTGCTATCACCCACCAACTCAAATGATGTTTGCGACTATGGATGTTGTGTGTCATGAAGATGAGATATTTTTTCTACGTTTGAACTTCAGGGGGAGTACCGAAGTGAAGTTCAGACTCTTGGGTATGATAAAAGGGTTAGTAAAGTTCAGACTCTTGGGTATGATAAAGTAAATACCAGCCAGAACGAACAACTGGATACAAATAATGGCGAACACTTGAATGAAGACCTAGCAATGGAGAAAGACCCTCACGAAGAAGTGCAACCAAGGGAAGAAGCCCCTCTTGACAAAGACCCGCTTAAAGAATTGCAACCTATACCAAATCTCAATGAGAGTGAACCGTCAGAACCCCAAAACTAATCGTCATCGTTGTCCGAAACTCCTAGAAGAGAACTCTCGCACCGTACTAATAGAGGTATTCCAAAACCCACTTATGAACCTGATCCCACTAGTAATGTCAAATATCCCATGAGTAATTATGTATCCACTCACCGCTTGTCAGAATCAAATACGTCATTTGTAAATCAATTATCTACTGTATCTATTCCTAACAGTGTGCAGAAAACCCTTACTGATCCAATGTGGAAAGCAGCTATGGATGAGGAGATGAAATTCTTAAAAAAGAATGAGACTTGGGAGATAGTCAAGCTACCAGCACTGAAGAAGCCAGTAGAATGCAGATGGATTTATACGGTGAAGTATAAGTCCGATGGTTCAGTAGAGCGATACAGAGCAAGGCTGGTTGCCAAAGGATACACTTAAACGTATAAAATTGATTATGAAGATACAATCGCACCTGTGGCAAAATTCAATACTATTTGAGTCCTACTGTCACTTGCTGCAAATCTTGACTGGCCGTTGGAGCAATTTGATGTGAAGAATGTATTTCTGCATGGAGAATTGACAGAGGAGGTTTATATGGATCTTCCACCAGGGTCAAACAGACCAGTCCAACACAGTAATAAAGTGTGTCGATTGAGGAAGACGCTATATGGTCTCAAACAGTCGCCAAGAGCTTGGTTTGGGAGGTTTACAAAATCAATTAGGACATTCGGATATTGTCAGAGTAATTCAGATCATATATTATTCCTGAAAAGAAAAGAAGGTAAGATTACTGCTGTCATTATATATGTGGATGATATGATAGTAACTAGAAATGATCCTGATGAGAGAATGGCATTGAAAAGCTACTTGTCAAAAGGGTTCGAAATAAAGGATCTTGGCCCTTTGAGATATCTTTTTGGTATTGAAGTTTCTCGCTCGAGAAATGGTATATTTCTGTCTCAATGAAAGTATGCTCTCGATTTATTGAAGGAAACTGGAATGTCTGCATGTCAGCTGATTGGTACACCATTAGAAGAAGGACTGAAACTTTGTAACGAACTTGATCATGTGCCTTGTGATAAGGAAAGATATCAGAGATTGGTTGGACGACTGATGTATCTTGCGCATACACGGCCAGATTTATCATATGCTTTAAGCGTGGTAAGTCAGTTTATGCATGCACCTCAGGAACATCACATGAATACAGTGATGAGAATTCTGAGATATATTAAGTCTGCTCCAGGAAAAGAGATCCTATTTGCGAAACATGGTCACTTGAAGGTTGAGATATATACTGATGCTGATTGGGCAGGATCTATAATTGATAGGCGCTCCACTTCAGGATACTTCACCTTTGTTGGAGGAAATTTAGTTAGATGGAGAAGTAAGAAGCAGGATGTTTTGCACACTCTAGTGCAGAGATTGAGTATCGCAGAGTAGCTCTATGTATAGCGAAAGCTTTATGGCTGAAACTCTTGTTGCAGGACTTAGGCTGTGATCCGAATGAACCTATAAAAGTGTATTGCGATAAGCAAGCAGCATGTGATATTGCCGTCAATCCAGTTCAACATGATAGGACGAAACATGTAGAGGTTGATAGATTCTTCATCAAGGAGAAATTGAATGAGAAAGTCACTGAGATATCTAAAGTGAAGCCAGAAGATCAGCTCGCAGATATCCTGACCAAGGCAGTTTCGAGTTGGCACTTCTTGAGATTTCTGTCGACAAGTTTGACATGTTCAATATCTATGCACCAACTTGAGGGGGAGTGTTGAAATGTAGTAAGTAGTAATATGTATATTCTGTTTTCTAATCCATAGAAAACAGATTCTCCAAAACTCTCATCCCTCAATCTTCTCTCAATCTCCTTTCTTCTCCACCAATACTCTAATCCTTATATATATATATATATATGTATATATGTATACTATAAAAAATAAAATAAGAAAAATAATAATGATTTTTTCCAAATCTGTATTCAACTTCTTATTGTATCCCATATAATATCTATTGTATATAGTCAAGGATAGGGTGACTTTTGATGATAGTGAGAAATACCTTGGGGTCTGTTTGTTTTAGTTTTTTTTTTTTCCTGAAATCATATCCTGAGTTGGCGTTTGTTTTAGGTGTTTTTTGGAAACACTATTCCGAATACCGATACCCCCCTCTTTTCGAAAAGAGCTCCTTTACTCTCTTCTAATCATCTTCTCAGCCGCCAACCCCTACACTGTTCATCTTCAACCTCGGCATCCCCTGACCTCTCCTCTTCCCCGTTCGCCTCCGAAACCCACTCGTCCTCCATCCAACAACCATCCATGCCATCATCACCTTCTTACGCTGTCTGCATTCGCAATCCCGAGCGCACTCCTCCACCTTAGTCCTCGTCCTCGTCCTCCAACCGCCGATTGCTCGACCTCGCCACCCTCCAACCTCTGCAGCGCCCCCAACCTTGCTGCTCCTCTGTCCTGCTCGAAGCTCCATCGCCTTTCCCCCATTGCTCGAGGCCTCCGCCATTGCCGTCACCCCTTAGCTCCCCTCTGTCCCCACGCCAGCAGCCAGTCGACCACCAATGCCCCTTTTCTTCCTCTGTTTCGCCATTACCAAAACCTAGTCCACCATCTTTTCGTTGCTCCGACCACCATCTCCTCGTCTGCACCATCATCATCATCCCCTGCTTTCATTCATCTCGCCGAGTCGCCACTGCCATCGCTTTCGCTCCTCCATCATCGTCTTCACCCTAAGACCACCGCCGCCCTTTATCTCCTCTATTTTTCCCGCCCAACCCCGAACTCAACTTCCATCTTCCACCTCCATCGCCTGCTGGACCACCCCGCTGCTCCCTTGTGTTCACCGCCGCTCGCCGTTCAGTCCCGCCACCGCCATCGAAGTCGAGCCGCAGCCAGCATCGCTGTTGCTGTTGACGATTGTTGTCCGCTGTGTGATTGCCAATCCGCTGGGTTTTGGTTGTTTTCTGTTGTGTCGAATTGGATTCTTGATGTTGTTGTGTGCCCTTACTGTTGTGGTAGCGCACGTAGTGTGCACGTGTCGTTGTGTTCTCGCGGTTTATGATGTTGTCATGGTTTGTAAAGGCTTTTGATATGTTGTAACTGTTGAATCAATAATTTGGGGTCTGGATTGAGGTGTAACCTATGGGTTCTCATGCTTTGTACAAAAAACTATATTTAATAAATAGTATGTTCATACAAGCTTTTCAATACATTTTGTAATCTAACATGACGAATACATCGTGGAGTTGATGTGCGTCTAATTTTTGCTCGTTCACATCCTGCTCAGGTTTCTTGTTCCCATACTTGAACAACATTGCAATCTAACTGCAACAACTTTTAATCTCTCTTTTTCAGAAAAACAGTTTTTAGCAAGAAATATAATCGAACAGCTTTTAAACTCTCTTTTTCAGAAAAACAGCTTTCAAATAACAGTTTTCAGCTAGAAATATAACTGAACAGCTTTTAAACTCTCTTTTTCAGGAAAACAGCTTTCAGATAACAGTTTTCAGCAAGAAATATACCCTAACAGCTTTTAAACTCCCTTTTTCAGAAAAACAGCTTTCAGAAAACAGTTTTCAGCAAGAAATATAACCGAACAGCTTTTAAACTCTCTTTTTCCGAAAAACATTTTTCAGATAACAGTTTTCAGCAAGAAATATAACCAAACAGCTTTTAAACTCTCTTTTTCAGAAAAACAGCTTTCAGATAATAGTTTTCAGCTAGAAATATAACCCAACAGCTTTTAAACTCTCTTTTTCAGAAAAACAGCTTTCAGATAACAGTTTTCAGCTAGAAATATAACCGAACAACTTTTAAACTCTCTTTTTCAGGAAAACAGCTTTCAGATAACAGTTTTCAGCAAGAAATATACCCGAACAGCTTTTAAACTCTCTTTTTCAGGAAAACAGCTTTCAGATAACAGTTTTCAGCAAGAAATATAATCGAACAGCTTTTAAACTCTATTTTCAGAAAAACAGCTTTCAGATAACAGTTTTCAGCTAGAAATATAACCGAACAGCTTTTAAACTCTCTTTTTCAGAAAAACAGCTTTCAGAATACAGTTTTCAGCTAGAAATATAACGGAACAGTTTTTAAACTCTCTTTTTCAGAAAAACAGCTTTCAAATAACAGTTTTCAGCTAGAAATATAACAGAACAGCTTTTAAGCACTCTTTTTCAGAAAAACAGCTTTCAGATAACAGTTTTCAACTAGAAATATAACCGAACAGCTTTTAAACTCTCTTTTTCAGAAAAACAGCTTTCAGATAACAGTTTTCAGCAAGAAATATAACCGAACAGCTTTTAAACTCGCTTTTTCAGAAAAACAGCTTTCAGATAACAGTTTTCAGCTAGAAATATAACAGAACAGCTTTTAAACTCTCTTTTTCAGAAAAACAGCTTTCAGATAACAGTTTTCAGCAAGAAATATAACAGAACAGCTTTTAAACTCGTTTTTTCAGAAAAACAGCTTTCAGATAACAGTTTTCAGCTATAAATATAACCAAACAGCTTTTAAACTCTCTTTTCAGAAAAACAGCTTTCAGATAACAGTTTTCAGCTAGAAATATAACAGAACAGCTTTTAAACTCTCATTTTCAGATAAACAGCTTTCAGAATACAGTTTTCATAAATAAATATAACCAAACAGCTTTTAAACTCATTTTCAGAAAAACTCTATTCAGAATACAGTTTTCAAAAAACTCTATTCAGAAAACTCTTTTCAAAACAACAAAACAAACGCAACCCAAATAATTTATAGTATCAGAGCTAGGTTCCTAACCCTAGCGAGCTGCCACTACCACCCAAACCGGTGGTAGCTGCCACCGTCGTCCCTATTGCCGTCAGCTCCTCCGACCGTCATCGCCATCAAAGCGCCGACCAACCACTGCTGCTCCGTCATCCCCATTGCCGTCAGCTCCTCCAACCGTCATCGCCATCAAAGCGCCAACCAACCACTGCTGCTGCCGCAGCATCCGATCCAGATCCGACCCACTCCAGACCCGATCCCTGCCGCCGCTGCTCTCTCTGCTTTTGGGATCCAAATCGAGATCCAGATCCAAAGCGGATCCGAATCCGATCCGGATCCGACTCGGTGCTCACCCTGATCCGATGATCCAACCCACTCTAACCCGAACTGCTGTTGTAGCTTCCTACTGCTCTGAACCCCTCGACTCCTGATACAGTCCCAAAACTGTATCTAACTATATCTAGATATTTGCGTATTAGCCCCTCTAGTATCTTCTTTCCTTTTGGGGTTTATTTGCAAAATTAGCAGTCATTTTGTAATAAAGTCCTTTTACTAGTTTTACGGGTGGTGCACGGGCTTAGGGGTATCTCTATTAATACCTATTGTAATTTCATTTCTAAATCATGAATGAATATGATTTAAGCTTCTATCTTCTTCTATCTGCCTCTCCTTCTTTCTCTTCTTCTTCCTCCTTGATCTGTTTTCTTCTTTTTCTTAATTGATTCATGGATGTAATTAGAAGTTACGACGATCCATCGCTCAATCGGATTGGGATCGTAACAATGGTATCAGAGCCATTGTGTTCAACTCCGTGCGGGCCCCACCATCCTCCCCGACCCTCTCATCCTCAACCCCAAAAGCACTCTGCTGAACTCCCCAACCTCCGCTTCTTCTCCGAAAAACCACCACTGCAACCACCACCACTCCCGACTGCCAATGCATCCCCACTTCCACTGCTAGCGTCACCCTCATCTTCCCCAAATCTCAGAACCCCAAACCCCCCTCCACCTCCGCTACCCCTTCCTCAAAACCCCCTCAAAACAGTAACCTCCTCTCTTCATCGCCAACCTCAAAACCCCTCAAAACCCCCAAACCCAGCTTCTTCCCACCTCTGCCAGCTACTGCCAAAATCATCCTCAAAACCCACAAATCCAGACTTCAACCATCGACAATATCGACGTTCGTCGGCGTCCTCATCTCCGACCACTGGCTTCAGGACCAGTTCACCCAAGTTGAGCTCCGCAACCCAAAATCCCTCAGACACACCGATCTCACCTCCCCCATCTCCTCCCTCAAAATTTCAGACGCCGACATCTCCGCCTTCTCAGATCCTCTCCACCCCCTTGACTCCGAGCTCTTCGACTTCCGCAACAATGGCAAATCCTCTGAAAATGGCTTCCTCTGAACATACGAAGCGAGCTGATTACACCACGGCCTCTCCACTCTATTCTCCATTTCTGCCATTCTCCCCCCCACTGTTCGACGACTCACCATGTGTTCGACGAAACCCTCAAGAGAACCCGGGAGTGAACTCCTTGAACATCAACCCTATTTCCTCAATCTCCAACTACTCACCAGGTATTCGATTGAATGCGTCTTCAATTTCTTCCACCCAAGTTGTTCCTGAACCTGTGCTAGAACACTATTGCAATATTTGTCTTGATAATTGTTCCTACAAGCGCTACCGATGCAACACTTTACGAGACTTTGATTTGTGCCTCAGCTGTTTTGCTCGTGAGGAATGGGAGTTGGGATTGACTCAATTAGACTTTAGTTATATAGAGGATGAGGAGAGGGAATTTGATGTGCTAGAGTATTGGTGCAATCGTTGTTTCGCTAATTGTACCGACGAGCACTACCGCTGCTTTAAATTCCTCAGCTACCATTTGTGCCCCACTTGTGTGACTAATGGAGAATTCGAATTGGGTTTGTCTTCGAGAGACTTTCTTCTTGTAAAGACGTCGGGTAGTCAAGGAGTTTCACCTACTCAAGTTGATGTTATTTTTGAGGAGGGTGAGGTAGATGAGGAGATGCCACAGCTTGCAGCTATCGAAACTTGCAATTTTCAGAATCTTCCTATGGTTAATGTGGCTGAGGGAGAGCACTCCTCTTCAAGATCATCACTGGAATCTGACTTGCCATCAAATGCCTCTAGTGAGGGTGGCAGTTCAGTTAAACCATGTGTTTATCCAATTGGCATGAAGAGCTCTTCGAAATCCTTTGTAGACTCATCATCATCATCATCGTCATTGTCTACATCATCCTCATCTTCATCATCTACCTCCTCTCCATATTCTGTGCCTAAGGATAAATCTAGTGGTGCTTCTGCAAGTGATGATCTTCACTATGAGAATTTGGAGAAGACTTCACACCAGCACGGCAGTCCAAACTTGTCTATAGATACTTTACCTTCCACAAGCAACTTCAAGAAGGTGAGCAAAAATAAAGTAGAAGATGTTGTATGCAGTTCAAGTGGCCCTTCTGTGCAAAGTTGTGTTAGATCAGAAAGCCGTAAGATTGACAGGCCTCTTCAAAATGCTAGTGAATCTGAGGATGACTGTATTCTAAATGCTGGATCTTCTTTTATAGTTCTTTCCAATGCATTACCATCTGAACTGAGACTTGCGAATAAGGAGTATCAGCTGGAGCAGAAATCTGATAGTGTTGCAAGGCAGCTGTCTGTGAAAAATGCAAGAACATTAGAAATGAAATTCGAGGCTCTTGCAGTTTCCATTAGTCCAGATGCAAGGGAGGTGCTTATCGATATATCATTTGATGGAGACCTTATAGTTACTGGCTCCACTGACAAATATGTGAAAATATGGAGAATGGTGCTTGAGAAAAGTCAGTCGGATACACTGAAGCAGTTACTTTATGAAGAAGGGAAACTGAGTTTGGTTAGCCATGGTACAACTCCTACTGTGCAATTGATTTTTAGTCCTCCTGCAATGAAAGCTAAGTCCGAGAAGTTTAGGGGACAAATATTACAAGCATCTGACTATACTCTTCATTCGGAAATAATACTTGGAATCAGAAGTGAGTCAAATCCACAATCATTTTGTTTAAGGTTGGCGAATCTTACAAAGAGATTCACAGGTGAAAATTTTCAAGACATTGGCTCCAGTCATACCAGACGAATACATCCGATATATGCAGGTGCAGAGTTTGTACATGAGTCAGCTGTATGGCCAGGAAACCTTCTCCGATTTGCTATGAAGGATGAAGCTGTGAGGCCTATAGATGGGAAATTGGTGATAGTTAATCTGCAATTTATGGGCTGGCCTAATCGCGCAAGGGCTTTTGCAGATACCGACTATGAGATCTTGCTCCAGCACACATCAAGGTGCTTTATCTTTACAAAGATATTTATTTTTGATCCAGGAGGAAGGGAACACATGGAAGGAATATCGAAATTGATCACAATTGGGAGATGTTTAGCTCTTCTCTCAAATAATTTGGATGACACATTGGAGCTATTGGACCTTTCTTTCAATGATCTCATTGGTTCCATTCCTCAGTCTTTGAGCAAGCTTACCTTCTTGTCAAAGTTCAGTGTAGCTCATAATTGCTTGGTTGGAGAGATTCCAACTAGTGGCCAATTCTTTAGCTTCTCCAATTCCAGCTTTGAAGACAATGTGGGATTATGTAGTGTGCCCGACTCTTGTGATAGAACCAATGTTATTGTCAATGCTTTGCTCCTATATATAGGTTCCTATCAGGTATCTTTTGGTCCAATCAGTTGGTTAATGATATCTCTTAGTGGTGATGAAGACCGTCTTATTGACCTTGAGGACAAGGTCAATTTAAGGGGGAAGGATTGATACAGTCCCAAAACTGTATCTAACTATATCTAGATATTTGCGTATTAGCCCCTCTAGTATCTTCTTTCCTTTTTGGGTTTATTTGCAAAATTAGCAGTCATTTTGTAATAAAGTCCTTTTACTAGTTTTACGGGTGGTGCACGGGCTTAGGGGTATCTCTATTAATACCTATTGTAATTTCATTTCCAAATCATGAATGAATATGATTTAAGCTTCTATCTTCTTCTATCTGCCTCTCCTTCTTTCTCTTCTTCTTCCTCCTTGCTCTGTTTTCTTCTTTTTCTTAATTGATTCATGGATGTTATTAGAAGTTACGACGATCCATCGCTCAATCGGATTGGGATCGTAACAACTCCACTCCACTCCACTCCACTCGACTCGCTCGCACCATCAGAATTCACCTTCTCAGTTGTTAGTCTCATCTCGTCGTCACTTTCTAATTCAGTTTCGATCTCATCCCCATACAGGCCCTGTTCACCTGACTCGAATGCAGTGACGTTTTTTCGGCTGAAATTTGAACGTGCTGAGGCTCTGATTGGCTTGTGGGCCTATATTGTTTTTGTTGTTGTGGTTCTTGTTGGCATCTCTCAATTGATTGGCTGACGCTCTGATTGGCTTGTGGGCCGCTGTGCTCAGGGATAATTTCAGTGTTGGGCTTACTTGAATTACGGCCCAGTGGCTCTCCAGCCCTTGTATCGCTTCCAGTTCCAATGACCAAAGTTATTACTTATTAGAACACCTTTAGGATACGTTTGGTACACGGTGATGTATAAGAAAATCTAAGATTACCCTCTTGATTACCTGGTTTGCTACAACATAGGTATAGTTTTGTAAATAATCTTAAATTCCCAAGGTTATCAAAATAATTAGTTTGGAAGGATAAACATTCCCCTTGAAAATGGTGGGAAATATAAGAAAAAAGCAAGATGTAGTCGCTTCTTATATTTTCAAATTTTGAAAAATAGAAGTAATACCCATCTATATTTGAGAAAAGATATAGGAATCAAAAGATCATCTTGCGTCCGTTCTATAAAAAAATTCCCGAACGCAAGATGATCTTGCGTATGATCAAATTTTTTATTAAAAAAAAAGTGGTGTCAGACACAAGATGATTTTGCGTCCTATCCAAATTATTTATTTTTTAAGGTGTCAGACACAAGATCATCTTGCTTCTGACCAAATTTTAGAAGGAAAAAAAAAATCAAGCAGTGATCGGACGCAAGACATTCTTGCCAACTAAATTTTAAAATTATTTTTAGATCAAGATTTCCCCCATTTTAAACATATTTTTCTATGAAATAGGGCCTATAGGATTATTATGCATAAAAAGTAAATTTGAGATTGGTGTAATTTTTTTTACAAGGGCTGAGATGGAATGTGCCTACAGAAATTGTTATGTGTACCTATGCGTACAATTTCTTTTTACGAATTTGTTGGATGCCAAATTTTTTTTAATATGATTTGAGATTTTTTTTTATGAGACAATTTTTGAAAATATTTGCAGAATGATGCCAGTTGCTAAAGTATTTGTGCTCATGGACTCAGCAACTAAATTCGCCGTTTCCAATGGCGAGTTTAGTTGTTTCATGCTCGTCGTTGGAAAACGACGAGTTTAGTGCTATTTTTTTGAAAAACTCGCCGTTCGCAATGGCGAGTTCAGTTCAAAATTTTTAATGAAGACTTACCGTTCCTAATGGCGAGGACATTTACATTAGACTCGTTATTGGGAACAGCGAGTTTAGTTTAAAATTTTGAAAGAAACTCACCGTTCTCAATGACGAGGACATTTATACTAAACTCGGTGTTGGGAACTGCGAGGATATAGGAAATTTCACAGAGTAAAACACTTTGTTGGACTTAGTGGATTTTTGAAAAAAAAAACTCAATAGAATTTTTTTTGAACTAAACTCGCCGTTCCCAACAACAAGTCTAGTGTAAATATCTTCGCCGTTGAGAATGGCGAGTCTTAAAAAAAAAAAAAGTGAACTACTCGTCATTCCCAACAGCAAGTCTAGTGTAAATGTCTCCGCCGTTGGGAACAGCGAGTCTTCCAAAAAATAAAAAATATTAAATTCGTTGTTCCCAACAGCAAGTCTAGTGTAAATGTTCTCGCCGTTAGGAACGGAAAATCTTCATTAAAAATTTTGAACTAAACTCGCAATTGGGGAACGACGAGTTTAGTTATTGAATCCACGAGCGCAAATACTTTGACAACTGTCATCTTTCTGCAAATATTTCTGAAAAGTGGCATAAAAAAAATTCTTGATTTGAGGAGATCAATGGTAAATTCAAGAAACAAAATATCATCCACCATTCATTTAAATTTTTGATTTCAACGACTATAAGCCCAACTCAAAATTCATATTTCTAAAAGTCAAATATATAATATTTGATATATTTGAGTTTCTACGACTACTGGTTCTCTTTACTGCAAAAAAAAAAAAATGCTAGAATATTACTTGTTGCAATTGGAGATAGCAGCTCATCAAATTACATCCATGCTCATTTTTAACTTGTTACACAAGAAGATTATTGATATACTCCTGACGCCCAGCTGGCTGGTTTGCATAGGTGAATGTGTTTGGTGGTTGCTTATAACCTAGTGCATTGGATAACCATTCAATCAAACCAGAAACAAGAGTCCCTGGGGCAAATCGACATGGGAGACCTTTAATCTGAAGGCAGAATAACTAATGGAGGAATTAAATATTTTATATAGCATGACAAATGAGCGCTCCAATGGAGGCTTTTTAACATCTTTGTTCAAAAGTTCTAAATAAAGTTATCAACCAACCAGAAATCCACTGGGTCAAAACAGTCTTGTTGGTCATTTCAGAATGGCGTTCCATGGAATTTAAGATGGATTTTGTTAGAATTGTATGTCTTAGACACTTGTGTTCGATTAGAGAAAGAATTGGTGAAGCAAGGAGGTCGAAGTATCGAAGAATGAAAGCCAGCAAGTAGTAGCAATAAGTCAAGGCAATTGACAGTCCACTACTCGAATGGCAATCGACTATCGAAAGTCTCTGAGAGATTGCGGTCGGCTGCAGTCGACCACCAATGGCACTGAACAATATCATGGGCTAATTGTTCGTGATTCTTTTGGACTCATATTCTACTCCAAGTTAGATCATACGGTTCATATCGTGTGAATTCTTCTACAGATACATTAGACAATTATTGTATCAAGACTACAACTTAAGGTTTCTTTAGATCTCTATATATTGTAATAGTCTCTATTGAGAGACACAAGTACTTCATTAAGATTTCGTACTGTGTTTCTACACTCTTTAAGGGAGAAATGATGCAGCTATTGGAAACCTTTGCCTGCTCCTTTCTTGTAAACTTAATGATGATAATCTCACCGAAGAGCATTATTTCCCGTTTCTTTCAGGAAGACTCATGGATCGGAAAATCAAATTGGATACATATTATATATTGAAAAGAGCAACTTTGCAGGTCTGAATGATACACCTATATTATACTATCCTTACAGTTGTTGCATCTTTAACAGGATTTTGACTGGTTGCATGGCACACTGAGTCGGAAATACTTCTGACCTCTGCTATCATAGCGATCAAATCATTAAGCTTGTTCACTGCCGAACCAACACCCTGCATACAAAGAGGAAATAGCTAGCAAGTCAACAACTTCGAAGTGTAAATTGTGGCACGTTTTGAACTTCCATTATTAAGGAAAATGCTTCTACTTTCATACAAGTGTCAACAATGTAGACCCATATATAAAACTAGTCTTGCATTAATTGTTTGTGGACATCGCATTTCTTTCTTATTAGTGTAAAAGTATTTAACTAAGGATTTTTTTTCCAAAATGACCCACCTTTTGAAAGTATTTACTAAATTGACCTACTCGCTATCTGAGATAGCGAGCCTAGTTCAACTGACCTCGCTATCCCGGATAGCGAGTGTAGGACTATATATTTCTGATAAAAATTGCATATTCAAAATTTCTCTGAAAAAATAGTCCAACTGTATCCAAGGTTAGTTCAACTAAACTCGCTACCTGAGACAATGAGTGTAGTTATATATATTTCAGGTAGAAATTGCAGGTTCAAAATTTCTCTGAAAAAATAAGTACAACTACACGCTATCTGAGATAGTGAGTGTAGTTGTATATATTTCATGTTCTAAATTTTTCTGAAAAATGATATAACTACACTTGCTATCTCAAATAACGAGTGTAGTTGTATACATTTCAAGTGGAAATTGCATGTTCAAAATTTCTTCAAGTGTTGGAGAAAACCATAGAACTACACTCACTGTTTGAAACAGCGAGTACGTCAATTTGATAAATAGTTTCAAAAGTGGGTGGGTTTGGTAAATACTTTCAAAAAGTGGATCATTTTAGGGAAAAATCGTTAACTAGGGGGGTGTTCGGTTGGTTGTAAAACTTTTTCAAAGTTGTAAGATTCCTGTAGAGAAAAAAAAATGTAGAAATAAGTTCTAAAAAAATGAATTGGTTGGATGTAGATTTACTGTAGCTAGAATAGTTTTATATGAAAGATTAGGTTTATTTGAGTTGTATGAATAATGTAGTGAAAGTAAATTAAAATACTTTGTAACTATGGCTTTATTTAAAACTAGTAATTTACACATGCGATGCACGTTTTAATAATTTCAGAAAATAAAAATAATAACTCCTAGGGAGGATTTGAACCGGAAACCTTCTTTATATTAGTTATGCACGTGCGTTGCACATGTTGGTAGAATGACAAAATGATAAATGACACTAAAGCCTTCTCCCAGTATAATATTAGAGATTAATTAGGGCCTAATCTTGATTAAAAAAATCCACTAATCCTAATCTTAATTAAAAACCTACTAATCCTAATCCTAATTTTTAAAAAACTGGGCTTAATTAAAAATTCACTAATCCTAATCTTAATTAAAAAGAAAATTGGGCTTAATTAAAAACGTACTAATCCTAATCTTTATTTAAAACACTAAACTGGGCTTAATTAGGCCTTAATTAGGCCTTAATCACATATAAACACAGCAAACTCAGAAACCCAGTTGTTGTGTTTATATGTGCCCACATCGGACATGAGGAGGGAAGTTTGTTGGTTTGAATAGCATTTTGTGAATTTAGAAGATGTCAAAAGCAAACTTAGAAGAGAGAGAGAGAGAGAGAGAGAGAGAGAGAGAGGTACTGTTCTTTTTTTTGCCTCTTATAAGAGATTTACAGTAAGAGCCTCTTTTTGAGATGTTCTTTTATATAAAAATAACCTCTTATAAGAGATTTCTGTTCTTTTTTCACCTCTTACAAGAGCCTTTTCTCTACTTTTAGACATCTTTGCCCTTATATAATTTCTCAATTTATACCAACATTTCATCATTTAGTTATGCACCTGATAATAAAACAAAATTTCATGAAGTTCTGAATATAACTTGAAGTGCATATATATGTGTGTATATATATATATATATAATCTTGGCTTTCTAAACAACCCTACTACCGATACAGTATAGAGTGATGTGTTGAATTGATCTCATAATATGAAGTATTTCACTGTACCAATCAATTGACTATCAGTTCTTACTTGAAATTGGCATACATGAGAAAATTTTGTTGCCGACATTTTCTTTTTTCTGGTTCGTACAGGCTATTCAAACTGTAAGTTATGTGTAGTTTTACTAGAAAAACTATTAACTAAAATTTTGATAGTTAACATTACCAATGCTGATGTTCTAGGAATTTTTTAATGCATAAGGAGATAATCTTATAGATTTTCTTCCTGTAGTCTTGATTGTTAAGAATAAAGCAACAGAAGTGATACTGACTTGATTTTAAATATTTATCTACAGTGTACGGCATACTATATACTCTATTGTTCTTTTATCAGATGCATAACTAAATCATTAATTTCGGGGTAATACAAACTTTTTAAGTGATAGAAGGCTTCTAAGAATTTGAAAGAGGCTACTAGAAGCCTTTTAGGCTTATAAGCAATTTTGGGAAAAATCACTTATAAGAGGTAAAAAAAAATGCTAAAAAACCTCTTGTAAGAGGTGAACCACATCTTACAAGAGGTAAATCGCTTATAAGAGAAGAAAAAGAACACTACCTAAGAAAATGGTGAATAGTGTGGTGTTGGTGCAAACCTTTCGAGGAAATTCAGGGGGAAAAGGGAAGTGAAATCGCAAAAAAAAGACAAAATTTTGTATTTTATTGGTACACAGCAATTTTAAGATTTCAAGACATTCCATTTCCATTAATTTCTCATGGGCACCAGCCTTTCTCTCTGAGTATTGTGGAAGTAGTGAACTAGGAGTAGAATTAGTACTACTCGTAATTTTGGTAAGTATCAATGTAAGATTTCAAACACCACGAAGACATTCCATTTCTGGCCTGGCTGACAGGTAATATCTCACACTCCTTTTTGTCAATAAAAAAATAATATCTCACATTCGTGTAACTTATCAATTTGGTTTGTCGAATCCTGGTATCTTTGTACTAACCGACTCACACAAATTAATGGAAGATCCCTGTTTCTAATTATTTCACTTTTTTAATGTTTGCTTTTGAGATATTGGCCCCTGATACAGCTCCAAACTAGGGTTCTTTTCTTTTATATTTCCTTCTTTAATTAGTAATGGTTGTAGTGGTTGTTGGAAAAAGTGCAGTATGGTTTCTTGAAACTCTTATAGAAGAGAAATGAACTAAAACTGTTATTAGTCAAAGTTGTGAGAAGCACTTCTTCAGCTAAAGTGAAATGCTTGATGCACATTGCTTTGTAAGAATATTGAAGTGATACTACGCAAATTGAAAGAGGGAGAACATGGTAACATACCACACCAGCTGCTCCTGCAGTTAGGGCCATTGGTGCTGTAACAGCACTTAGTCCAGATGAGCACATAACAGGAATCTTGACAGCACGAGAAATAGAATATGCAGCTGCTAAAGTTGGTGTTGCCTATAAGATGAAACCATATATGATTGTTTACATATACGCAAACCAAATAAAGATAAAATCCATCAATTAACATGATAAGAATTTGTTCATGATATGTGCAAAGAAACCATCAATCACGAGACAAAGTAACACAATTTTCTAGGACACTCAAGTACACTGATAACAAAAACAGAATGATATCTTTATGCAAGTCATTTGTGAAGGTTTTTTCTTTTTGTTTTGAAAACAGGTTTAAATTTCTCATCTGCATAAATAAATTTCAAGAATTTCAATTCTAGAAAGTTACAGTACAATTTACAGTCCAGTTCATAATAAATAAATTTCAATTCTCAACTGCTAAAATAAATTTTGTTTGAATTTCAGTTCTAATTTATTTTCTCCCATTGATAGTTGTGTTTTGTATTCATTTTTGGACAGACATTTTGGCACCTGCAAAAAAAGCCAAATTAGATCTCACTCCACTGGGTGATACCATTCCTGATGAGGACATCGGTTCAAGACGATTCGGACGTTTCTATGAGCGCAGGCGTCGTCTTGGACAGCTGCTTGTTTAGTTTAGGATTTTTATTTCAGTACCATATTTGTTTCGAGCAATTATAGCCATATGTAATCTTTTTGTATTTTTTAGATTTTGAGAATATTTTAAGATTTGTATCAAGATGTATTTTGAGCCTATTTATAGGCCTTGAGATTAATGAGAAAGTATGCTATTCTTGATTTTAAAAAATTGTGTTGAGTTTATGCTCTTCCTCTCTATCTTTGTGTGATACAAGTGAGATCTAAATTATTAGGGTTTATGATAAATCTTAATACAATTTTAGAATTTGTGATAAACTCTAAAATCTACTCCAAATTTAAAAAAAAAAATCCCCAACTAAAATTACCCAAACCCTAATTTTCCAAATCCCCAACACAAAACCCTAATCCCCTACTCCTACATCAACCGCCATTCACAATCCCCTTCTTCATCTTCTTCTTCCTCTACCCCAGATCCCGATCACAAGAAAAAAAAACCCACTCCTTCGTCTTCCCCAGTCCCCCATCCCGTTGTCGCCGTAACCCCGACGACCACCTCCCGCCATCCTCCCCGCAACTTTCACCATCAAACCTTGCCCTCTCTCCGTCGCCTTCGTCCCCGACTCCTTCCGCAACCCATCGACCAAAACCCTAATCCCACAGATCACCAACAGCACCGACTGCAATCACAGGCCCTGTGCCCCCCCCCCCCCCGTTCGCCCCGCCTCCCGACGACTTTGCCGCCGTCGCTCGCGCCGCCCACTGCCGTCGTCGACGTCAACCAGTGACGCCGCCGACCACCTTGTCATTGCTCTTGAAGTTGCTGTGTGCCATTGCTATCTCTTAGAGTGCTGTGTTCTTAGTTGCTATCCAACTCCGAGATCTACGCTGATTTCTTCGCACTCGGTATACTCTTTTCACTATTAAATATTTGTGTTCTACTGTCTTATTATCTATTATATTATCTGATTCGCCTATCGTCCACATAAATAATTGAGATTGAGTGTTTCACATGCTTGATTAGAATATGAATCAATATTGAATCTATTACTTGCTAAGAACACTTAGGGATTTAATTATTGACTGTAGAGTGAATTATTAATTGGAATTGTTAACGTGATTCAGTTCTTGAAAATCCATCCAACCAATTAATTGTTTAAAATTTCCAACTTTGATCCGCACCTACGTGTTGGTAAAATTAATCCATTAATAATCTTAGAAATTCTCTATTTTAGGGTTAGTTTTACATCAATTCCTTCTTTAGTCCATGATAGCATGAGGTTGACTTGTTCAAACTCCAGCTGATACTAATATGGCCCTGGTGGTTTCTAGCAACTAAGTTCGACGCTATTGCAGGTTTCGAAGACTTGCAGTGGTTGATTCCTATCATTTTGAAGTTCGATCAGTGGCTGAAGCAATAAGCCTAGTTCTTTTTCTGCTGTAATGTTGTTTCTGATCAGACTTGATCCTCTTAGTTGCTTTATATTTCTCTTCCTTTTTGTGCTCTGGAACTGCCGTTTTGTGTTAAAGACTGTTGTTTAAGAGCTCCATATTTTTGTGTTTTACCATCTACTTATTGCTGTACTGAATTACTCTTTTTTTTAAAAATAAATCTATATAATAAAAAAACTTTAGAAGCCAGTTGCCACTGTAATAATGGTTACACATAAGATAACCATGAGCCCCGCGCCTAACAAATGATAGTGAAAGAATTTTCTTAAGTAAAACATTACCTTTTCAATCAAGCCAACAATGCCAGGCTTTGATGGGTTCGAGCATTTTCCTCCTTCAGTTTGGATAATGTCAGCACCTTCTTGTTCAAGTAACTCTGCCAACTTCACCTGTTAAATCCCCTACCAGAAACTGTGAGAAAATTTTCCAATGACACTTAATACCTATTCAAGAACTATCTACCTCCTTCTTGGTTTAAATGTTTTTAAGAAACAGAAAATGAAAAACTTTACCTGATCAGGGAGGCTTAGCGTGTGGGGCACAGTAACAGATAGCGATGTAAATGGGAGAATCTTTCTTGTGTCTCGTGTTAGCTTTACAACCTGAAATACTTCTAGATAAGTAATCTAGCTTTATCAAGGCTCTGTCAAAATAACTTGAAAGAAAACTAAATAAAACATATAAGAATATTTTAATGAACTTTTGGTAGTCATTCTGATGTAGGACAAACTTAGAGAAGAGTTGGATATCTCGCACCTACAATATTGGACATCATATTCAAAGACGCCTCACACTTCACAATAGAAAAAGAAATTACTTCTTTTTAATAATATATCAATTTCGTTTGATCTACCCTCAAATTGTTACATAGGATGCAATTTATAGACAGAAAATCAGTCCAAAAAAGGGTAAAAAAACTGAAATCAGTTTTAAAAATCTAAAATCTGTCCTAAACTGATTTGTCACATAACTTCTAATCTTAAAAGAAATTAATCAAAACAACATGACCCAATTTTCCCCCAAAAAAAAGACCCATTACTGCAATATTTAATAAAGTAATCCTTTTTTTCAAAGAGAGAATAATGAAGTAATCCTATATGCACTACTCACTCGTGTTCTTCATGTGATTAGTTCCAATCTCCATACTCTACAGATGGAAAAAGATTGATCAAAAGTCCTAACTAGACCAAACGAATAATTCACATGTAATGGAAATTGTGATTTACATTGAGTAAACCTTAGGATTTTCGCTACAATCAACTTAGCAATCTTGAGTAGGTTAGCCACTGCATTTGAATTGATTATAAAGCCAATTAAAGTTTCATGGAAATATGCAATAATGTTCATGAACAACAACCGCTGTTGCTGTAACGCCCCGGGTCCGCTCAGCTGCTTATACGCCTACGCGTCTACGCGCCTACACGCCTTAGAACCTAATCATAGCCCCACAACAGGGTATTGCCTCGCCCAAAAGAGCTAGCTTAGTAGGTACTTTTGGTTTATTGGCAACTCTATTTAAACCACACTCACTTTTAAGCTACAACTCCTATTCAATGTTGGGACTAAAACTCTCGCCTTCTTACACTTATGCAAGCCATGCACATGCATATATGGTACAACCACCTAATGTTTAGGCCCATCCTACAACTATAAGCTCATATATTTATTCAACTAGAAAGCCCACCAATATTTCGTTTAAGCCCATTTATAATTAGTTTTAGGCCCACCAATAACGCCCGGGTCCACTCACCTACTAGGTCTAGTAATCTTGAGTCATTCCCATAGTCATGACCCAGTATTTTCCACGGCCCCGCCACATGGTTAAAGTCTCACCCAGAAATCAAACTACATGAAAGGCACTTGGGTTCATTGACTTTTAGTTTATATGCAACACTCCTTCCTAAGATACATCCGTTATGGGACTAAATCCATTGCCACCTTCATACTTATATGCATGCCACATTATATACATATATATATAGTAGGCCCTTTAAAGCCCAAAATAAGCCTAATTATTCCTACAAACCCATCATTAATTTTATGCCCATTATCAAGTTATTAGCCTAAGCCCACCTAGGGTATTACAACCTCCTTATCCCATTCTACAGACACAAATATTTTAGAAGACTTTATGAACAACTGCGAACATGACATCATCGCTCTAAAGTAACTATCAAAAACTTGACTAAGTATGTGTATAATAGAGGTTTGTCATTCCAATGCAATTGTCCAAACTTATATTTAAACCACATAATTGATTAAAAAATAAATAAAGTAAATTAAAATAAAATAGATACAGAAAATTAAATGAATAATCCAAAGAAAATCTAGGGAAATGAGGGGAAATAAACTATTAAAATTAAATAATAAAAGAAGATACGGAGAGGAAGAGGATCAGCTACATTGGTCATAACACTTGTCAATACAAAACTTTATTTGCTTCCTCAAATCTCAACTAAGAACAAGCTTCCTAGTCTTATTATAAGTTACAATAATTCCTGCAAGCCAAGAAGAACAGCACAAGTATGCCAACACAGACGCAATGCAATATGACACGCAGACACAAGGAAAGTTTTGAATGAAATAGCTAGTGTGGAGTCAGTTATGTATCAGTCACAGGTGTCGAACAAGTGTGTGTGTGTGTGTGTGTGTGTGTGTGTGCACTTGCATGTTTCTTAACATGCAAATACCGTGCAAAAAAAATAAGTTGTTTTTAAAGGGAATTTTTTTTATAGCAAGTGTTGTTTTGAAGAAATGATTTTGATAGATTTTCTTTTCCCTATTTCATTTATTTTTTTAACTTTTGAAAGTATCTATTTCTGTATAGTGTGTAAGTAGACGTTGATAGTGGCCTTACAACTACAAATCATCACCTTTAGATTTTACATCTCTAACACTATTTTTAGCTTCTTTCTTTGCTTTTTCTAGTTTTTTGCAGAATTTTTCTATGTAACACCATTCTCAATCCTTATAAGAATGGACCAAGAATTACCTAGGACTAACTACTTCTGTTGTTTAGAATCGATCATTCATCAGGATGCAGAAATCGAGAAGGATGTTACATATTGAATTAAAGCAGACTATTTAAAATTGCAAAATGCATCTGGTGCTGTGCGGTTAGAAGATATCTTTGAAACTTAAGGAAAAACTTTACAAGACAGCTATAAGATGAGGCATGGTTTATGGATCAAAGTATTGGGCGGGTCAGAAACATGTTCAGACAATAGTAGCTGAAATGATAATGAGATGTGTGGAAACACACAAAAAACAAAATATAAAACTGAATATATAAGAAAGTAGATGCTACCCCAATTGAAGATAAAATGCAAGAGAACCAATTGAGGTGGTTTGGACACGGACAACCACCCCAATTAAGAAGATTAATCTGATGGAAGTTAGGGGAGCAAAAGAAGTACTATTAGACCCAAATAAACTTTGGAGTGTTAATCCACCCATCCCAAAATGTATGTCTTTCTAGACTTCTACACACATGTTACGAAACAATCTAGATTATTGTAAAAATAAAGAAATATTCTTTCTGACTAGATCTATTAAATGATCTAATCATAATAAATTTCCACAAATGCCCTCCTTTATAGTGAAAGCTACTCCTCCGTTCCAAAATGTAAGTCGTTTAAGGTTTTCACACACTTTTTAAGAAACACATAGATTAATATATTGGGAAATAAATATCTCTCTTAATTGAACCTATTAATTAACTTATTAATAGTGTACTTACAAAAATGTCCTCTTATTTGATTATTATGTTTATTTTTCTAAAATTAAGCTCTCTAGGATAGAATTGGTAGTTTGGTTTAAAAAATAATTAGTGAGAGATTAAGAGTGTAAAGACATTGTATTGGAAAGCGTAAACAACTTACTTTTCGGAACCAAAAAAATTTAATTTTAAACGACTTACATTTTGGAATGGAGGGAGTATTAATTGAATTACTCATAGAACCTCAAGGGTATAGTTGGTACTCTATTAAGAATATTTATTAACGAATATTTGTAAAAGTTAAGACATTGTCTTGGAACCCTAAAACGACAAACAATTTGGAACCAAAAATAAAGGATAGAATAACATACATTTTGGGATGGAGGTACTACCTTGAAGGAGGTGGCCCTCAAAAGAGTCAGTGAGTAGGATTCATAAAGCCATCCCAAAATTTTGGGATAAGGTTTTATTTTTGTTATTGTTGTGTGCTGCTTAGACTCTCCACCCATCTCCTCTTAGATCAACCAACTATTTTTGTCCTACCATGATTCTATTACACCTCCTCACTAGTCACTCTTCAGTATATGACAGAAACCCAAACTTCCTCGATATATTCTCCCTCATATTATCTTCAATAAGGTTATCTCTATTCTTCTGTTAAAGCACTAGTAGTACTTGACCCGTTGTTGTCTTTCCAGTTTCCACTAATCCATGTAAATATTCTCATTTCCAACCACAACATGAACCATGTTTTAAAAAATTTCCACTACAATGGACATAAAGCATAGATGAACTTGTTTCTTGTAGAATTTTAATTTTTAAAATTATGTTTTAATATTCTTCTGACTATATTCATGTGAATGCAACAGTGTTTTCCTTTGAAATGATTTAGTTCAAAATGTGTATGGACAGTATAGAAATGGGTAGTGGCTGTCATTGAACCAATGTCTATAACATTGCAGAAATATTTTCTTGCTATATGTGGTGGGAATGAAGTAAAAGGAAATAGAATTTCCTTCAACCAAAATTTTGAATTGCAGCATGGTCTGATGTTGCAAACATCAGTAAGAAAAGTAACGTTTCCAACTGTTCGTCTTCAACAACAGTTGGCAACCTTTAATTCTACATACAAGGCCTTTCCTCGTTTTTAAAAATAGGAAAAGCCATTCTCTTCTCGTCCTTTGTTCACTTCTTAAAATATTGCTTCCCTCATTCTAAAAAACACAACTCACAATTTGCTACTGTATGAGAAACCTTATCTTCAATAGACCTAACCTGGGCATGTGTCTAGGTTCTTATGGTTTACGTTGCCAAAATGTTGCCTACAGGGTAATATCTGGGTAGGAAAAAGTGCGGAGAATCAAATTAACTCATACTGCAATTTTTAATCTTGATAGCAAATCCCATTGTCACTATTGCACCGGGGGAGTGACTGCTGCTTTAAAGATAGTGCCCTGTTCTTCAACACATGACTAGTGTTTCTATGTGATTCATACTTCTTCCCACCATGAATTTTCCCACCTCTAAATTTTTACACACCGTATTTTTGCCCTATAATTTTTGTTCAACATCAGCTACATGGGTGTATTCTAGATGAATAATGCTCAAGATGCACTTCGATCCCTTCAACCACCTGTCTTGCATTTGAGGGTATCTACATAGGCTACAGAGGAAACAAATAGCCAGAGTTTCAATTCAAGTACTAAGAAAAATAAACTCTACCTGCTCTGAAGAGAATTGCCTGCCCATCTCATAGAAAGAATCATAATTTCCAATTTCTACCTGCATATGCCTAAAATTTATCAGATTTTCTTACTAAGTATCAGATAATTCTGCAGGACATTCAAGATGATCATCAATGGAAACCTAACCATCTGGGCACCAGCATCCACTGCAAGAATGAATTTCACTGGATCTACAGAGGAAACACAGATCTGCCAAAAACATGTAGTAGTTAATAATGGCTAAAGCACTCAGATGCAAGTTCATGCATATTCAAAGAAAAACTCAAAGGAAAGAAAAAATTAGTTAGAATTCGTCTATGTTCCAGTAAAACAACAACAGACTGATCACTCCTTTTTGGGGTTCTGTGAACAACATCAGATTGCCCAGTAAAGGCTAGTTGACTGATATTAGAAGATAGGCTTACTGACATAGTGTTTGCTAGTGTTTCTTCATCGGTCAAATATGTATTATCGTTATCTTTTCTGTTATCTAGAGGATCCCAGGGGATTTACTATAGTTTGGTGAGAGAATTTTCCAAAAGGGGTCCACTTTAAGGCCTTGGGAAGAAAGATAAGTATCTTGTTCAGGGACTACTGTGCTCTGTTAACCTTCACCTGATGAATATGTGCGTTGTTCTTTTTCTCCTACTTTCATCATTAGTCTTTATACCATCATATAATCTTAACTCTTTATATTATCTTTTGTTGTGCATCGAGGTTCCATTTCCACATAGAATATATAAGGTTCAGTACATCAGATTTACTTGCATGTAGGGTCCACGTGTCTCGAGAATTAGTTCTTTTGCTGGCAAATTATTTTGAGGAATAGTTATTATTATCAAAAATATACCCAAAATAGCTAGGTATTGAAAAAAATAGTGATGAAGAGGGGGTACGAGGCCAATCAAACACTCCCCACCTCCCATTATATAGTAGCACAGACCGTACCCCGTTTAGACAAAATTAATAATACATATGAAAATACACTCATTTTCACAGATATGAGAGCATATCTAGATTTTACAGAATTGTTTTATCCAACACCCATACCCATGTTGGAGTAGGACACTCATGGCCATATCTACAATCACAGCATCTATCAAAGCCAGCTTCAAATTGCTTCTTTAGAAGATGATTGCATACTTACTGTCAAAGTGATCATTAATGCAAATTATTCATAATTATTGCATTTTATGAATAATATTGGAAATTTGGAATGTAGATTCCTATGAGATCAATATGTGCAAGGATTTACCGGAAGAGACGTTAACTTCAGAGCAAGCTTCACCAACCCAGGATCACAAGCTATATCAACATGGGTTGCTCCACCCTGAAATTAAAAGAAAACAGGGTTTCTGCTAAATTCTGAACAGACAAGTAAAGCAAATAAAGAATATGTTATTTGTGTTTGTTTAGTTTTTATTATACCATAGTTGAATTTATTTCCATCTACCAACCCTACATTATTTCCTCTTACTGGAGATACGCTTTATCTAGCTCAAACTGCGTTGACCAGCAAAATAGATTTTCATGCCCACTCAGATTAAAATTTCTTTTGCAGGAAGTTTGCAAAGCATTAGGGTTCCGCATCAGGTTGCACTTGACTTTTCTTTCCTTTTGCAGGAAGTTCGTCGAAAAATTAAGGTCCCACATTAGGTTGATAGACTCAGAATAAAATTTCATCGAACTTCTTATGGAGTCTTTTGCTCCTAAAGAGAAAAGTGTATGATGATGGTGATGACAAACAAAGAGGAAATAACAATAGGAATCCATTTTCTGAAAGATTCTGGAATCCTGGTTTTCCATTCTGCTCGGTTTAGCGCAATATGTTCTGTAAGAGCATCCACTATCGTTGATGCTTAAATATGCATATATAGCATTTAGGAAATAGCAAAAGGAGAACGCTGCAGTCGTTAAAGCCAAAAATTCGAAGAGACGGAAGATCATCTTTCGTCTAACAATTTTTATTTTTATTTTTGAAAATGGCATTTTTGTAAATATGAAAAGAAAAGTTTTGAAGAAAGTAATGGGACGCCTGAGAATATTTTTAATATAATGGCATTTTCGTAAAATTAGAAGAAAAAAAAATTGCCCTGACGGAAGATCTGAGGCAAATTATTTTTAAAATTAAATCTGTGTGGACCTTTAACAAAAAAAAACTTATAAAAAGAAGAGAGACGGAAGATCTTCTTCCGTTTCTCTTCTTTTATTAATTTTTTAAAATAATAAAAGTTGAGCTCTCTTCTTTTATGATTTTTTAAAATAATAAAAGTTGAGCTCTTCTTTTATTATTTTTTAAAATAATAAAAGTAGAGGACGGAAGAAGATCTTCCGTCTCAACTTTTCTTCATTAAAGTTCGCAAACGGAAGAAGATCTTCCGTCTTCTAGATTTGGTCATTGCTATATTTTGCTGCTAAATATAGCAGTCAACTGTTCATAACTTTTCTAAAAAATGAGTATTTAGCGAACAAAAGTGGGAGCAAAATTGCTAAAATATGCATATTTTAACTTTTTAGCAAACGATAGTGGATGCTCTAAGGTCACAAGCTATCATATTTTTTCTCACTGTTTTCACCCAAGTTAGTTTAGGTCTTCCTCTACCCTCAATACTTATCAAATCACTCTTCTAACGGGGGCACTACTAGGTCTATGTGTGACATATCCAAACCACCTGATGTGATTCTCTCTTAACCTATCTTGGATTGGAGCTACCTTTAGCATATCTCGTATATACTCGTTTCTAATCTATCCTTCCTTGTTTTACCACACATTCATTTTAACATCCTCATCTCCGCTACACTCATTTTTTGGACATATTGTTTCTTTGTTGCCCAACACTCTGCTCCATATATTATTGTCGTTCTAACATGTAATACTCCTAGTATGCATGGTTCATAACATTTGTTTTCTTTTATTTAAAATAAAAATATACATATACATTGTTGTATATGCATTGACATTGTTATTTTTTTTATCATACACTACACTATTATTTCTATGTTTGTATGGTTAATTTTTAAAAAAAAGCCTAATATGTTGTCTTTTTAAGAAGGCCCAACTTTTCTTTCTTAAAACCCAACCCAACATGGTTATCCATAGGTTAAGTGTAAATAAATAAAGCTTTAGGGGGGTAAAAGTACAAAATGGGGACATCTAAGCTTCCTAGAGGTTTCCACACACACCTCCACTTCTCCCTCTCTTTTCCTTCTTCTGCAGTGGCCGGCAGCAAAAGAAAACAGCAGCCCTTCACTTTTTTTCTAAATATATATTATGTTAAGTAAAACCCTAGTTCACTTTTCATACTACTTTTAAACCCAAGTCCATTGGCAGTGGACACAGTCGATTTAGTGGATGGTTGAAAATTTTGAACTTGTCTGGAATCAAAAGTCATATGGTCGGTAGCACCTGAATCAATTATCCATGCACTATTCATAACAGAAGCAGAAATATTAAATACCTTACCATCATTACCTGCAGCTGTGACTAATGTAGAGGCGAGTCCAATACTCTTCTCAGCCCTATCAGTTTGTCCCATGGTAGCGGCACAAAGGGGAAAAACAAAGGAACTGATCTTCAGCAACCAATAGCACACAACACAACTTGATGAAGAACAGCTCCAAGTCTTCAACAAGAAGCAAAACAGCAACAATCCAACACCCAAACAGCAACTCCACAGCAGATCAGAACACCAAACACCGAGATCCAAATGCCAAACACAAGATCAAGATCCCTCCTTCACAAAAGCACCAAACACCAGTCCAAATCAACCCTTCATCTTCACCCCCAACAGCAAACTGAGAGAGACACAGCAGCAACAGTAGAATAAGGGAATAGGGCAAGAGGGAGGACAACGATGGCAACAGCGACGGTCGAGGGGCGGTGGCGTCGAAGCTGGCGACCGGAGGAGACGGCGTCAGCAGCGAGGTCAAGCAGCGTCGGCATGAGGAACGGCAACAGCAGCACTGGTTGATGGGTTTCTTGGTGGGTTGTCGATCGATCAGAGGATAAGGAGTTCGAGTGTGGGTGGTTCACGCGGCGGTGGAGGCATCGAAATGCGGCGCGAAAGGTGGAAGAGGATGATCGGAGGTGCGACGAAGGACGAAGGCTCGAGGTTGTAGGGGCCCGGGGAGCGGCAATGGAGTCGGAGGTTGATGGCGACTGGGTCGATGGACACAGGGGCACGGCGATGAGAAGTGTGGAGGATGATGGTCGACTGGCACAGGGATAAGCGGAGAGAAGATGAAGAAGAAGATGGGGTTCAACAGTCGATGGGAGTGTGATCGGGGATGGGTTCGGAAAGGTCGATGATGGTGGCGGGATCTGACGGGATCAAGGTAGAAGATCGGTGACGGGATCAACAACGGGATCAGATCAAGATAGAGGTGATCAACCTCCTCTTCTTCTTCTTCAGTTGGCCTAGATCTGATTAGGCTCTGATACCAAGAAGAAAATAATTTTGGAGAAAATAATTCTTATTCTTCTTGTTGTTCTTTATTCTTTACTGTATACATCTATATATAAGGATTACATTCTTGGAGAAGAAGAAAAGGGATTGAGAGAAGATTGGGAAGATGAGAGATTTGGGGAATCTGTTTCCTATATTAGGAAACAGAATATACAATTACTATATTTCAACATGCGTTTGTGCATCTGTGTGTGCGCAAGACAGAGATGGGTGTGAATACTTTCAATATATTTCATGTTTTCAAAAGCACTGCTTAAGCGTTCTAGCCGGAATCTTATTAAAAATGGGAGCATAGATGAATATGGAACTACCACCGCATGCACATTCCATATTTTCTCCATGTTTGGTGATAGTGGGGACAATGCAAATGATCTATGCAGCTTTAACTTCTCTCGGATAATGCAATTTACAAAAGAGAATAACATATTCCTCCGTATCTCACATGGGTTTCATAATTATAAGAATTTGTTCTATAATTGACATGGGGCTCAATGGAGCCATTTTAGAAATACTCTCTCATGGATTTATTGGTGAGTTTAAGCGTCAAGTGGTGGTCTACCGCTTAATTTTGCCAAAAATCACAAGAAAGCAAAAGTCCAAAAAAGAGTTATAAAAAGCAGCGGAAAGCATATAAGAAGCATTAAAAACCGGCATGAAGAAAATGCTTCAGCGAGGATTTTTGATTCGTTAAGAAGGGGAAATGGGTAACTGTTTTACCCATTTTGGACCTTACCCGACATGACCTGCTGTCATTGAATAGTCTTGCACTAAATTTTTATTTGGTGGTTACTATGTACTTTTTTTGAATGTATTTTCTTTTTACTTGTATTGAGTTAATGCGTTGCCTCTTACCTGTATTGAGTGATATAAGTTTTTAAATTTTATTTGGTGGTTACTGTTAGAATACAAGTGCAAATTCCCTCTACCCTTCGACAATTTCGAAGTTTTAGCATAGTCACAGGAGCCTTTCACATGGTATCAGAGCAACCGAGGTTCGAGTCCCTGTGATATTATATCATATTCCGCTATGAATAATATGATATTTTTTTTGTTCTTCTCCTTTGTACTTAAGATCGAAATTACAAATTAGATATATTTTCTCTGTGAAAAACGAGTTCTTCTCAGCAAACTTTTTTAATTTTGCCCCTGGTTAATTTTGAAGTATAGACACACTGGAGTACAGAAAAAGGAAAAAACCAATAAAATGGCTGATCTATTTTTTCAGAATTTTGTAACTCAGAAACAATTATGCCCTAATTTGAGCCCCGTAAAGGAAGTCCTGATTGGATGTGCAATATACATTAAGTACCATAAATTTAACAGGAAATGCCAAAGAAATTGAACGAAATTAAAGTAAGGACGAACTTAAAAGCACACATCAGTAAACCACTTATTGCAAGTACATAAAGTCACAACTAGAAGTAGATAGATATATGAGTGATCTGCATAAATTCAAAAAAAAAATGATCGTTAAACATTGGGTAAAAAAAACCCCGCATTTCATTAAAAATGATTTAACAAAACATACAACCAAAAATAGGGCTTATGAAGTTCAGATCCCAACATGCTGAGTTCTGGACCTCATACACCCCAACCAACAAACAAAAAATACAACGAAATCTAGTCCTACCGGTCACCCACCTCCTGCCAGAGCAAATTTCTCGTGCCAGTTTGGACTCACTCTCTCACTCAGTCCCTCGCTTGTACACCGTTTATCCTCAACAACTATCGTACGCTCTCCCTCGTCGCCCCCAGCAGTGACTCAAATGACAAGTGTAAACACCATATTAGAGACACCGCAGATACTCCGCCAATCTGACAACTCCATGTCAAAATTGAGTCCACGTTCTCATCCCCTCGCTTCACCCTAGATGGCTCTCACCGCAACCTCGCAACGAGAGTAGACCATCTGACCCCTGCGAGCCCTCTGACATGAAAAAAACCACAGGCACCCCTCACTTTGACCAACCAAGGTCAAAGTAGAGCCCAAACTATAAATTTGTCTGACAACCATCGCCCACACCAAGTAGGGTACATTTCATTGCTAATTGTGAATCGGTTGTAATTTGAATATTAGGGATGAGTTTGGATCTTAGAGGCTCCTCACAGTTCATTCGAATTTCAAAACTCGACTTGAAATTCAAATCTCCCCCCTACTACATGACTTCCCAGATCAAAACGACTTTCAAAACCAATTTTTGAAATTCGAAAATCTCCCTCCCTCTACTCTTTAACTGACCTCCCCCACATGCCCCCACGACAATCCCGACTATCCCAAGTTCGTTGATGCCTCCCGACGTCGTTGCTTGACAGCACTCCCGCTGCAAGCCCCGACGCAATCAACTCGAGCCCCGACTGTGAGCGCGTCGCCAGCGCTAGTCAGCAACTCCCACACCAAGATTTGCCTTGCCAAATGTTGCCTCCAATGTTGACCGATCGCCACGTTCCCCGACCGATCTCCTCCATCGCCGACCGAACGCTCTTCCCTGCCACCCCCGATCGACGCCAGCGCTGTCCTAGGCTCAGTTGAACCTTTAATCCTCGCCTACCCTGGTCGCACCCTACTCCGACACCGGAGTTAACCCCCCACCGGTGGTCGCAACCACCAGATCTCCTCCATCCCGCCATGCAGGAGAAGGCTAGCACCCGATGAACCCACTCAGCAGCCAAAGTAAGAATTTGGAGAGGTAAGAAGAGGGTTAGAGATGATGAGATCTGGAAGAGAGAAAACGAGGGGTAGAAGAAGGGGGGGGGGGCAACCCTAGCCACCGCCCCCCAAACTTAGATCTAGGGTTTGGATTTTTAGTTTTTTGGGTTTTGGGGGAGAGCTACTCTCCCTAGAATTTCTAGAGAGAGAAGCTGTTTTTTTGCTTTTGAACTAGAATAAAGTGTATCAAAATAATAAAAAAAGATCATAAACCTTCTTCTTCTCATGCGTTAAAACTTTTTGAATCATGACATTTTTTTAGATGGATTTACTTAACTTTAATGTTAAATTAAACCACCATGGCACACTATATAAACTCATTCAAATAGATCGAAGGTACAAGGTGAGAGAATCATCAAAGAAGGTGCATAAACACAAACCTTGTCTGCAGCAATAACGACAGCTGAAACATTGTCCTTGTCAAAATTTTGAAGTCCTGAGATTATCTACAAAAAGATTTATAATTAAAAATGTTAAAGGTAAATGAAGCAAATGGATAACCAGACATGGCAAGTTGTAAATTGTAAGGTGAACATTAAAATAATTTTAAAATCCTAGTTCATATTTGAATTGGTCCTTGCAATGACAGGACTAGCTAGCATTTTATATAGAATCCCAATCTTGCTAGTTTTAATTATTGGCCTTCTTTTTTTTTTTTTTTGGCTTCCCCCCACGTATGATTTACGAATGAAACTTATTGACCCTACTACTTTTACTTGCATGATATTGATAGATAGATAGATATATAGGCTTATATATGGACTCGCTCGTCATAAATATACATCCTCGTGTCCAGGTGAGTAGGTGTTATTCTATGAAATTAATTCGTATCCTTGTTATCCATGACCATGAGTTATAATTCCCGTCAGCATTTTCTCACATAACTTTTTTCAAATAGGTGGTGTTCACAATTCGAGTACAAGAAACAAGATTAGTCGTGAAATCAGTATTGAAACATAGATGAATCGGTCTGTTAATAAAGGAAAAGCTAGATCATCGATAGAGTTAGTTACCTTGATGGCTCTTCTCTGGTGGAAGGGTTGAAGAACTGAATCCTTTGAGTTTGAGTTTGAGTTTAAGTCTGAGTTTAAGAAGAGAGAGGCAGTAGCAGTAGTAATGAAAGAGGAGGAAGAGCCTTTCCCTTTCCCTTTCCCTTTCCCTTTCCCTATCCCTATCTTGTCGGTGGGCAATAGCAGTGGCAGTGCTAGTGTGCTAGCAAGTAAAGAGCCTCCTCCTACAACTGCTCCATACGCAATTAGTGCCATTACTCTCTCTCTCTCTCTCTCTCTCTCTCTCTCTCTCTCTTATTTCCTCCCCTACAATTACAAAATCAAAATCTTCCTGCTCCTCTATACGCAGTGCAGTTCGGTGCAACAATGGAAAGGATAAAGGATAAGCATCGGTGAATTTATCCAATCCAATCCAGGGTAAGCGATGACACTGGACGTGGTGGTCCTTTTTGCAAGTGAAACTCTCAAGTCTCGTTACAAATTGTGATAATTTCAAATGTTGCAAAAAGTGATTAATCTTCTAACCTTTGTTTAGTTTTTTTTTTTTTTTTTTTTTTTTTGAACAAAAGTGACTAATGTCACTAGCTTCATTAATGATAGATTAACGAAACATACAAAATAGTCCAACATCTAAAAGGTCCAATACACCCGAACCTTTAATAAGTCTATTACAATAAAATTCTTTCCACCTTACAACTTTCAACATCTAAAGAGTACCACATTCCCCATAGTAGCCTGAGTCTCTCCCCACCTCGCTGGAAGCTTCCCAGAGTCGGGCTTGCAATCCTGTCCTGCCATCACTCTATCCTTGGCTTCTTCCACGCTCCTGTTTGCCCTGCCCATGCCTCTATTAGAACAAGCAGTTTATGAACCAACATATAAAAAGTGCATTTATAGTTACGGAAGCAATAGTCATTCCTATCTAGCCAAATACTCCACAGAATAGCCCCAACTGAAATATCCCATAGCCATGAATACCCTTTGTTAATGTGATTTGATCTCCATACCCCCCATACGTCGTTTGTGCGACTCGGAATAGTTGTCGTGTGAAAACTCAAACTAAATATCTCCCAAACTACCCTCGCTCTAGGACAACGGAAGAAGAGGTGCGAGGTGTCTTCCTCTTCTACCAAACACCGCTGACACATTGCGTCGTTCAGTATGTTACGTTTCTTAAGGTTAGACTTAGAAAGTATTCCGTCATTTAGAACCAGCCACATGAACGCTTTAACTTTGGGGGGGACTTTTGCCTTCCAAATGATACTTGCATGAGTATTCCTTAGACCCCCGTCGTTTAGGAAACCGTACATGTTGGAGACCGAATAGATTTGGTTGTCCCCTATTCTCCAAATTCTCACATCCTCCTGTGATCTGTCTTGTGACCCCTCTTCTTGCAATAACGCGCTAAGCCTAGCCAATTGTTGCTGTCCCTCGCTCGATAGGCTTACCGTGAGCTCCAATGCTAGGGTATCTCGTTTCCAAACATCAGCTACGAGGGCGTCCGGCTTCCTTGCAACCGCCACAATGTCGGGGAAGATAGATTGTAGGGTATTGTCACCGCACCATTTGTCTTTCCAAAATCTGATGTTGTTTCCCTTACCCAATTTGCATATCGTGTTCATGTGAAAGATATCTCCAACCTTGGCTACACCCTTCCAGATACCGGACGCCTTCCCATGCCTAGCTTTCCCACCAAATCTGACAATCTTTCTTCGACGGTATCTCATGAATGAGTTACTCCACCACGCTTTGCGTTGTCTGTGCATCTTCCACCACCACTTGGACAGTAGTGCCTTATTCATGTCTCTGAGATTAAGGATCCCCAGACCGCCAAATTCCTTCTTTTTACACACTCTACCCCACCTGATTAAGTTAATGCCCTTATTATCATCTCGCGTACCTTAACTATTATTACTACCAGTAATTTACACGTGCAATCACTTTAATATAGAATTGAAGTTGTACATGTAATATACGTAAGTTATAGTTGTCCATGCAATATTGCGTTCCTTGGCAAATGGCTGTGGAGAGTTTTAAAAAATGATCACTTACCTTGGATTCTTAGTATCAATTCTCGTTGCTTCTGTAGACGTAGTTTGTGGGATTTTTCTCCTCTGCTTTCTCGCAACGCATCCCCATTCTGGAAGGGCGTCTGGAAAACGTCCGAGTCTTTCCAATGTGGGATCGTCCATGAATGTTGTGACGGATCCAAGACAAAATTCTGGTCCGATAACTGGATTGGTAACATCAAGCTTGCGTTGGCCTCCAATCCCAACGCCACTGTGGCGGAATCCTTCAGCATTATTAATTCCCAGAAGCATTGGCTCATTCCTTTCAATGTTGATCCCCCGGCATCTCTCACTTCTGATCTTAATGATTTTCTTTCTCCCCTCAATAGCGTAGTTTGGCATCCGAATGAAGATTTTAGATGGCGTTGGAACGCTTCAGGAGTTTTCTCCGTAAAATCCTTTTATAACTTCCTAAACTTTCGAGGCATCAACTCTCCTTTCGCAGACCTCATTTGGAGTAGCTGTGCTCCTTTGAAGGTTAAAATCCTAGCCTGGTTAGCGCTCAACAACAAGCTCCTTACTGTCGAGATCCTCAACAAAAGGAATTTAGTGTGGGGTTAACGGTGCACTATATGCTCTGTTAACTTTGAAGATGCTGACCATCTATTTGATGGGTGCAAATTCATCCGCCTTTTATGGAAGATTTGCTCTTTAGCCTGGGAAGTCTCTTCTATTCCAAACAACCTAATCTCCTGCTAGTTGCCTCATCCCACGCAGAAAAAGTACCACTTTTCATGGAATCTTTCTCTCTTGACTATTATGTGGATTACGTGGTCCGAAAGAAATAAGAGAATTTTCAACCATCGCGATGCCCCTATCTATTCCCTCATTGAAGATTTTTTATTTCTTTTTAACTTCTGCTCATCGACTTTAAAACATGAAGCAATGGTAGCGCTTTACAGTCACCGCCTTAAAGACTCTTTTCTTTGCCTTCAGAATCTTAATGCTTTATAAATTTCTCCTATTTCTGCTTCTTATTTGTATTCTCTGACTTTGTTTTCGCAGGTGTGAAAGGAGATTTATTTTCTCTTCCTTTTTGGGCTGATGCGGTACCAATAGCGCATCTTTTGTGATGTCTTCTCTTCAGTCTGGGATAACTTAGTTACTGCTACTTTTCTTACTTAAACTCTGTTTATAAGTTCCTTTTTGTGGTTTACCCTTTTTGTGTTGTTGCTCTAAGCCCGGGTTTACTCCTTTGGTTGATGCGGTTATAAGAGACTTTTGTATTTCCCTTCTCTTATTCCAATGAAGTAAGGAAATCTTCCCCTGCTGTGTGTTGTTATTGAAAATACCATGTGTAGGTTTTTTGGTGAGCGTCGCGCTCCCAGGTTTGTATATCTCTGTCTTTTCGTGTTATGGTCTGTGATGCATCAACCTTAGACTGGTAGTCCCGCTTTCGTTTTTGGCTGGCGACATGTTTAAACCTTGGCTACCTCCTCGGGCCGAATTCTATGGTTATATTGGTTACTTGGTTTTTGTTTACTCTTGTTTATTGCCAGTTTTTCTTGTTATCCCCGTTTGTAGCTAGTTCTTTTTCTCTATTGCATTATGTTTGTGTGGATTATCTCCCCTTTATTCGGGTTAAGTGATGCTAGACTTTTGAGTTCTATTCTATCGGTTTCTTGATTGAGTCGCCCCACTGGTGGCTGTTTGCTGGCTTCGGAGGTTGCCAGCCGGCTTGACAGGGCTGGCTTACGGCATTCTTACCGATTGTCTGAGCTCCTATGGGCCAGTTTTGTGCTTGCGTGTATCCGGGCCTGTGGATGTTGGCATCCTCGTGGTTCGGCTCTGGTTCCCAGTGGCTGATTTCCAACGGCAGGTGCTCGGACTAGCGCCGACCTGATAGGTCAAGTCTGGCATCAGCAAGGGGCGTCTGACGCTATCTCCGATCTTCCTCTGAGGGAGCGGGAGTGAGGGCGTCAGCTTCTGTTGTCCGGCGTCTGCCGGCTCTGTCTGCTCTTCAGCCCAATTCCTTCAGGCTTATTAGCACATTGTGCATTCTTGTAACGTTCGGTTATCGCATTTTTTCCTTCTTTCTGATTATATCTTTTTTTTTGCTTGGATCGTTGTAGATAGTGCATTGTTTTTTATGTCTTGTAAAATAATCTCTTGTACTGTTTTCGATTTATATGATTTTTGCGCGGGCTGGAGTCGTAAGACTCTATCCGATTCATCAAAAAAATAGCTGTCCATGCAATACATATTTTAATTAATATATATAATTAAAACTAACTAGTAATATACACGTGCGATGCACATGTTAATTAAAAAAATTAAGTAGAAAAACTATAATTTGTACATGCAAAGCACGTCTTAATAAATATAAAATTTTTAAAGTAAATATATTTTTAAAATAATATAATATAGCACGTGTGAGGCACGCATTAGTAATATGTATATAAATGGTATAATGAGAGAGTTGGACGCGACGTGCAAAGCACGTGTTAATAAAAAATTTAAAGTAAAAAACTCTGTTGTAAATGTTTGGTGTACGTGTTAATTTAAAATTTTTAAGTAAAAAAATATATGATTTATGTGCATTGCACGTGTCAATTTAAAAAAATTAGTAAAAAATGGGAGAGTTGGAGTTGCACGTGCAACACATAGGTTTGTTTGTTGACAAATTACAACTCTAACTCTCCCATTAAAATAGTAGAGATATATAAATATATATATATTAAAGTTAAAAAAATAATGGGAGGGTTAGAGTTGCACGTGCGATGCACATATTTAGATTATAATGTGAAAGTTGAAGTTGCATGTGCGATGCACAGGTTTGTTTTGTTACAAATAATGTTTGTTTGGTGACCAACTCTTCTATTAAAATTACTAGTAATAAACACGTGCGATGCACGTATTATTTTTTAAAAAAAATTTAAAGTAAGAACTCTGATTTACACGTGTGATGCATGTCTTAATAAGTATGATTATATACTTTTAAATGTAAAATGTGAAGACTATAATGGAAGAGTTGGAGCACATTTAATATATTTTTAAAAAATTAAAGTAAAAAATTTGACGTAGTGAGGACTCAAACCTGAGACTTCCTTCATATTAGCTATGCACGTGCAATGCACGCGTTGGTAGATTACAAATTTACAAATGACACTAAGACCTTCTCCCATTATAATATTAGAGATAGAGATTGTTTTTGTGCTTGTTTGGGTGTATGCACATATGGTAAGACTCCAACTCTCCCATTAAAATAGTATATATATATATATATATATATATATATATATATATATATATATATATATATATATATATATATATATATATATATATATATATATATATATTAAAGTCAAAAAAATAATGGGAGGGTTAGAGTTGCATGTGCGATGCACATATTCAGATTATAATGGGAGAGTTGAAGTTGCATGTGCGATGCACGGGTTTGTTTTGTTACAAATGAGGTTTATTTTGTTACAAATAATATTTGTTTGGTGACAAACTCTTCCATTAAAATTACTAGTAATTTTCACGTGCGATGCACGTTTTGATAAAAAGTTGGAGTTGAAACAGCACTTGTGATGAATACCTTAAACTTTTAAAAAATGGAGTTGAACGGGCATTGCACGCATTTTTAAAAAAAAAATTGAATGAAAAACCTTTAATTGTACCTACGGTGATGTGTTACGAAATAGATTTGGAGTTGCCCGTGTGACGTACGTATATGCTTTGTGACAAAAAAATTTTAAAATTATTTGTTTGGTGAAGAAAAAAACTTTTATTTACACGCGTGATGCACGTGTTAATAAATAGAGTTAGAGTTACAAATACAACGTATGTGTTTTATTTGTAACAAAAAAATATATTTTAAAAGTATTTGTTTGATTACAAACTCAAAGTGACAAAGTGACAAATTCTCCCATTAATGGAGACTAGTATCATGCACGTGCGATGCACGTGGAGGGAGAAGGAAAAAGATCAAAAAAAAAACCGAATGAAAAGGATTAAAAAAAATGCACGTGCGATACACGTGGAGGAAGAAGGAAAAAGAACTAAAAAAACGAATGAAAAGGAAAAAAAAGGATAATGAAATTTGTAAAAAGATAATAATTTCCAAACCGATCCATTTTCGAAAATATTTACCAAAATGGTCCACTTTCGAAAATATTTACCAAAGTGAATCATTTTGTCAACACGTGCGCTGCACGTGTTGACAAAGTGACATCCGGTGACAGATGACACTAAGCCCTTCTCTCATTATAATAGTAGAGATAGAGATAGAGATTGTTTTTGTGCTTGTTTGGGTGCATGCATATATGGTAAGGGCGTGGGACTTCAGAATTTTTTTTCCAAAATAACCCACTTTTGACATTATTTCCCAAATTGACCCACGGTCGAAACTATTTATCAAAATAACCAACTTGTTGTTTCAAATAGCGAGTTATTTAAAAATAATCTCGCTTTTTCAAATACCTGAGTATAGTTCTATGTTTTTCTCCAACACTTGATGAAATTTTGCAAAGATACAAAAGTCTAAAGATAGTTTTTAGTTTTTTTTCCTTTTAAAACCAACTCTATGGAAAAATGAGTACTAGACTCGCTATTTCAGATAGCGAGTGTAGTTGTACACGTTTTTCCAGAGAAATATTGAACATATAATTTTTATCTAAAAAGTATATAACTACACTCATTATCTGATATAGCGAGTTCATTTGAACTACATTTGATATCTCAGATAACGAATATAGTTGTACTCATTTTTTTTCAGATAAATTTTGAACATAAAATGTATACAACTACACTCGTTATTTGAGATAGCAAGTCTACTTTAGATAGTGAGTATAGTTGTACTCATTTTTTCAAAAAAAAAAAAAAAAAAAAAAAATCTGAACATGTAATTTCAACCTGAAATGTATAGATCTACACTTGCTATATGAGCGGATAGAGAGTAGGTCAATTTGGTAAATAATTTCGAAAGTTGGTCAGTTTGGTAAATACTTTTAAAAAGTTGGTCATTTTTTAGAAGGGAAAAAAAATCAGGACTTTGTGGGTAATATATTAGTATATTCGTATGGATGACCGAGCCGGATCTGTGCATGTGATGTGCCACCCACTTGTCTTCTGACCCCTTCAGATGACAATGACATTGAAACCTCATCAGCATCTCAGAAATATTTAATAATAAAATAATAACTATAATAAGTTCAATTGACCGAATCATTCAAAGCAGCGTAGATTAAACCAATATAGAAACCAGTCGGTAATTCATTCATAGGACCAATTTCTCTTCACCGGCTTCCACGAAGAAGGAAACGGCCTTCTTCCTTCCCTTTCCTGCACCTCTGACAACCAACGGACTCGTCAAAATTTGTTTTGATCAAAACCCTCTGTCATCCTCTCCTCGTTCTTGATTTATTTCTTTCTTTCTTTTTATCAAATACATATATAGATCTCAATCCCATATCTATAAATCCTCTATCCATTCAAAACTTAATTAATTGATTAATTATCTCCCCCCGCGCCCCCCCCCCCCCCCCCCCCCCCCCCCCACCACAAAAAAAAAAAAAAAACCATATATGTCTCTCTCTCAATCAATCAGGGGCGCGCGAGGCATGATGATGGGTCAAAGAGAAAAGAAACAAAATACGTCGTCGTCGTCGTCGTCGTCGTCGTCGTCGTCTTCGAATCAAATGGAAATGGGGACGAAGCACTTGAAGCAGTTGAGAGACATTTTTGCTCGTTTCGACTTGGATTCAGATGGGAGCTTGACCCATCTGGAGCTTGCAGCACTCCTCCGATCCCTGGGTCTAAAGCCGGCAGGGGACCAGATTCACGCCCTCCTCGCCAACATGGATTCAAATGGCAACGGCTCCGTTGAATTTGACGAGCTTGTCGATGCTATCGAGCCCATGATGAGCGAGCAAGCCCTCGTCAATCAGGAGCAGCTTCTTGATGTGTTTCGGTCCTTCGACCGTGATGGCAACGGCTATATCTCCGCTGCTGAGCTGGCACGCTCCATGGCTCGAATGGGTCAACCACTCAACTTTTCTGAGCTCAACGACATGATGCGCCAGGCTGATACCGACGGAGACGGTGTCATTAGTTTCAACGAGTTCGCTGCCATCATGGCTAAATCTGCCACCGAGTTCCTTGGCCTTGCCGTCACTGGCTAAATTCATTCATTCCATTGCATTGACCTGATCCACCTACGCGTTCGTTCGTTTTTCTTTCTCTTGTTGTGCTCTTCTTCACTTAACTTTATTTTTTATCCTCCAACCAAACTCCAAACTCATCTTATGCTGTTGTTTTTTTGTTTTTGTTTTTTTTTTTCTTTCCTCTCTCTCTCTCTCTCTCTCTACGTTTGTAATATTTATTTGTTATGTACATAATTTGGGACCAACGAGTTAAATATTTACATGCTTGAATTATAATAATCAACCAATACAATAACTAAATTGCATATATGGTGCGGTGAACGGGGAGCCGTCACCGCTACTACAGATCTTGGCGCTTTCGTGACCATGGCGGATGATAAAATTTATAGAATTGGGGAAATATGAGGAAGAAGAGGACAGTGTCGTAGGTTAAAGGGAAGAACCTAGACTCTTAGGGGACGTTTGGTACACGGATTGAAAAATTCCTAGGAATGAAAGGATTCTCGGGAATGTGAGAATGGGAATGAAGATCCCGGGAACGTTGCATTATCGCGTTTGGTATAGTACATTGCATTTTCTGGAATCCTTTATTATTGTATTTTTTTATTTTAGTTTTTTGGTTTTTTTTTATGTTTGTTGTGAAAATCACATGAGAATGCTCAGATCCCATAATTTTAGGAAGGAATATATTTTTTTATTCTAATTTTTTTGATTATTTTATTGTTTGTTATGGAAATCCTATTGGAATCCTCAAATCCCATGATTTTTTGGGAGAATGGAAATCAAGGAAGGAGAGAACAGATTGCTCAAATGGTTCTTGTTTTTATATTGAAATTTACGTGTATTGCACGTGTATGAACCCTTTACATAGAAACCATTAGGCAGTTACATTGACAGCTACCCTTCCTTAGATTTCCCATCCAACGGTTCACAGATTACTCACATTTACTTTTACACAAAACACCCCATAGCTATACTAATTACATCCTAGCTGAAACTCAGATACATTCAAAGGTTTCATAAGAGCTGATACCAACTGATACACTGTGATCTCTTCACCCCCATTCATTCAACATTCATTTCTTCATTGCGATGTGTATCAACTCCACCCCCCATCTTTTTGGACCTTGCCTCAAGGTCGAGAGGAAATCGACGCACCAAATCCCAATATGACTCCCAGGTAGCTAATTCTGCACCTTGATTTTCCATTGAATCAGAACCTCTGAAACCAACCTTTTACCTTTGATCACAGCTCTCCTGTCAAGTATCAGTTCAGGCTCCATGAGAACTTTGTATACTGCAGGTGGTACAGACCTTTGAACTTCTACCGCAGCTCCCAAATGCTTTCGCAGCTGAGAAATGTGAAACACTGGATGAATTCTTGCATCCATTGGCAGGTCCAACTTATAAGCAACAGTTCCTATCCTCTCAAGGACCCTGTATGGTCCACAGTATAAAGGTGCCAATTTTTGTATGGCCCTTGCAGATACGGACATTTGTCTATATGGCTGCAACTTTAGATAAACTAAATCCCCAACTACAAATTCCTTCTCCACCCTATGAGCATCTACATTATTTTTAATCCTTTGTTGTGGAGATTTCAGATGGTCCTTCAAGAGTTGCAGGTAAATCTCTCTCGAAAGTAATGCCTCCTCCACTTGTGGGTTAGTAGCCGTATGAGGAACATAAGAAATCAAAGTGGGAGGGGCTCTTCCATACAAAGTCTCATACGGAGTGGTCTTTGTTGAGCTGTGCCAAGTTGTATTATACCAATATTCTGCCCACGGCAACCAGTTACTCCACTCCTTGGGCTTGTGATGACAAAAACATCGCAAATAGGTCTCCAAACATCTATTAACTCTTCGGATTGACCACCAGTCTGAGAGTGGTATGCAGTAAAAAAATTTAGCTTAGTTCCCTGCAATTTGAGTGTTTCCCTCATCAAGTTGGTTGTAAAAACTGCCCCTCAATCAAATACAATTGAAATTGGCATTCCATATAACTTGAACACCCCCGTAGTCAATACCTGCACAATACTGGTTGCTGTATATGGATGTTGTATAGGGAAGAAGTGTGCATACTTACTCAATCTATCTACAACAACCAAAATGACTGAGTATTTGTGAGTGCTAGGAAGGCCCTCAATAAAGTCCATACTCGCGTGCTGCCACACTTGATCAGGGATTGGTAAGGGTTGTAATAATCCTGACGGAACTTGAGGAACATACTTACTAGTTTGACACACAGTACATTCTTGCATATAAGTCTTAACATCACCTTTAATCCCTTTCCACCAAAAGGATCTGCGAAGCCTCTGCAATGTTTTATCATAACCTGAGTGACCACCTATAGGAGAATCATGATGTTCATATAACAACATTTCTCTGAATGGAGATGTAGGACTGATTACTACCTTTCTTCCTTATACCAAACTCCCCTAACCTGATGAAACTTGTTGTGAGAAGATTTGTTTGCAACTTTAGCAACTAATTCTTTGAAATAACTATCTACCTCCTTCATTTTCACAATTTCCTTCCACCAATTAGCAACTAATAAAGACAATTGCACAAAATAACAATCAGTGTCCCTCCATGATAATCGATCAGCTGGAATATTATCACTTCCCTTTTTATATTCTACCTCAAAACTAAATCCATAAAGCTTGATTAACCATGAGTGTTGAGCTTCAGTAGACAACCTCTGATCCAAGAGGTATTTTAATAGCTGGTGATCTGTTCGAATGATAAATTTCCTCCCAAATTAGTATTGTTTCCACTTCTTCACCACAAACAAAAACCAAACTCCAAACTCAATTTTGAGACATTTTGTGATTTCAGCCACTTTCTTGAAATTCCAACTTTTGTCTCGACTTTAGGGGCTAGGCCAATTTTTACCAATTTTGAGAAAATCCAAATTTTGAAGTTTTGGCCAAATTTTGTGGACTAGTCCACAGTTTTCACTGATCTATAGACTTCCTATCTTTTTTTTGCATGTATTTTATGTTTGGTTATGCCAGTTCAAAGGGGTTGCAAGATAAGACTCCAAGGTTGACCGGACTCCTGACATCACAAACCACAAATCTTACGCCATTCCATAATCCACCATTTAAAGTTGCACCAAAAAGACCGCAGGTACAACACAAAACCAACATAATTTAAACCCCACATAAACATCTCCGCCCACATTTCAATTTTACAAAACGCTAGAAATCATGCATATGAGAAAGCAGCACAAAATTATGAGAAAGCAGCACAAAATTAAGTCCAATCAGATGACCTGATTTACCTATCATGCCGTATTAGTTATGACATGGACATGCTATCAATCAACCAGACATTCTCATCCCCAAAAGATTTTTTTCTCCTTTAAAGGAAAATAAGGAACTGACGAGAAACACAAAGAAATAGAGAAAAAAGTTCAACCTCGAGGCATTATTTGCCACAAACAAAACGATTTTCTAAATTAGTTTCAGCATAGCAAAAAAGCAGGCACCAGGCATCAGGGTGCTGTAGACTCTTTCAGGTAAGCAATCAGATCTGCACGCTCCAGTGGCTTCTTCCGACCAGGGAAAACCATCTTTGTGTCAGGAATATACTGCACACGAACCAAAGCATACAATGAGAACAGTTATTAACATAAGATACTGGCAATCATTTTCCACACACAAGACAGATTATTTTCCACACACAAGACAGATTACTAATACTAAACGGATGCCCACAAGTTACAACCTGGGAGTTAAACCTGGTTAGTAGTTATTAAAAAAACAGGTAAGACTGATGATATTTGAAGAATAAATAGACAGCAAGCGTAAAACTTCAACTCACATGAACATGAATCCTAAAAATATATGTGCAAATGCTAGGGCATTCCCCGTAAGCGATGTGTTATGCCTACCTCCGAGAGCTTCGAAAAATGTGCAAGGGGCGTTGCACCAGCACCCAGGCGTGGTAAAAAATGGGTAATAGTTCCTACACCAATCTGGATGTGTGCGAGTAAAGAAACTAGTCCAGGATAGTAGGCTTAGGTTACCGACTTGGAATATAGGAACATTGACAAGAAAGAGAACTAGTGGATACCATGATTAGAAGTAATATTAATATAGCTCGTTTATAAGAAACAAAGTGAGTAGGGAAGGGGAGAACTCTAAAGAGATAGATGATTTTAAATTATATTATACCAGTAAAATTAAAAATATAAATGGAGTAGGAATTTTAATAGGCAATAAATTCAAATGAGATGTAGTATGTGTTAAGAGATAGATGTTTTTTTATATATAGGTACTAAAATACTCTTCCACCATTCATCGAGCATCTTCTTGGTTATCAAAATTTCATTAAATAATCTTGTTAGCCAGTCCACTCCTACATCCCAAGACACTTCCAAACTTCAATGGGTATATCATTCGATCTTAAAGCTTTTCCTTTTTTCATCCTTCCTAGAACATTTTGAACCTCTGAGATCCTAATTCCATGGAAAAACATATGCTGTCGATTCTGCCTCGATTCTTCTATATTTAAGTTGCCCACATTTTTTTTATTTAATAACTTCTCAAAATTACTTTGTCATATTTCCTTAATTTTTTCATATTTTACTAAGACTCTTGAATTCTTGCTCTTAATACATACTACATCTCATTTGAAGTTATTACCTATTAAAATTCCTACTAGAGCAAGAATGAGATGTAGTATGTATTAAGAGCAAGAATTCAAGAGTCTTAGTAAAATATGAAAAAATTAAGGAAATATGACAAAGTAATTTTGAGAAGTTATTAAATAAAAAAAATGTGGGCAACTTAAATATAGAAGAATCGAGGCAGAATCGACAGCATATGTTTTTCCATGGAATTAGGATCTCAGAGGTTCAAAATGTTCTAGGAAGGATGAAAAAAGGAAAAGCTTTAAGATCGAATGATATACCTATTGAAGTTTGGAAGTGTCTTGGGATGTAGGAGTGGACTGGCTAACAAGATTATTTAATGAAATTTTGATAACCAAGAAGATGCTCGATGAATGGTGGAAGAGTATTTTAGTACCTATATATATAAAAACAAGCGATATATAAAGTTGCTCCAAGTACTAAGGAATTAAATTAACGAGTCATACGATGAAACTTTGGGAGAGATTGATCGAACATAGACTGAGACTAGAAACAACAGTGTCTGAGAATCAATTTGGATTTATGCCTGGGAGATCAACAATAAAAGCAATTCATGTACTAAGACTTATGGGAAAATATTGAAAATAAGAAATATCTGCATATGGTGTTTATAGATCTATAAAAAGCTTATGATAAAATTCATAGAGACATAATATGGTGGGTGTTAAATAACAAAAGAGTAACTATTCAGTATATTGAGGTGATTAAGGATATGTATGAAGGGACAATGACCACAATTAGAACAACCCTATGCAGTCAAAATCGGATTAATCGGCCGATTAATCGCCGATTAATCGTTACTCGGCCTATAACCGATTAGTTTTGGACCGATTATTGGATTTTTGAAAATCTGGAGAATAATCGGGTATAATCGGCGATTTTAGATATAATCGGGAATTCGGGATTAATCAGGCTAATCGGGTATAATCGGCCATATTGCATAAACTTTTCAAAAATGAGAAAATAATATTTAAGAAATTACTACAATTATTCGCAAACATACAAATGTTATTCTCAAACATATAACTATTCTCAAACATACAAATATTGTTACAAATATTTTCTTGAACAAACAAAAAATGCCACAATTAAATTTCTCACATACCAAAAAAATATAGTGTCAGTGTGTGTGGCAGTCAGTCCACAGCATCTCTTAGTCCTGTTGAAAAGAAGATTTGACACCTTGAAGGACCGATGAATGATTCTAACCAAGCACTAAGAATCACATTGTTAAGGTCGACTCTTGAAAGGAAAACGATTGCAGAGAAAACAGAAGAACATAAGAACAACATTCAGGTATGCTTACTTAATTAGTGACGTTGATTAAACTTAATATTTCACGTGTTAATTTGTCTTTAAAAACTTAATATCTTCTTGATCTCTCACACACACACACACACACACGATTTTCCCGATTTAATCCCCGATTAATCCCCAATTATCCGATTACTCACTAATCGCTCCTAAACCGATTAGTTCTGAAAACCGATTTTAATTGCATAGGAACCACAGGATAGAGCAGTGATTTCTCTATTACAATAGGTTTACACCAAGGTTCAGCTTTAAGCCCATACAACTTTGCTTTGGTGATGGATGAATTGACACGAGGAATATAAGATGAGGTGCCTTAGTGTATGCTTTTTGCCGACGACGTTGTCTTAGTGGACGACTAGATGATTCAATGCTAAATTAGAATTGTGAAACTTTAGAAGGTAGAGGCCTTAGAATAAGCAAAACTAAAATAGGGTACATGGAATGTAATTTTAGCGATACTGGGAACATAAATGAGAAAGTAGTAAAGCCTGATAGTCAAGAGATACCTAAGAAAGACAATTTTTGATATTTAAGCTCAATTATACAAAAAAGATACGGAGATTTGTCAAGATGTTATGCATAGGAACCAAACATGGTGGCTTAAGTTAATAAGTGCTAGTGGTGATTTGTGTGATATATGTATACCTTTAAAGTTTAAGAAAAATTTTATAGGACGATTGTTAGACCAACAATGATGTAGGGAGCAGAGTGTTGGGCAACAAAGAAACATGTCCAAAAATATAGCGGAGATGAGGATGCTAAGATGAATGTTTGGTAAAATTAGGAAGGATAGAATTAGAAACGAGCATGTACGAGATATGGTAAAGGTAGCTTATATACAACATAAATTAAAAGAGAAATGCCTCAGGTAGTTCGGACATGTCACGCAGACTAAGTAGTGCCCCATTAGAAAGAGTGATTGGATAGATATTGAGGGTAGAGTTACGGGTAGAGAAAGATCTAAATTTACTTGGGTGAAAACTGTACGAAAAGATATGATAGCTTGTAGCCTTACAGAAAATAATGCACTAAACCGAGAAGAATGGAAAACCATGATTCATGTAGCCGACCCCAACTAGTTGGGAAAAAGGCATTGTTATTGTTGTTGTACTGATTTGGGTATATTTTATGTGCTATGTTCTAGTGTGTAGCTGATTTTGAGAAATACAAAATTTCTCGGATTTGGGAAAACTTTGTGGGCTACATAGCCAACCATTTTCGTCGACTTTGAGAAAAAAAACTAGTGTCACTGTTTGCCATAATTTGTGGGCTATAATACTATGTTTTTAGCTGATTATGAGAAATACGAAATTTCACTGATTGCGCCATATTTTGTAAGCTAGCCCACCGTTTTTGTCGATTTTAAGAAAAATATGAATATAGCTATTTTGGCCACAATTTAGGGGATATAGTACTTTTAACCGATTTTGAGAAACACAAATTTCGGTAAATCGACCACATTTTGTGGGCTACAGTCCACCGTTTTCGTCGAGTTTGTGAAAATTCTGAATATCACTGTTTTGGGAATATTTGGGGGGTCACAGTCCCCAACGTTTTTAGCAAATTACAAGAGATGAGAAATTTAACTCATCTGTGCAAATATTATGGGCTAAGGCCAACTGTTTAGGTCGATTTTGAGAAAAATTTTAATATCACTGTTTTGATCATATTAGAAGGGATATCTACTATCTGCAGCCAATTTTGAGAAAATACAAAGATTCGTTGATTTAACCACATTTTGAGGGTTGTGTCCACCGTTTTTGTCGATTTCTACAGAATTATTAATATCAAAGTTTTGGGCATATTTTATGGGCTACAGTCTAATATTTAGCCAATTTTACTGATTTGGCAACATTGTGGGTTATCCAGTCCACCATTTTCGTCGATTTTGTGAAAATTCTCAATATCGGTGTCTTGACCATATTTTGTGGGCTATATAGTCAACCGTTTTCAACCGATTTAGAGAAATACGAAATTTCAATAATTTGGCCACATTTTGTGGGCAATTGCACGCCATTTTTGTTGATTTTAAGAAAATTCTAAATATCACAATTTTGGCCATAATTTATATGTTATAGTCCACTATTTTCAACCAAGTTTGAGAAGTACGAAATTTCAGTAAATCAAGCACTTTTTGTGTGATGGTCCACCATTGTCGTCGATTTTACGAAAAATCTCAATATCACTAGTTTGGCCATATTTGGTGGGTTATAGCGCAACCTGTTTAGCCGATTTTGAAAGTTACAAAATATCACTAATTTAGCAACATTTTGTGGGCTAGTCCACTGTTTTCATCAATTTCGAGATAATTATTAAAATCAATGTTTTTGGCATATTTCATGGGCTTTAAACTCTAGTGGTTACCCAATTTTGAGAAATATGAAATTTCTCTGATTGTGCAAAATTTTTGGGTCATACACCACAGTTTTCACCGATTTTGAGAAATTTCCAAACATCAATGTCTTGGTATTTGATTTTCACTATTTTGAGCACATTCGGTTGACTACAATCCACGGTTTAACCTGATTTTCATATAGGCAAAATTTAAATGATTTGGCCATATTTAACGAGTTATAGCCAACCGTTTTCATCAATTGTGTGAAAATATTAAAAATAAATGCATTGGCCATATTTTGTGACCTATAGTCCATTGTTTTCAACTGATTTTGAGAAATATAGAAATTGGGTGAATCAGTCACATTAGGGGGCTGCATTCCATCATTTTCATCGATTTTGAGAGAATTATTAATACTGTGGTTTTAGGTATATTTTATGAGCCATGTTTTGGTGTAGCTGATTTTGAGAAATAAGAAATTTCTCGGACTATAGTCCACTGTTTTAGCCGATTTTGAGAAATATGAAATTTCATTGATTTGGCCATATATTATGTGCTATGGCCTACCTTTTCCGTCGATTTTGATAAATTTTCAGTATCACTTTTAAAAATCAAATTTGGTGGGCTACAGTCCACTGTTTTTAGCCAATTTTGAGAAAATACGAAATATCGCAGATTTGGCCACATTTTGAGGGTTGTAGTCCCATCGTTTTTGCCGATTTCGATAGAACTATTAATATCGTTGTTTTAAGCATATTTTATGGGCTATAGTCTAATGTTTAGCTGATTTTGAAAATACGAAATTTAACTGATCTGGCCACATTTTGTGGTTTAAAGCACGTTTTTGTTGACTTTAAGAAAATTTAATTGTTTTGGCATATTGGTAGTCCACTATTTTTAGCAGTTTTTGAAAATAATAAGTTACACCGATCTTGCTACATATTTTGAGCTATAGCTTGGCATTTTCGTCGAATTTATGACTTTTTAATATCAGTGTTTTAGAAGTATTTTATGGGTTATTGTCCATTATTTCAGCCGATTTGGAGAAATACAAAATTTCACTGGTTTACACACGCTTTGTGGGCTAGCCCACCATTTTCGCTGATTTTAAGAAAATTATGAATATCATTATTTAGGCGATAATTAAGGGCTATAGTCCACTGTTTTTAACTGATTTTAACTACGAAAATTCAGTAAATCAGGCACTCTTTGTCAGAAATAGTCCACTGTTTTTGTTGATTTTGTGAAAATTATTAATATCACTAATTTGGCCATATTTGGTGGGCTATAACCCCATCGTATTTAGCCGATTTTGAGATATACAAAACTCGCTGATTTGGCAACATTTTAAGAGCTATATTCCATGTTTTCAAGAAAATTATTAAAATCGTTGTTTTGGACATTTTATGGGCTACGGTCTAGTGTTTAACCGATTTTGAGAAATACAAAATTTTTCTGATTTGGCAACATTTTATGAGCTATAGTTTTTGCCACTTTTGAGAAAATTCTAAATATCACAGTTTCGGTATCTAAATTTCACAATTTGGGTCATGCGATGAGTAGTCCACTATTTTTAGCGGATTTAGAGATATACAAAATTTCATTGATTTAGCCATATTTAACGTGCTGTAGCCCACCGTTTTCTTCGAATAAGTAAACTTTTAAAAACACAATTTTGGCAATATTTTGTGGGCTAGTCCATTGTTTTCAACCGATTTTAGAAATACAAAAATTGAGTAAATTGGTCACATTTTGTGGCTATACCGCTTCAGTCCCACCGTTTTCATGAATTTTGTGAGAATTGTTAATATTCTAGTTTTAGGTAACATTTTATGTGCTATATTCTGGGGTAGCTGATTTTGAAAATACAAAATTTCTCGAATTTGGCAAAACGTTGTGGGCTATACCCCCCACCATTTTCGTTGATTTACAAAAAAAAATTAGTATTAATGTTTCCCATAATTTTCGGGCCATAGTACTCCTTTAAAGCTGATTTTGAGAAATTACGAAATTTCAGTGATTGCGCCATTTTCGTTGATTTTAAGAAAATTATGAATATCGTTATTTCATCTACTTGTTTTTAGATGATAAGAGATATATAAAATTCAGTAAATTGTCCACGTTTTGTGGGTTATAGTTTGTGAAAATTGTGAATATCACAATTTTGGGCATATTTGGTGGGTGATAGTCCATTATTTTTAGCCGAATTTGAGAGATAAGAAATTTCACTGAATTGTGCAAATATTATGGCCCACCATTTCCGTCTATTTCAAGATTTTTTTAATATCACTGTCTTATCATATTTGGGGGGTTGTCCACTGTCTATATCCAATTTTGAGAAAATACGAAATTTTGCCGATTTGGCCACATTTTGAGGACTGTAGTCCACTGTTATTATCGATTTCGAGAGAATTATTAATATCATTGTTTTGGGTATATTTTATGGGATATAGTCTAATGTTTAGCCAATTTTGATTATACAAAATTTCACTGATTTTGGCCACATTGTGGGTTATATAGTAAATCATTTTTGTCGATTTTTTGAAAATTTTTAATATCAGTGTCTTGCCCATATTTTGTGGGGTATTGTCCACTGTTTCAGCCGATTTAGAGAGAGACGAAATTTCACTAATTTGTTTGTGAGCAATAGCCCACAGTTTTGTTGATTTTAAGAAAAATCTTGAACATTGTTTTGGCCATAATTTATTAGCTATAGTCCATTGTTTTTAACCGATTTTGATAGTAATTCAAATTCAGTAAATCATGCAATTTTTTTGGGATAAAGATTTTATGAAAAATTCTTAAGATCGCGAACTTGGCCATATTTGGTGGGTAACAGCACAACGTGTTTAGTTGATTTGGCCACATTTTGTGGCGGGTGGCCTATAGTCCACTATTTTCGTCGATTTCGAGATAATTATTACAATCGTTATTTTGCGCATCTCCAGCGTTTGGTGGGCTTTTGAGCCGATTTTGAGATGAACAAAATTTCACTGATTTAACCATATTTTATGGGCTCTAGCCCGCCGTTTTCTTCAATTGTGTGAAATATTTTTAATGATTTTGGCAATATTTTGTGGGCTATAGTCCGCTATCTTCAACCGATTTTAAGGAATATAAAAATTGAGTGAATCGGCCACATTTTATGGGCTATAGTCCACAGTTTTTTGTCAATTTTAAGACAATTATTAATATTGTTGTTCTTGGTATATTTTATGTGCTACGTTCTGGTAAGTAGCGGATTTAGGGAAATACCAAAATTTCACTGCTTTGGCAAAAAAATTGGGCTATACCTAATGACACGATGAGTTCCAAATGATTCAGACACTTCTATCAGAGCATGCATCATCTAGGATGACTGTTCTATTAGCCTAGTATTTTTATTTCAGCATTCATATTTGTTTTGGCAATTTTAGCCGAATATAGTAGTTTTGCAATTTGCACCCCTTATTTTCAGCATTAGAATATTTTGAAGATTTGTATTGAGATTTATTTTGAGCCTATATATAGGCCTTTAGATTAATAAAAAAAGAATGTTTTTGATTGACTAAAATTACTGTGATTTGAGTTTCTACTCTTCATCCCCTTTTTGTGAGACAATTGAGAAAATATTAGAATTTGTAAGAAGCCCTAAAACTACACCCAAATTCCCACCCCTTCATCAGCTGCCATCTCCCCTTCTCCTTTTTGTGGAACCTGAAACCCATCACAACCCCCTCCTCCACCCCTCTCCCCGCATCACAATCATCAACAACCCCAAGCCAACCCCATCAACGACCCAACCCCGATGACCCGACTCCCTCGCCATCGTTGAACCCCCTCTCCTCGCCAGAGTCGGCTCATCCTCCAACCCCTAATACCCTTGATTCCCCTTGCCGTTGTCGCCGCTCACACCACTGATCACCCCTCGTCGACGTTCCCATTCCTCCAATCACCCTCGTTGACGCTTTCCCTAGCTATCGCCACCTCGACTCCCCATTGCCGGCACCGACGCCACACTGCCAACCCCTCCTTCCTCCTTCGTTGCGCCACCGCACCACAACCAACGGCTGATTCCTCCACTGCAACCCCCTGTCGCAACCACCTCTCCGTTGCTCCATGTGCTTCGAACCCCGGTAACTTCTTTCCACTTCTCCATTATTTGTGTTACTGCCAATCGTCTTTATAATATTATTTGAATTATTTGTCGTCCACAAATATTGAGAGTGCGCTTCTACTGGCTAATTAGAGTACAAATTATTATTGCATATTTTACTTGCTAAAAATACTTCGAAATATAATTATTGATTGATAGGATTGAATCTTTAATTGGGCTTATTAAACTATTTCATATCTTCAAAATCCATCAAACCAATTATTAGTTTTAATTTCTGACTTAATTTGTATTACATGTAGGTAAACTTAAATCTTTTAAATTCTTGAAAATTCTTTACTTAGGGTTAAGTTTACATCAATACCCAACCGTTTCCATCAATTTTGAGAAACAAATTTAGAATCACTATTTTGGCCATAATTTGTGGGATATAGTCCATTATTTTTAGCCGATTTTGATAAATACAAAATTTCATAGATAGACTATTTTGGTCGATTTTAAGAATATCCTAAATATCACTATTATGGCCATAATTTATGGACTATAGTCCCTATTTTAAAAGTATGAGAAAAAAGAAAATTCAGTGAAACATATTTTGTAGGGAATAGTCCGCCGTTATCGTCGATTTTGTAAAAATTCTAAATATCACTATTTGTCCATATTTGGTGAATTGGTGGACCATAGCCCATCGTTTTTTGCAAATTTAATAGATATGAAACTTCACTGATTTGGCCATCGTTTCTGTCGATTTTGAGGAAAAAAATTTAATATCACTAGTTTGATCATATTTGGGGGGCTTCTGTCCACTGTTTTTTAGCATATTGTGAGAAAATACGAAATTTTGTAGATTTGGCCACAGTTTCGAGAAAATTATGAATATCGTTGTTTTGGGCATATTTTAGGGGTGATAGTCTGAAGTTTAGCCAATTTTAAAAATACAAAATTTCACTGATTTGGCCATATAGTGGGTTATAGCCCACCGTTTTCGATGATTATAAGAAAATTTAACTCTTTTGGCATACTCCCTCCGTTTCAAAATATAAGTTATTCTAGGTTTCTACACGCCTATTAAGAAAAAACCTAGAATTGACAAAAAGTACTACTATTCTTGGTTTATGAAGCTCATAAATGAGATATCAAGTATAGAATGTCCATTCTGGCCTCTATAATTTTAGTATTACTCCTTGGTTAAAATTGGAAATCTCATTAAAAAATATTTGATGGACATTAAAGAGTGACAAGACATTTGTCTCGTAAACCTAAAGTGACTTATATTTTGAAACGGATGGAGTATTTGGTATGGTCCACTGCTATGCAGTTAAAATCGGTAGTCGGAACTAATCGGTCTAGGAGCAATTAATGATTAATCGGTTAACCATAAAATGATCGAAGATTAAATTATAATATATATAGAGAAATGCTCAATTGAAAACGAGTTTGTTTTCAACGGGTTGGAAAACAACAATCGTGATCAACGGCTCAGATCGAAGCCCGCTTTCATCTCCCACTAAGAGCCCCTTTGAGCGGAGGGGCATTTTTGGTACTTCACGTCAAAAAATGCTTCAGACTGAGCGGTTTTTTTTGCGTGAAGTTTTTTTTTGCGAAAAGTTATACTTAGGTCGTTATTCCGCCGTTGTTGGGAACAACGACGTAAGTTGTTTTTTAAAAAAATCAACCTAGGTCGTTGTTCCCAACAACCTAGGTATGTACAAGTGTTTTTCCAAACACTTGTACATACTCACATCGCATCTTTCTCACAACTCTCTCTCACTACTGGAGCACGCGAAACCCATTTCCCAAACCCTAGCTCTCTCTCGATCTGAAAACCTTAGCTCTCTCTTGCTCGTTGCTTCTCACTCAATCTCTCCCTCTTCTCACACTCTTGCCCTCTTCCTTTGAAGATCCCGAATACAAAAAAACACTAACACATATAAAATCTCCCCAACCCTAAAACCCTAATCCTAAAGAAATTGGCCAAACCCTACTCCCCTTCCTTTCTCTACAGCAGCGTGCAAGGACCTCCTCTATCTTCTTTCCGAAAACCCTCAATGTGAAAGGTAATAATTTTTTTCTATTTTAGTAGATCTAACTAGGTTAGTTGATTGAAATTTTTATTCAATGTTTGAGTGTACAATTTGTATATTATGCGTAGCTAATTATAGATTAGGTAATTATAGTGTTACTGTCGATGTAGATGTAGTATTAGTTGTTTGTTCGTTGTTAGTAATAGAGCACAAAGAGATTAAAAAATTATGCAATTTTGCGAGTACGTCGGGCTCACCACGCACAAGCCAACGCAACTTGTAGAAGTGTGTTTGGATTCACGGTTTGAAGTGTACGGCCTTGTATCGCTTTCGACTATTTTTCGTGAGTGAAAGACACAGCGGCGTAAATTGCAAACGGTGAGTCGAAACTCACCTCTACAGATTTTGTTGGCTCATGTGTTTTGCGTCCGTCCTACTCCCAAAGTTTCGAAATTTTTTAATCTCGTTTGTGTGGATTTCTACCGTATATCAAACAACAACAACAATTAGTGTTAGAATTCTATCGAGGGACTTTTCACAAAGAAATGACATCCAAAAAATATGAAATTTTGCGCGCATGTCAGGCTAACCGCTCGCAACCCAATGCTACTTGTAGTTGCAAGTTCCGATCCACGGTTTGCGAGCTACGTCAATGTATCACATTGTTGGCATTTTTCATGAGTGAATGCGATACATGGCCGTATCTTGCAATCCGTGGGTCGGAACTCGCTTGTACAAGTTGCGTTGCCTTGTGTGCGAGGAGCCCGACCCAATCACAAATTTTAGTTTTTTTTACCATCGATTGTGCGGTTTTCACATGAATTTTGTTATATTTTGAGGGAGTTTTCAATAGAGAACCCACTTGAAAAATCCGTAATTTTGCGAATAGCTCGGTCTCGCCACTCACAAGTCATAACAACTTGTAGTTGCGAGTTGTCACCCACAGTTTGCTACATGCGTCCATGTATCGCATTCCCCTCTTTTCCAAGAGTGAAAGCGAGCGAGACACGGCCATATCTTGCAAACCGTAGATCGGAACTCGTTTCTACAAATTCTGTTACCTTGTGTGCGGCAAACCGGACCCAATCGCAGAGTTTCGTATTTTTTGGACGTCGTTTGTGAGATTTTCTCATGTATTTTGTTTCGTATCTATATATACATATCACAATCGTTTGTTAACAAGCTGTTTTATATATGGTGTATTAATTTACCAAAAATATATATTTCTTCCAGATGAACAACGATACGGAGAGTTCTATTGACGGCGATAATTTTGTGTGGGTAGCACCAATTATTGATTCCATGCCGTCAGTCGAAGAACATCTAAAACCAAAGTAAGGTATGACGTTTCCAACTTTAGTTGAGGCCGAAAACAGTCAAATAAAAAATTTCACGTAAATGGCCGTAAATTATGGACTATAACCCACAAATGAGGTCAAAATAGTTAATACGCATGAAAGTGATCGAAAACATTGTACTATTGCCCACAAAATGGGGTAAATAAAAATTCTCACCAAAGCGGCCAAAAATTGTGGATTATAGCCTCCAAATGAGGCTAAAAAAGTTAAATACAAAATTTCACGAAAACGGCAGGAAACTGTAGACAATAACCCACAAAATGTGGCCATAACAGTAAAATACGAAATCTCATGAAAGTGATTGAAAACAGTGTACCCACAAAAAAAGGGAAATAAAATATCTCAAGAAAGTGGCCGAAAAGTGTGGAATACACCCCACAATGAGGTTACAACAATAAAATACAAAATTTCACGAAAACAGCCGAAAACTATGGACTCTAACTTACTAAATGCGGCCAAAACAGTAAAATACAAAATCTCCTGAAAGTGATCGAAAACAGTGTACCAGCCCACAAAATGAGGAAAATAAAAAATCTCACAAAAGTTGCCGAAAACTGTGGACTGACAATAGCCCACAAATGACACTAAAACAGGCAAATACAAAATTTCACGAAAACGGCCGGAAACTGTGGACTCTATTAGGCCAAAACAGTAAAATACGAAATCTCAGGAAATTGATCGAAAACAGTGTACTATAGCCCACAAAATGAGGAAAATATAAAATCTCACGAAAGTGGCCGAAAACTGTGGACTATAGCCAACAAATGAGGCTAAAACAGTCGCAAAATTTCACAAAAACGGTCGGAAATTGTGGACTATAAACCACAAAATGTGGCCAAAATAGCAAAATACAAAATTTCGTGAAAGTGATCGAAAACAGTGTACTATAGCCCACAAAATGAGGGAAAAAAAACTCACGAAAGTGGACGAAAACTGTGGACTATAGCCCACAAATAAGGCTAAAACAGTAAAATATAAAATTTCACGAAAACGACCGGAAACTGTGGACTATAACCCACGAAATGAGGCCAAAAAAGGAAAATACGAAATCTCATGAAAGTGATCAAAAACAGTGTACTACAACCCCAAAATAAGGGAAATAAAAAATCTCACGAATGTGGCCGAAAACTGTGGACTATAACCACAAATGAGGCTAAAACAGTCTCATACAAAATTTAACGAAAACTGCCAGAAATGTGGAATATAAGGCCAAAACAGTAAAATACGAAATCTCCTGAAAGTGATCGAAGACAGTGTACTAGCCCACAAAATGAGTGAAATATAAAATCTCACAAAAGTGACCGAAAACTGTGGACTTTAGCCCACAAATGAGGCTAAAAAGTCAAATAAAAAATTTCACGAAAATGGCCGAAAACTGTGGACTATAACCGACGAAATGAGGCCAAAATAGTAAAATACGAAATCTCATGAAAGTGATCGAAAACAGTGTACTAGCCCACAAGATAAGTGAAATAAAAAATCTCACGAAAGTGGCGGAAAACAGTGGACTATAGCCCACAAATGAGGCTAAAACAGTCAAATATAAAATTTCATGAAAACGGCCGACAAATGTGGACTGAGGCCGAAATAGTAAAATACGAAAGTGATCGAAAACAGTGTACGAAAGCCCAAAAAATGAGGGAAATATAAAATCTCACGAAAGTGACCGAAAACTTTGGACTATAGCCTAAAATTAGGCTAAAACAGTCATATACAAAATTTCATGAAAACGGCCAGAAACTGTGGACTATAACCCATAAAATGTGGCCAAAATAGTAAAATACGAAATCTCATGAAAGTGAATGCAAACAGTGTACCCACAAAATAAGGAAAATAAAAAATCTCACGAAAGTGACTGAAAACTGTGGAATATATATAATCCACAAATGAGGCTAAAATAGTCGCATACAAAATTTCACGAAAACAGCCGCAAACTGTTGACTATGAGGCCAAAACAGTAAAATACGAAAATTTATGAAAGTGATCGAAAACAGTGTACTACAGCCCACAAAATTAGGAAAATATAAAATCTCACGAAAGTGGCCGAAAACTGTAAACTATAGCCCACAAATGAGGCTAAAACAGTCAAATACAAAATTTCACAGAAACGGCCGGAAACTGTGGATTATAACCGACAAAACGAGGCCAAAATAGTAAAATACGAAATCTCATTAAAATAATCGAAAACAGTGTACTATAGCCCACAAAATGAGGGAAATACAAAATCTCACGAAAGTGGCCAAAAACTGTGGACAATAGCCCACAAATGATGCTAAAACAGTCAAATACAAAATTTCACGAAAACTGTCGAAAACTGTGGACAACGAGTCCAAAATAGTAAAATACGAAATCTCATGAAAGTGATTGAAAACCGGTGTACTATAGCCCACAAAATGAGGAAAATAAAAAATCTCACGAAAGTGGCCGAAAACTGTGGACTATTGCCCACAAATGAGGCTAAAACAGTCAAATACAAAATTTCAAGTAAACGGCCGAAAACTGTGGACTATAACCCACAAAACGAGGTCAAAATAGTAAAATACGCATGCAAGTGATCGAAAACATTGCACTATTGTCTACAAAATGAGGTAAATAAAAATTCTCACCAAGCGGCCGAAAACTGTAGATTATGGCCCACAAATGAGGCTAAAAAAGTCAAATCCAAAATTTCACGAAAATGCAGAAAACTGTGGACAATAACCCACAAAATGTGTCCAAAACAGTAACATAGGAAATCTCATGAAAGTGATTGAAAACAATGTACCCACAAAAAGAAGGAAATTAAAAATCTCAAGAAAGAGGCCGAAAAGTGTGGACTACAGCCCATAAACGACGCTAAAACAATAAAATACAAAATTTCAGAAAAACGGCCGGAAACTGCGGACTATAACTCATTAAATATGGCCAAAACACTAAAATACGAAATCTTCTGAAAGTGATCGAAAACAGTATACTATAGCCCGCAAAATGAAGGAAATAAAAAACTCACGAAAGTGGCCGAAAACAGTTAGACTATAGCCCACAAATGAGGCGAAAACAGGCAAATATAAAACTTCAAAAAAACGGCCAAAAACTGTGGACTATGAGACGAAAACAGTAAAATACGAAATCTCGTAAAATTGATCGAAAACAGTGTACAATAGCCCAAAAAATGAGGAAAATATAAAATCTCACGAAAGTGGCTGAAAACTGTGGACAATAGCCTACAAATGAGGTTAAAACAGTCAAATACAAAATTTCACAAAAACAGTAAAATACTAAATCTTATAAAAGTGATCGAAAACAGTGGACTATAACACACAAAATGAGGGAAATAAAAAATCTCACGAAAGTGACTGAAAACTGCAGACTATATAGCCCACGAATAAGGCTAAAACAGTCAAATACAAAATTTCACGAAAACGGCCGAAAACTGTGGACTATGAGGCCAAATCAGTAAAATACGAAATCTAATGAAAGTGATCGAAAAACAGTGTATAATAGCCCACAAAATGAGAGAAATATAAAATCTCACGAAAATGTCCGAAAACTGTAGCATATAGCCGACAAATGAGGCTAAAACAGTCAATTACAAATTTTATGAAAACGACCGGAAACCGTGGACTATAACCCATAAAATGTGGCCAAAATAGTAAAATACTAAATCTTATGAAAGTGATCGAAAACAGTGTACTATAGCCCAAAAAATGATGGAAATAAAAAATCTCATTAAAGTGGCCGAAAACTATAGACTATAGCCCACAAATGAGGCTAAACCAGTCAAATACAAAATTTCACAAAAATGGCCAGAAACTGTGGACTAAGAGGCCAAAACAGTAAAATACGAAATTTCATGAAAGTGATCGAAAACAGTGAACTAGCCCACAAAATGAGTGAAATATAAATATCACGAAAGTGGCCGAAAATTGTGAACGCCCACAAATGAGGCTAAAACAGTTAAATATAAAATTTCCCGAAAACGGCTGGAAACTGTGGACTAACCAACAAAATGAGGTCAAAATAGTAAAATACGAAATCTCATAAAAGTGATCGAAAACAATGTACTATAGTCCACAAAATGAGAGAAATAAAAAAATCTCACGAAAGTGACCGAAAACTGTGAACTATAGCCCACAAATGATGCTAAAACAGTCAAATACAAAATTTCGCGTAAACGGCAGGAAACTGTGGACTATAACCCACAAAATGAGGTCAAAATAGTAAAATAGGCATGAAAGTGATCGAAAATAGTGTACTACCACAAAATGAGGTAAATAAAAATTCTCACCGAAGCAGCCGAAAACTGTGGATTACATCCCACAAATCAGGCAAAAAAAGTCAAATACAAAATTTCAAAAAAACGGCCAGAAACTGTGGACTATAACCCACAAAATAAGGCCAAAATAGTAAAATGCCCTTGAAAGTGATCGAAAATAGTGTATTATAGCCCACAAAATGAGGTAAATAAAAATACTCACGAAAACGGCCGAAAACTGTGAACTGTAATTCAAAAAATGTGGCCAAAACAGTAAAATACGAAATCTCATGAAAGTGATGGAAAACAGTGTACTCTAGCCCACAAAATGAGGTAAAATAAAAATTCTCACGAAAGTGGCCGAAAACCGTGGACTATATATAGCCCACAAATGAGACTAAAACAGTCAAATACAAAATTTACGAAAACAGCCGAAAACTGTGGACCCACAAAATGAGGCCAAATAGTAAAATACGAAATCTCATGAAAGTAATCGAAAACAGTGAACTATAGCCCACAAAATGAGAAAAATAAAAAATCTTACGAAAGTGGCCAAAACTGTGGACTAACCCACAAATGTGTCTAAAACAGTCAAATACAAAATTTCACGAAAACGGCCAGAAACAGTGGACTATGAAGCCAAAACAGTAAAATACGAAATCTCATGAAAGTGATCGAAAAAAGTGTACTATAGCCCACAAAATGAGGAAAATATAAAATTTCACGAAAGTGGCCGAAAACTGTGGACTATAGCCCACAAATGAGGCTAAAACAGTCAAATACAAAATTTCACGAAAATGGCCGAAAACTGTGGACTATAACCCAAAAAATGTGGCCAAAATAGTAACATACGAAATCTAATGAAAGTGATCGGAAACAATGTACTATAGCCCACAAATGAGGCTAAAACAGTCAAATACTAAATTTCACGTAAACGGCCGGAAACTGTGGACTATAACCCACAAAATGAGGTAAATAAAAATTTCACCAAAGCAACGGAAAACTGTGGATTATAGCCCACAAATGAGGCTAAAAAAGTTAAATACAAAATTTCACGAAAACGGCCAGAAACTGTGGACTATAGCCCACAAAATGAGGCCAAAATAGTAAAATACACTTGAAAGTGATCGAAAATAATGTACTATAGCCCACAAAATGAGTTAAATAAAAATTTTAACGAAAGTAGCCGAAAACTGTGGGCTATAGCCCACAAATAACATTATATCTCACACAGCTTTCTTGTCGGATTTTGAGCCGAAGAATATACAAGAAGCGTGTGAGAATGAATTTTGGATGAATGTCATGCAAGATGAGTTAAACCAATTCATAAGGAATGATGTATAGGATTTAGTTTCACGACCCCCTTATAATTGATACCAAATAGGTATTCAAGAATAAGTTAAATGAATCAGGACAAATTGTTAGGAACAAAGCTAGACTAGTTACTCAAGGGTATAATCAAGAAGAAGGCATAGATTTTGATGAAACATATGCTCCTGTTGCTAGATTAAAATCAATCCGTATCTTATTACCTTTTGTATGTTTTATGAATTTTACACTCTTTCAAATGGATGTTAAAAGTACGTACCTTAATGATTTTATAAAGGAAGATGTTTATGTTAAACAACCACCAAGTTTCGAACATGAACAATTTCAAACCACGTTTTTAAATTGAAAAAGGCTTTATACGGTCTTAAACAAGCACCACGTACTTGGTATGATTGATTAAAGACTTTTCTTTGCTAAAACAGTCAAATACAAAATTTCACAAAAACGGTCAGAAACTGTGGACTAAAACTCACAAAATGTAGCCAAAACAGTCAAATACGAAATCTCATGAAAGTGATAAAAAACAGTGTACTCTAGCCCACAAAATGAGGTAAATAAAAATTCTTACGAAAGTGACCGAAAACAGTGGACTATAGCCCACAAATGAGATTAAAACAGCCAAATACAAAATTTCACGAAAATGGCCGGAAACAGTGGATTATAACCCAAAAAATAAGGCCAAAATAATAAAATACGAAATCTTATGAAAGTGATCAAAATAGCTACGACTAATGTGACTGTGGTATGGACCCCTCTACAAAAAACCTGTGGATTTATCGACATTCACAGTTCATGATAAGCAGGTAAATTATCCACAAATCAAGATTCATATAATGGCTTTATCTTTTAGCAACAAAGTTATTTTTTTTGGTCATCTAAATGCACTGTATCCCTTATTTCAGTTTATAGTTGATGGAAACTATCTTCATTCTTTGCGTGCTTGGGAGGTGAATTCATCTTATCATTCGTCGTATGAACTCTACTTCGTTCGATTAGGTAATGTTCTCATTTATCTATTTTCTATAGAGTTAATTCTTTTTACTAGAATATGATCTTTCAATATTATGTTGTTCGTTAGAATGAGTATAGTAGACTTTACATGTCAGATATTTACAAAAATTATTATTGGTACAATGACAGGTTAGGTTCTCTTTTTCATGCTATTTTGGATATATTTCCTTAAACATAGTGTGATTTCTTTTTGATAATTCTAATCTAGCACCCAAATTCACCTTAAGCTCAAACAAACAAACACAACCAACCCACGAATACACCTACACATAAGATTTCAAGTTATCTCATTGTTCATGGACTTCGATTCTAAGTACAGTTCGACTTTTATACCCAAAAAAAAAAATCTTTCTTCGTCGGGTAAACCAATTGTTTACATCATTGTCCAATGTTCGCGCCCGCGCATGTGCAGGGTCACTTGCTAGCAGGGGCGGAGGCAGTGAAGGGTGAGGAGGAGCCGCTCCCCCTGGAATTTGGCAGCCCCCTTAGTAGGCCTAAGTGCATAAAATTCATGCTCCCCCTCAACTGGGTTTCCGCTCTTCTTTCAGCCCAAACTGCTCCCCTTCTTTTGGCCCACCCATGCTTCTTGGCCCAAACCTGAGCTTCTGCTCCTCTTCTTTCTTCTTTTCTTTCTTTCTTTTCGCTCCAGCCTCCACCACAATGGCGAAACCCTAGCTCCCTCTCCTTTCTTTTTTTCTTTCTTTCTCTCCATGCTCCAGCCTCCAAGGCTCCATCGAAACCATGGCTCTCTCTTCTTTCTTCTTTTCCTGTTTTTCTTTCCGCGCTCCAACATCTACCAAAAGTCTGAAACCCTAGCTCATAAATCATAATCCATAGATCCAACTCATCCAAGCCCTCAATTGCAATTTCGAAGTGGTACTGAACTTCAAAGTGGTACTGATCGGCGACTCGGGGGTTGGAAAATCCAACATACTCTCCCGATTCACCCGCAACGAGTTCTCCCTCGAATCCAAGTCCACCATCGGCGTCGAATTCGCCACCCGTACCCTTCAGGTCCTTTCCTTTCCTCTTTTTTTTATTTTAATTTTTTTGTGGTTTTTCGTATTTTGCGGATCTGGGTCTCTTAATTTCATATAGATTTACTTTGAATATTGTTAACAAAATAAACTTCGAGAGTCTCAACTGAAGAGGGGAAAAAATCTTGAATAGATTTTCTTGAAATGGATATGCGATCATCTTCATTTTCTATGGTTTGAATATTGGTATCAGCATTTCTGTGTAGCATTTCTGTGTAGTGTCAGTGAATTCTAATGAGACTTAGAAACCGATTTGTTTGGTTTGAGGTGCTTGATTCGTTGCAACCAACTTGCAAGATTTTCTCTATTTGCAAAGAAAGAGTGGAAATGGAATTGCAACCATAGGAAATCTTGGAAGTCGGATTGCAACTTGCAAGTGGACTTGCGACTACTTGCAATGAACCATACACCAGTCCTTAATAGAAGCATGGAACACTAAGCGGATCTCACACAAATTTTGAGCTGCCGATTCAACTTGTATAAATGCATGTTTAGGAGATGTTCCATCTACAAACTCTATTCTTTTTGGAAGATGGTTTTTTAGGATGAAACAGGGAGTTCAATCTGAAGAATTGGGAAGGTTAATTCCTCTTCTTATGTTACTTTTTCTGTATTGTATTTTATGTTTGTTAGGTGGTTACATATCAGGAGTTGTGGAATTCATTATTTTTGTCTACTTGATTTCTTGAACTTTTATTTCGTTATTAGCATTAGTGAACACGATGATGATTTTGCCATCTTAAAACAAATAAATAAATTTTGTGTTGGATTGGTTTGAATTATCGGGTTATCGGGCTCCATGGAAATCATATATCATAGGACAGTAAATGAATTGGCCAAGGGTTGTGCTTTTCGGGGCTTAGGAGGTTATTTGACACAATTTTAATTTTAGTTCAATTTTCAAACATCTATGGAAAAAAAATTAGTTCCTGTGATTTCGCTCCCGGTGGATAAAAATCCTGGCTCGGCCACTACTTGCTAGTGGTATACTAAAAGCAACATCATTGAAAAGGCATATTTTTTTATTAACATATCATAACTACATTGGTAGGATCTCGATATGGGACTAGCTATAAAAACCCCGCTAGCCGAGCAGATAAATTGAAAGCTCTAATTTTCAATTAAAAAGTAAACATACAGGAAATTTAGTTGTTTCTGTAAAGTTCAGGACCTTGTAAATTCGACCAATATGGCAATATCATGGAGCATGGTGTTCCAGTAGATAAAACTATATATAGTACACAGCATAAAGCGAGCTAACGTTTTTGAGTTTTTCTACACTTGTATAAATATACAATTTTCCCTAATAAATTAAATAAACTATAAAGCAATTGCTTTAGGTCTGATTAGCGATTAATCGGCAATTTTTCCGATTTTAACTGCTTAGCATAGTACTACAAAGCATATATCAATTAATAGAGAGAACCCAAACCAATTAAATCTTCTTTTCTTTTTGCAAGTTTAAAATATACCAATATATATTTGGTTTCAAAAACAGTGTGTCAGGATCAGTATTCGCCTGTAACTTTGGTAACTTTGGTACTGATTGCATCTTCGAAATATCGGGCTTATAGCCTCATCAACAAGTATTTTAACGTAGTGGCATTTTTCATTGTCTATGAGAACTTGGAAAATGTAGATTACCTTTATGATTATGGGAAGCCTTTATCTTATATATAACTTTCTAGATGAGACTTTGACACTAGTTAAGAGAACTGAAATGTGTACAGCCAGTCGTCATTTTCTGTCAGCATGATAGAGCCTATGCTTCGTAGCCAAATCCATTTTGTTTGAAGCATGTGATGATAATCAGAAGTAAATACTCAAAATATGTTACTTTCTGGAAAGTAAATCATTTGGATTCCAAGAAACTAGAATAAATTTCTAAAGTTATTATCAGAGTGAGAAATTTCTATCAACATTTTTTTGCAACCTTTGTAAGAATGAGCTAAATATCATAATGTTATTGACTTATTTTTCAATATGTATGACACAGTAGCCCTTAAAAAACCACCACTAAGATCTTGAAATTAGACGTACCTTATTAGTTAAAAAGGATATCCCTTTGTTAACAGGAAACCTGCAATGTTTAAGTAAAGACTACTGGCTACCTAGCAAGACAGCAATGAAATAAAGTAGCCAACTCGAACTAATATACCTGGTGTTGATTGTTGGGGTGAAGGACGTCTCATGGAGCGGGAAACTTTGGGAGTTCAGTAGCGACTAAACAGAATAAGAAAAAAAGGGCTATAAGTTGGCCAATTGGTTTGCTACAAGGACTGCTTGCCTTTTTTTTATTTGACGGCTTCGCTATCGCTCCTATGGCCTTAAAAGGAGTCTTCCTACCATACCAGAATGCCTATGTTATAGTGCGTGTCAAGCTTCGCCAGAAGCAAGGCAAGGAAGCGAAGCATCATTAAACCCCTTCCCTGGTAAAAAAAAAAGGTTGGGGCTGGTGGAGCATAACCTCCAGAAAAGATCTAATAAGATTCTGTTGATTAGCTACCAATCTATCATCTACCCTCAAAAGTTTGTTCCAATTTTCCAGTCAAGAAAACTATAAACAAGGGACGGTTATCCATGAACTTTATTAAGGGCAGTTACAGGGAGTAAAAAATTGCCCTATTAGCCAACTAATTCTAGCTTGCAGTACCAAGGAGGCACCTTGCAAATTTTTCCTAAAATAATAGAGGCTAGACGAAGCTAAAAGACGAAGAATTTGCATAGGAAGTAGATGCGTGCATTAAAGAACTATAAACAAAGTCAAGGAGCTAGAAAGAGCATATTATTAGCCAAAGCATAACCTAATTTATTTACAAACTTAGTTTAGTTTCATCACATAAACATTTATTAACATTATAAAAGCTCCAGGCTCTTTAACTGTTTTTCAAAATGATGTGTGGTGTACTTGAACGAAAACATAGTAACCTGGAGTTTTCCCATGGAGACGATCTCCTTGCAAGTAAGTTTGAACTTCTAATTGATAAATTGTGGACAAAACTAATTAGATAGTTTAGGTGTTGCTTAAACAGATGAGCATGACAAAAGGTTGAGGGTTGTCCTACTTTGTAGGTTATGAACAGCAATAATATCTCTCCACAACGGAAGAGCTCTCTTCTTTATTGGCCACACTCAAAATTTCCACATTAGGGTGACTTTCATATTCCTAACATTAGATATATAGTTAGATTATGAAAATTTAATTAAGGGTGTTGAAACCTTCTATGTTCGATTCAATTGACATAAAAGTTCTGTAAGATTCGTGACCAAATAATGTTTAAAAGATAGCAAGAACAATAGAAGTCAAATAGCAGGTGCCATACCTATGACACGTTGGCATGCCTTTCATGAACTAGAGGAATGTGGAATCGATTATAGTTTCTAAAATCCTCTTCTCCAATTTCTCTTCAGCAATCCACACTGAAGTCTGCTGCCGGAGTAGCTCCTTCTTTTCACTCTTCTTCTTCTTCAGCAGCTCTTCTCTATACCTCCAGTATTCAAGTTTCTGAGCTCTTTCTTTTAACTGATTTTATGTAAGAATAATGATTGAGAGTCTTGTAATAGATATCATAATTCCACATCAATTATCAAACAAAATATTCCAATGCAAGATAGAGTAAAGTTGCTGGTGCCGTTGTACAAACAATCATTAGGACGTGAAGCTAAATTAAATTTACCATTTATAAGCTGAATTATAAAACAAGTCATTCTTGAATGATAGCAAGAAGTAAACAATCATTTATTCCATCTTAGTAAAGTATAGTGGATACCATTATAACCGTTAACCACAGGGGAGGGTGACTCCTTAACAGTTGGGTACATGGATCTCCTCCTCTTCAAATCGGAGGTAGAAATAGGATTTATAGACACAAACATAGATCAACACACTCCACCAAAAAAGTAAGGTGTAGGATGCACGGACTCTTAAATATCTAAATACGGACATAACTATAAAATATAATTTGTTCTGTAAGTGTACATTTACCTCACATAGACATGTATTTTGTTGTTATACATAGTGGCGGATCCAGGAATCCTCTATAAGGTGGGCAAATATTATACTAACTTTTTTCTTATTCATACAAAGTAAGCGAAAAGCAGAATAATGCAATCGCCCCTTTTAAATTTAAATAAGGACATAACTATAAAAAATAATTTGTTCTGTAAGTGTACATCTAACTCATATTGAATGTATTTAGTTGTTATACACAGTGGTGGAATCCAGGAATCCTCTATAAGCTGGGTAATAATTATACTAACTTTTCTTCTTATTCATAATAAGTAAGCGAAAATCAGAATAATGCAATTAACAATTCAATGAAAATCCACTGTTTCCATCAAAGAAACACTAAAGTGAGAGAGCACTAGTATTGACATTAAGTTGAACATGATAATGAAATATAAGTTTTGATAATCATTTCTTTCAAAAAGATCAGCTACACAAAAAGAAACCATGATTGCGTACAGCATTCACAGCCTTCCTATATGGCACGCAACACTTCAATTTAATGAAAACAATAGACAAATCATCATCTATGAAATTAAACAAGTCTATCTCTACACATCTAGTCTAGCCACAGCCTTTTGTGAAGGAAAGTTTGCAGTCTTTTCCATAGTAGTTGAGATTTCTATTTTTAAACATAGCCATAGCACCCACCCCACTCCCCCCAACCACACACACACACACACATGCATAGTCTGTTTCTCTTTCTCATCCATAATAAGGGAATGGTGCAAGCGGGGTTCGAACCCCCGACCTCTTGCTCACTATCGTAGACTACTAATTAAGGCACTTACACAGTAGTTGAGAATAATAGAAGATGTCCCAGTGTAATTTCTTTTCCTTTAATTTATGTTATAAGGTGGCCAGGTGGGCAATGCAATAGTATTAGGCCTTCATTTTATCCAAAAGCTAAGGTGAGACCACCTTAGCTTGAGTGTGCACCTGCCCCTGGTTATACATACATTCTTTTTTTAAAATAAATAAAAGCTTAAATAGATCTATAAAATAACTATGGGAGGTTTAACAAAGTTCATCTTATACAAATTCTTTTAATGTGAAAATTGTGCATATTAGTAAGTGCTACACATTGATGAACATGTTTGGCATGTCAATGGATATCAGGGACATTAATCCTTCATAGAATGATAGGAACAATTGTCCCATATATCATAGATTTAACTAGTTCATCCCAACAAAAGGATTTCTCCAAATCTAAGGGTGGTTGTTAATCTCCAAATCTAAGGGTGGTTGTTAATCACTTGTTGTTTCGTGTGGTTCCATAATACCGCTTATCCTAACGAGTTTATATCAGCCAACACAGATTTCTTATTAGAGAATCTCTATAATGCATGACGCACATATATTGTCTTCAGTTGATTGGAACAATGCCAGAGGACAAAATTACAATACAAAGAAGTTACTGATGGCATCTGCAAATCTATTTCTATAGACTCTGCAAATGCATTGAGTAATGACAAAGGACCAGATGTAATCAAATTGAAGTGTAAGGATACAAGTATGCATACAAAAGAAAAGGATGTAGCCATTTTTTGTCTGCGAGATGTCATTAGTTAAAGTGGGATTAGGTTTCACTCGACTCAGGAGTAACAGGTATGAATTGAAGCTCGCCCCCTGCCAGAAGTAACATTAGTTTGGCAAGTTCTTTTGTATCACCGTAAGGCCTGGAAACGTAAGGAAGACCTACATGCCTAAGTTGGACCTTCAAATCAGAAACTACTAGTTCGGCTCTTGGTTTTGACTCTTATATATCAAACACTTTTTAAGCGTGTTCAAAGACACTCTTACTAACATTTCTATCGCCTCAAAATATGTAGCTACGTTCATTTACAAAGTTAAGTGGCAAAGATATTTTTTAGAAACAATGTTTCACTGAACATGTAGTGAAAATATATTTATAATTAGACACTTAGACAAACCACAAACTATTTACTATATAAAATCTTGGAGATATATCATAGTTAATGTTGCATAATATCTTATTATTTGAAATGTGTGCTTTTGCATGCACGTGTCTACATGTGTTTGCGAACTCCTCACTTGTTAGATAGGTACACAAAGAATACACATACTCAGCTTGATTATACATATACACTTCGAAAAGTTGGAGTAGACAACTATTCGACCAAAAATACTTCCATTATCTACCGATTAGCTAATTTCCTATTCATTTACTCATTTGACAACTTGCAAAACCTATAAAGACATGGAAAACACAAATTGAAGATAGGCTCCTACTTCATGAGCTAGCATATTAAATAATCACTAATCCATGTTCACGTGCATATATGTATACATGCCCATGCACACGCACACAATAGAAGAGTACTATCACTATATAAAATTCAAGAACGCTATGGTTATGTCATCATCTTTCCATTATTTATGTTGTCTGTTGAGTGTCCTATCCATGACCCCTATATTCTTGCTTCTTAAACTTCAGATAAACCCCTCAAAGAAAGTGTTTAGTTTAGCAATTGCAGCTACATTGAATTGTACCTCCTTTGTTTAGGGGTTTATTTGGCTGTTAGCAGTGTTCTAAATGGCGTCCGCCTCGGACGCCTAGGCGCTCAAAAAGAGGAGAACGAACCGCATATGCAATAGGCGGTACTCTAGGCGTTGAGATGGTAGTTAGGCGTAAAAGGCGTCGATATGGCGGCACCTAGGCGGCCGAGGCGGACCAGGCGGTGCCTAAGCGGCCGAGGCGGCTGAGGCGGATCAGGCGGCTGACAGATTTTTTTGTAATTTTTTTTTCAAATTCTTTAAAATTGTCTCTTCATCTTCAACAAAAAAAAGCCTATTCATCTTCAACAGAAAAAAGCCTCTTCATCTTTACATTAAGGTGTTACTAGTTCACGTTATATTTGAAATTTTATATGACTGATTATTGTTTATGTCATTATGAATCTAAAGTTTACACCATAATCGTTATTAAACTTCTAAAATCATTCTAGCCTAGCATCACTTGTGAATTGTGATGCATTTAATCCCATGGCCTGGCCATTTTCTTCAGGAAGATTAGTTGTCCTTGATCGCAATAACTCTAATAAATTGTTTGTTTCATCCCTGTAACCTCCATTATCAAGATTAAGAATCATTCAATCATATTAGGATAAAGATTAAAGAATTCACAAAATGATTTAAATTACAAGCACCAAAGTTCCAACTTCACAAAAAAGATTTAGACTACAAGCAAAAATAGAGAAATGTAACTTTTAAAAGGTTAATATATTAATATTTAAAAAATAAAAACAAAACGCCTAGGCGCTGCTTAGGCGCTGCCTAGGCGTCCTAAGCGCCGCTTAGGCGCCGCCTAGGCGTCCTAGGCGGTAGGCGGTCCTTGGCCGAACCGCCACCGCCTGACGCCGTTTACAACCTTGGCTGTTAGCACTTGAGGTGCGGTCAATTGAGTAGAACTATTCTATTGCTACATTGTAAGTAATGTGTAGCTCAAGTATTAAATAGGAATAAAAAAATGATAAACCCATACTATGGCAAATGCTACCATGGGTGGCTGTCGCTCTTACCATTGAGAAGAAAGAAAAAGGTTTGGACCATTTTAATTTTTAAGGGGATAATAATCTAAAATATCATCACCTTTGGTTGTTTAACAAGTAGGAAATAATAATAAGTATTGTTTCACTTGCATGTTGCTAATCAGAACCTACAGGCAAATGAAGGATTATAGTGCATTGGTGCTTAGTTAGAACTTCAAAGTTGTAAGAGAATGAGAAGGGAAGTAAGAGTTGTGAAAAACTAGCATATCTGATATCTTATTATGTGGAAATCATTTTTCGTTGCTTTGTTTTGAACTAGTCCCAATTGCGAAAATAAGCACTGTAATTTGCATGGCTAGGATTTGTTATCTAGTCGGCTCTATTCACTAGTGCTGATCAAGGGAGGAGGGGGGGGGGGGGGGGGGAGAGAGAAGAAAAACTATATGATGAAGCAATAAATTATAATAAAAAACTATTTAAATTTTATTATTATGTTGATCAATGATAAAACTTCCCAACTACATTTCAACATATTGGGTGAAGACTTGTCAGCTACATACAATTCCAACCTCAAAAATGAAAAACCTGATTTCATTTGTTCGTGTTCTTGATTTTGGAATTACATCCCACAGTTTGTGATGCAGATTGCATATTGTACTCCAACATGAAGTGGAGTTTTTCTACCACACACAAAATAAAATAAAATAAAATTGAACTGGGGTTTTCATTGATGACGAAACCATGGTATTATACTCAAGTTATTAGTTATGGGCATAATTATAATCAAAACCAATTCTTGAAGCTAAAGAAGACGTGTTGTTCTGCAATTAAAATAATTTGCCACTTTGAGACCAAAAAACAAAACAAAAAAAAACCTGCTACCCAATGTTCAAGCAATGATGATTTGCCACATTGTCACCCCATAAATTATATAGACTACAAATGTATCAGGTTACCGAAACAAAACTGTGAGTCACGGTAACTCAAACTACTACAACAACAACACCAACAAAAACAAGGCATTTTTGCCAACTAGTTGGGTTCAACTACATGAATCCTAGTCTAAGCAGTTAAAATCCCCGATCACGCCCGATTAATCCTCGATTAATCGCTAATCGGAGGCTAAGCGATTATATTTTTAGCGATTTATAATATTTCAATAGTTAGCGATTTAATCGTGTATAATCGTCCGATTAGTGGTTAATCGGCCGATTTTAAGTGGCTGATTAACCGATTAAATCTTCTCCTCTAATTTTCATGCTCGTTTGCATTATTTGGGCTCAATCCGGCCCAAACACAAATTCAAATTCAAAATACAAAATTCAAATCCCTTTCCTCGCGGAAACCCAAACCTGACATGTCGTCGCTCTCTTCTTCCTCGCGCAAACCCAAATCCAAACTGGTTCTCTTCTTCTTCCTCGAGCAAACCCAAACCCGACCTGTCGTCGCTCCCCCTGCACTGACATACTTGACCCGGCCCGCATCTATTGCACCTCCTCCTCTTGCTGATCGTGTTGCTCCTCCTCTCCGGTTGTTTTTGTTTGATAGAACCGACCAGCAAACCCGACCCGACCCACATCCAGAATCCAAACTCAACTCAAACCAAGTATTTTCTTCTTTTTATCTATAACTATATGTTCCTATTGGATAATCTCATAATAGTTTTATGTTAGAATTTAGGGTTGCTACATAATGAGTATATATCTTTTTTTTAATTATATATATATAACGATTTTTCCGATTTAATCCCCGATTATTTTCCGATTAACCGATTAATGACTAATCGCTCTTAGACCGATTAGTTCCAAAAACCGATTTTAACTGCCTAGATCCTAGTTTTCCATTCTGCTCGGTTTAGCGCAATATATTTTGTAAGGCCACAAGCTATCATGTCTTTTCTCACCATTCTCACCCAAGTAAGTGTAAGTCTTCCCCTACCTCTAGCTCTACCCTCAATACTTATCAAATCACTATTTATAACAAGGGCACTATTAGGTCTACATGTGACATGTTCAAACCACCTGAGCCGATTCTCTCTTAATTTATCTTGGATAGAAGCTACATTTACCATGTCTCGTATATGCTCGTTTCTAATTCTATCATTCCTAGTTTTACCGTGCATCCATCTTATCATCCTCATCTTCGATACTCTCATTTTTTGGACCTATTGTTTCTTTGTTGCCCAACACTCTGCTCCATACATAATTGCTGGTCTAACAGCCATCCTATAAAAAATTTCCTGCAACTTCAAAGGTATACGTTTATCATACAAAATACCACTAGCGCTTCTCCACTTAAACTACCATGCTTAGATCCTATTTATAACATCTTCACAAATCTGCTCATCTCTTTGTATAATCGAGTATAAATATCGGAAACGAACTCTCTTAGGTATTTTTGACCATCAAGCTTCACTACTTCCTCGTTTGTGTTCCAAATATTACTAAAATTACACACCATATACTATGTTTTAGTTCTGCTTATTATAAAGCTTATAGCTTCCAAAGGCGACGTCATCGGCAAAAAGCATACACCAAGGCACCTCATCTTATATTCATCGCGTCAATTCCTCCATAACCAAAGTAAAGGGGTAGGGTCTTAAAGACGAATCTTGATGTAAACCTACTCTCATGTAGTTGTTCTAGTTAAGGTCATTGACCCTTCATATATATCCTTCATCACCTCAATATACCGAATAGTTACTCTTTTGTTATTTAACACCCACCATACTGTCTCTAGAAACTTTATCATATGCTTTTTCTAGGCCTACAATCACCATATGTAGATCTTTCTTATTCTCCTATATCTTTTCATAAGTCTTCCCAGTACATAAATTAATTTCATTATTGACCTCACATGCATAAATCCAAAGTAATTTTCAGACAATATTGTTTCTAGTCTCAATCTATATTTGATCACTCTCTCTCAAAGTTTCATCATATAGCTCATTAATTTAATCCCTCGGCAGAACAACTTTGTATCTCTCTTTTATTTTTATATATAAGTATTAAAATATTCTCCTCCATTCATTGGGCATCTTCTTGATCCTCAAAATCTAAACAGTATTAACAATGTGCATCGAACACGGCCAATTTCAACTAGTGTTGCAAATATGAATACATGCAACAAAACACATCTTAAATACAACTGCATCTCTCTTCGTTGCAACGAGATGAACACACCCAATCTACATTAGGAGGTTATATTAGTGCAAAATGAAGAACTAACATCTCCACACCTGCAAACACCAACCTTAATCCCTACACACTCCCTTCAAATCAAGATTGTGTTCTGAAAAGAAATATGGGAGAGTTAAAAGTAGCTCATAACAACCAGCCCCCGTAAGTAACATTTTTACCTAGGTTTAGATGGCTCCTCTCTAATGCCTTGTGTTAGCTACCAAACGAAGCCTATGGGTACACAAAATATTGCGGAATTTAGCAATCGGCGTTAGCTAAATTTTGACACTATATGTGGTAAATCATGTTGTCTAATAACATACATTCATGTCAATCTATTGAGTCTTTCTCTATCATCAGCTACGGGTTCTCATCGGGGGCAATTTCTAGATAGATAGCATCAGACAAACACAAAATAAACCAGTGTAGTTGCATAGACATTGGATGTGCATTATCCGTTAGTAATGACTAGCATTTAACAAATTAAAAATTAAACGTGCACTACATGTGTTAATGAGTTTATACCAGCATCTGCCGGAACTCGTCCTCGAACACCTTCCGCTCTGCTGCCCTGGTCTCCGCCGCCTTTGCCTTCTGCGCCTTCCTCTGCTCATTTGCAACCCTCAACACCTCGCGCCTCGCCTCGTCCTTCCTCTCCTTCTCCGCCCTCAGAATCTCCACATCGTACGCGCACTCCCTCCTCACCTCCTTCATCTTCTTCGCGTACTGCTTCCGCAACCAATCCAGCCTCGCCTCCGCTTCCCTTGGGCTCGCCGGCGGCTCCCAGCTCCCCAGATACTCGCTCGGCTTCGCGAAATAGTGGGGCCGGCGGTGAGATTGAGGAGAAGTTTGTGAAGGTGTTGTTGTGATCGAGGAAGAGAAGGATCTTGATCGGAGATGGAAGGAGCCGCGGCGGAGGAGAAGGCGGGAGATGGCCATGACGAGAGACGAGAGAGTGAGAGTGAAAGAGGAAAGAGGTGAGAAATTAGGGATTTAAGGGATGGGGGTTTGTGATCGATAAATGGGTAGCGGCTCCAATAGGAGGAAGGTGAGGAATTAGGGATTAGCCGGTTAGTCGGTTACCGGTTTCCGGATCCTGGACGCCTTCTCAACGGGCAAACCCTCATAAACGGGTCCTACCCGCATTCGATACTTCCAAAACTCCTCTTTCCCTCGCTCGCTCGGATTAGCCGGTACCGGTTTCCGGATCCTGGATGCGTTCTCAACGGCCAAACCCTCATAAACGGGTCCTACCCGCATTCGATACTTCCCAAACCCCTTTTTTGCCGTAGTAGGACACTTCTTAAAAATATTTGCGATTATGGATCAGTTTCGAAACTATCACCGTTTGTGGGCTATTTAGTACCACGTCATCAGCGGCCGCTATTCACGTTAGCGGTCTCATCACTTTGAAAGTCGCTAATGGGATAGCTGCCTATGTTTTTTGAAATTTTTTGTTTGCTGTCGCTATTCTCACTAGCGACCGAAGTATATATATGAGGTCCACAGTTTCCGGCCGTTTCCGTGAAATTTTGTTTTTGACTATTTTAGCCTCATTTGGGGATATAGTCCACAGGTTTCGGCCACTTTCGTTAGAATATTTTATTTCCCACATTTTGTGGGCTACATACACTGTTTTCGATCATTTTCATGGGATTTCATATTTTACGGTTTTGGCCTTATTTTGTGGGTTATAGTCCACAGTTTCCGGCCATTTTTGTGAAAATTTGTATTTGACTGTTTTAGCCTCATTTGTGGAGAGTCCACAGTTTTCGGCCACTTTCGTGAGAATTTTTATTTACCTCATTTTGTGGGCTATAATACACTGTTTTCGATCACTTTCATGCGTATTTTACTATTTTGGCCTCATTTTGTGCGTTATAGTACACAATTTTCGGCAGTTTCGCAAAATTTTATATTTGACTGTTTTGGCCTCATTTGTGGCCTATAATCCACAGTGTTCGGTTGCTTTGGTAAGAATTTTTTATTTACCTCATTTTGTGGGCTATAGTACATTATTTTCGATCACTTTCATGCATATTTTACTGTTTTGGCCACATTTTGTGGGTTATAGTCCACAGTTTCTAGCCGTTTACATGAAATTTTGTATTTGACTGTTTTAGCCTCATCTGTGGGCTATAGTCCAAAGTTTTCGTGAAATTTTATATTTGTGGGCTATAACAGTCAAATACAGAATTTCACGAAAACGGCCCGAAACTATGGACTATATAACCCACAAAATGAGGCCAAAATAATAAAATACGCATGAAAGTGATCGAAAACACTATATTATAGCCCACAAAATGATGGAAATATAAAATCTCACGAAAGTGGCACAAAACTGTGGACTATAGCCCACAAATGAGGCTAAAACAGTCCAATACAAAATTTCACGTAAACGGCCGGAAAACTAAGGACTATAACCCACAAAATGAGGCCAAAATAGTAAAATACGAAATCTCATGAAAGTGTTCGAAAACAGTGTACTATAGACCACAAAATGAGGAAAATAAAAAATCTCACAAAAGTGGACGAAAACAATGGACTATAGCTGTTAAATGAGACTACAACAATCAAATACAAAATTTCACGGAAATGGCCGAAAAATGTGGCCAAAACAGTAAAATACGAAATCTCATGAAAGTGATCGAAAACAGTGAACTATATCCCACGAAATGATGGAAATAAAAAATCTCACGAAAGTGCTGGAAAACTGTGGACTATAGCCCACAAATGAGGCTAAAACAATAAAATTAAAATTTTCACAAAAACGGACGAAAACTGTGGACTATAACTCACAAAATGTGGCCAAAACAGTAAAATACGAAATCTCATGAAAGAGATCGAAAACAGTGTACTATATCCCACAAATGAGGTAAATAAAAATTCTCACGTAAGTGGCCGAAAACTATGGACTATAGCCCACAAATGAGGCGAAACCAGTTAAATACAGAATTTCACGGAAACGAACGGAAAGTGTGGGCTATAACCCAGAAAATGAGGCAAAAATAGTAAAATACGAAATCTTATGAAAGTGAACGCAAACAGTGTACTGTGCCCAATAACAATGAGAGTAAAACAGTCAAATACAAAATTTAACAAAAACAACCGGAAACTGTAGACTATAACCCACAAAATGAGGCCAAAACAGTAATGCGAAATCTCATGAAAGTGATCGAAAATGAGGGAAATAAAAAATCTCACAAAATTGGCCGAAAACTATGGACTATAGCCTACAAATGAGGCGAAAATAGTAAAATACGAAATCTCATGAAAGTGAAAGCAAACAGTGTACTATAGTCCACAAAATGAGGGAAATAAAAAATTTCACGAAAGTGACCGAAAACTATAAACTATAGCCCACAAATGAGGCTAAAACAGTCAAATACAAAATTTCACGTAAACGGTCGGAAATTGTGGACTATGAGGCCAAAACCGTAAAATACGAAATCTCATGAAAATGATCGAAAACAGAGTATTATAGCCCACAAAATGAGGGAAATATAAAATCTCACGAAAGTGGCTGAAAACTGGGGACTATAGCCCAAAAATGAGGCTAAAACAGACAAATACAAAATTTCACAAAAAACGACCAGAAATTGTGGACTATAACCCACAAAATAAGGCCAAAACAGGAAAATATGAAATATCATGAAAGTGTTCGAAAACAGTGTACTATAGCCCACAAAATGAGGGAAATAAAAATCTCACAAAAGTGGCCGGAAACTGTGGACTATTAAGCCGAAACAGTAAAATACGAAATCTCATGAACGTGATCGAAAACCGTGTACTATAGCCCACAAAATGAGGAAAATATAAACTCTCAAGAAAGTGCCCGAAAACTATTTACTATAGCCCACAAATGAGGCTGAAACAGTCAAATTTAAAATTTCACGAAAACGACCGGAAACTTTGGACTATGAGGCCGAAAAAGTAAAATACGAAATCTCACGAAAGTGATCGAAAATACTGTACTATAGCCCACAAAACGAGAAAAATATACAATCTCACAAAAGTGCCCGAAAACTGTGGACTATAGCCCACAAATGAGGTTAAAACAGTCAAATACAAAATTTCACGTAAACGGCCGGAAACTGTGGACTACAACCCACAAAATGAGGTCAAAATAGTAAAATACATATGAAAGTGATTGAAAACAGTGTACTATAGCACACAAAATGAGGTAAATTAAAATTCTCACCAAAGTGTCCGAAAACTGTGGATTATAGCCCACAAATGAGGCTAAAAAAGTCAAATACAAAATTTCATTAAAACGGCAGGAAACAATGGACTCTAACCTACAAAATGAGGCAAAAATGGTAAAATACACATGAAAGGGATCGAAAATAGTGTACTATAGCCCATAAAATGAGGTAAATAAAAATTCTTACGAAAGTGACCAAAAAGTGGGGACTATAGCCCACAAAGGAGGCTAAAACAGTCAAATACAAAATTTAATAAAAACGGCCGGAAACTGTGTACTATAACCCACAAAATTTGGGCAAAATAGTAAAATACGAAATCTCATGAAAGTGATCGAAAACAGTGTACTATATCCCACAAAATGAGGAAAAAAAAAACACTCACGAAAGTGGCCGAAAAATGTGTACTATAGCCCACAAATGTGGCTAAAACAATAAAATACAAAATTTCAGGAAAACGGCCGAAAATTGTGAACTATATAACCCACAAAATGAGGCCAAAATTGTAAAGTACGAAATCTTATGAAAGTGATCGAAAACAGCGTACTATAGCCCACAAAATGAGGAAAATAAAAATGTCACGAAAGTGGCCGAAAATGGTGGACTATAGCCCACAAATGAGGTTAAAACAGTCAAATACAAAATTTAACAAAAACGACCGGAAACTGTGGATTATAACCCACCAAAATATGACAAAAATAGTAAAATACGAAATCTCATGAAAGTGATAAAACACAGTGTACTATATCCCTCAAAATGAGGGAAATAAAAAATCTCCCGAAAGTGGCCGAAAAGTGTGGACTATAGCCCACAAATGTGGCTAAAACAATAAAATACAAAATTTCAGAAAAATGTCCGGAAACTAGGGACTATTACTCACAAAATGTGTCCAAAACAGTAAAATACGAAATCTCATGAAAGTGATAAAAAACAGTGTACTATATCCCACAAAATGAGGGAAATAAAAAATTTCACGAAAGTAGCCGAAAAATGTGTACTATAGCCCACAAATTGAGGCTAAAACAATAAAATACAAAATTTCACGAAAACTGCGAAATTGTGGACTATATAACCCACAAAATGAGGCCAAAATTGTAAAATACAAAATCTCGTGAAAGTAATCGAAAACAGTGTACTACAGCCACAAAATGAGGAAAATAAAAATTCTCACGGAAGTGGCCGAAAACTGTAGACTACAGCCCACAAATGAGGCTAAAATGTTAATTACATAATTTAACAAAAACGGCCGGAAACTGTGGACTATAACCCACAAAATGAGGCGAAAATAGTAAATTACGAAATCTCATTCAAGTGATCGAAAAAAGTGTACTATAGCCTACAAAATGAGGGAAATAAAAAATCTCATGAAAGTGGCCGAAAACTGTGGACTATAGCCCACCAATGAGGCTAAAACAGTCAAATACAAAATTTCACGAAAACGGCCGAAAACCGTGGACTATGAGGCCGAAATAGTAAAATACGAAATCTCATGAAAGTGATCGAAAACACTGTACTATAGCCCACAAAATGAGGGAAATATAAAATCTCACGAAAGTGGCCGAAAACTATGGACTATAGCCCACAAATGAGGCTGAAATAGTCAAATACAAAATTTCAGGAAAACGGCCGGAAACTGTGGACTATGAGGCCGAAACAGTCTAATACGAAATCTAATGAAAGTGATCGAAAATACTATACTATAGCCCACAAAATGAGGAAAATATACAATCTCAAGAAAGTTCCCGAAAACTGTGGACTATAGCCCACAAATGAGGTTAAAACAGTCAAATACAAAATTTCACGTAAATGGCCGGAAACTGTGGACTATAATCCACAAAATGAAGTGAAAATAGTAAAATACATATGAAAGTGATCGAAAACAGTGTACTATAGCGCACAAAATGAGGTAAATTAAAATTCTCACCAAAGCATCCGAAAATTGTGCATTATAGCCCACAAATGAGGCTAAAAAGGTCAAATACAAAATTTCACGAAAACGGCCGGAAACAGTGAACTATAACCCACAAAATGAGGCCAAAATAGTAAAATACACATGAAAGGGATCGAAAATAGTGTACTGTAGGCCACAAAATGAGGTAAATAAAAATTCTCACGAAAGCGATCAAAAAGTGGGGACTATAGCCCACAAATGTGGTTAAAACAGTCAAATACAAAATTTAAAAAAAACAGCCGGAAACTGTGGACTATAACCCACAAAATTTGGCCAAAATAATAATAAAAAAAATCTCATGAAAGTGATCGAAAACAGGTTACTATATCCCACAAAATGAGGAAAATAAAAAAACTCACGAAAGTGGCCGAAGAGTGTGTACTATAGCCCATAAATGTGGCTAAAACAATAAAAAACAAAATTTCAAGAAAACGGCCGGAAACTGTGGACTATATAACCTACAAAATGAGGCCAAAATTGTAAAATAAGAAATCTTATGAAAGTGATCGAAAATAGTGTACTATATCCCACAAAATGAGGGGAACAAAAAATGTTACGAAAGTGGCCGAAAACGGTGGACTATAACCCATAAATGAGGCTAAAATAGTCAAATACAAAATTTAACAAAAACGGCCGAAAACTGTGGATTATAACCCACAAAATGTGGCCAAAACAGTAAAATACAAAATCTCTTGAAAGTGATCAAAAATAGTGTACTATATCCCACAAAATGAGGAAAATAAAAAATCTCCCGAAAGAGGTCGAAAAGTGTGGACTATATAGCTCACAAATGTGGCTAAAACAATAAAATACAAAATTTCAAGAAAACAGCCGGAAACTGGGGACTATTACTCACAAAATGTGGCCAAAACAGTAAAATACGAAATCTCATGAAAGTGATAAAAAACAGTGTACTATATCCCACAAAGTGAGGGAAATAAATAAACTCACGAAAATAGACGAAAAATGTGTACTATAGCCCACAAATGAGGCTAAAACAATAAATACAAAATTTCACGAAAACTGCCGGAAACTGTGGACTACATAACCCACAAAATGAGGCCAAAATTGTAAAATACGAAATCTCATGAAAGTAATTGAAAACAATGTACTACAGCCACAAAATGAGAAAAATAAAAATTCTCACGAATGTGGCCGAAAACTGTAGACTAAAGCCCACAAATGAGGCTAAAAAGTCAAATATAGAATTTAACAAAAACGGCCGGAAACTGTGGACTATAACCCACAAAATGAGGCGAAAAATAGTAAAATACGAAATCTCATGAAAGTGAACGCAAACAGTGTACTATAGCCTACAAAATGAGTGAAATAAAAAATCTCACGAAAGTGGCCGAAAACTGTGGACTATAGCCCACAAATGAGGCTAAAACAGTCAAATACAAAATTTTACGAAAACGGCCGGAAACTGTGGACTATGAGGCCGAAACAGTAAAATACGAAATCTCATGAAAGTGATTGAAAATACTGTACTATAGCCCACAAAATGAGGAAAATATAAAATCTCACGAAAGTGCCCGAAAACTGTGGACTATAGCCCACAAATAAGGCTAAAATAGTCAAATACAAAATTTCACGTAAACGACCGGAAACTGTGGATTATAACCCACAAAATGAGGTCAAAATAGAAAAATACATATGAAAGTGATCGAAAACAGTGTATTATAGCGCACAAAATGAGGTAAATTAAAATTCTCACCAAAGCGTCCGAAAACTGTGGATTATAGCCCACAAATGAGGCTAAAAAAGTCAAATACAAAATTTCACGAAAACAGCCGGAAACAATGGACTATAACCCACAAAATGAGGCCACAATAGTAAAATACGCATGAAAGGGATCGAAAATAGTGTACTACAGCCCACAAAATGAGGTAAATAAAAATTCTCCCGAAAGTGACCGAGAAGTGTGGATTATAACCCACAAACGAGGCTAAAACAGTCAAATACAAAATTCAACAAAAAAGGCCGGAAACAATGGACTATAACCCACAAAATTTGGCCAAAACAGTAAAACACGAAATCTCATGAAAGTAATCGAAAACAGTGTACTATATCCACAAAATAAGGAAAATAAAAAATCTCACGAAAGTGGCCGAAAAGTGTGTACTATAGCCCACAAATGTGGCTAAAACAATGAAATACAAAATTTCACGAAAACGACCGGAAACCGTGGACTATATATAACCCACAAAACGAGGCCAAAATTGTAAAATACGAAATCTCATGAAAGTGATCGAAAATAGTGTACTATAGCCCACAAAACGAGGGGAAAAAAATATGTCACGAAAGTGGCCGAAAACGGTGGACTAGCCCACAAATGAGGCTAAAACAGTCAAATACAAAATTTAACAAAAACGGCCGGAAACAGTGGAATATAACCCACAAGATGTGGCCAAAACAGTAAAATATAAAATCTCATGAAAGTGATAAAAAATAGTGTACTATATCCCATAAAATGAGGGAAATAAAAAATCTTACGAAAGTGGCCGAAAAGTGTGGACTATAGCCCACAAATGTGGCTAAAACAATAAAATAAAAAATGTCAAGAAAACGACCAGAAACTGTGGACAAGTACAGCGATAACTGACACAGCAACTCTTCAAGGTCCATACAGTAGGCCAGATTATAACTTGTATAAACAGCAAGTGCACAGGAAATATAAATGAAAATTAAAAATTAACAATTAACAAAATGAGTTTCAAGAATAACAAATTTATTAGAAGTATCTAGGCTAAACCAAACAAGTTGTAACTATTTCTTCCTGTAACAATAAATTTCTTATTAAAAGCGAAAGCTAAATTTTGTAGGCAGAGATGTGCTAGTGTCATATTTAAATACAAAACCAGTGAGCTACAGACAACACTTTTTCAAAGGGTATATGTTGTATTTGTCTGCAGAGACAGAGGAGTGCAGTAGGACCCATGTCAAGTTAGCTCACCTCCTTTTCTGACGTACACAAAATTTATATCATTTTATATAGTTAGCTAATCTATTTTTCTGACCTCTTTAACCACGTTATAGAACAGTAAGAAACTGGATCTATTTATAGGATGATCCACTGTGATTTTGTGTTCATACAACGATCCAAACCTTAAACCTACTAGAAACTAAGAATCCACTGGGGGCTGCATCCCCACTAAACTAGTAAACTACCAGATCCAAACTTGTTTCATAATATTGTATTATAAAATTAATTTTTATATGACCAAGATAAGTAAACTCTTTCTATATAACTAATTAATAGAGGAATTCTTCAGAAAAAATTATTAAAAAAGAAATTTTATTGCCAATAAAAAACACTGAAGTGAACACGCTAAAAAATTATATCATAAAAAATAAACCAGTTTTTTCATTTAGCTAACAAAATTTTTCTCCTCTTTAATCTGGTTATAAAGTTAGAATCTCAATAACCGGATCTCTATATTTAGGATCCAAACCATTAACTAGTGAATACACCATGATTGGGGGCTGCATCCCCACTAAACTAGTAAACTACCAGATCCAAACTTGTTTCATAATATTGTATTATAAAATTAATTTTTATATGACCAAGATAAGTAAACTCTTTCTATATAACTAATTAATAGAGGAATTCTTCAGAAAAAATTATTAAAAAAGAAATTTTATTGCCAATAAAAAACACTGAAGTGAACACGCTAAAAAATTATATCATAAAAAATAAACCAGTTTTTTTCATTTAGCTAACAAAATTTTTCTCCTCTTTAATCTGATTATAAAGTTAGAATCTCAATAACCGGATCTCTATATTTAGGATCCAAACCATTAACTAGTGAATACACCATGATTTTGTATGATTCACTTATGGACCCAAGCCCACAAAGAAAAAGAAAAATCCACCTAGGATCCAGCCCCAATATATCATTGGATTCGAAGCTGAGTTTTTTTTTTTTTTGTATTGAAGGCCCTGATTAGGGGTGTTGTTCTTTATTGTCTTTCTGTTTGGAGAATACTTAAAAGTATTTACCAAACAGATCCACTTTCGAAAGTATTTACCAAAACGATCCACTCGCTTTTTGAGAAAGCAGATTTGGTTAAAACCTAATCGCTTTTTCAGAAAGCGAATCTAAGCTTTCGAAAATCAAATGGCTCACACTCGCTTCCTGAAAAAGTGATGAGATTTTAACCACACTCGCTTTCTGAAAAAACGAGTGAGCCAGTTTGAGAATTTTTTAAAAAAGTAGGGCAGTTTGGAAAAAACTTTCAAAAAGTGGGACAGTTTGGAAAAAAATTTCCATGTAGTCTCACTCTTTTGTCTCTTTCACACACACAAATATACATGTATCTATATAATAAATTACAAAGAAAGCTATCAAGTGGCTCTCATTCAATCTTCCCTAAAATCAATGGCCTAGATTGATTCTTACAAAACATATTTTTCCGCCCAAAATTTCAAACCCCAAAATTAAATTCCCCCCCCAAAACTAAAAAATTCATTACTTTATTACTATCTCTCTCTTCTCTCTTCAATTTTTTATGTTTTTCTCTTTCTTTCTCTCTCTCTCTCTCTCCCATTCTTTCTTTATTTACTTACAAACTTACAAATTTAGATTTTAAGATTTCAGGTTTGTAAAATTTTCAGAATTTTTTATGGTTTTTTATTGCACATGTTATATTGAAAATAGCAAATATCTCTTCAACAGTTAAATTCATCATTTTCCATCCTTAAAATTCTAAGAAGTTGGATTTTACACCCTCATTTATAATTATATTTCAACATATACTAATAGAAACATGGACTTTTATTTACAACTAATTATTGTCATACTATTCAAACTTGAACTACATAATTGTTGTTTCACTGTTTACAGGGCTTTTCGTGTGTTGTATCGTTCCGAAGACGTGCCGTAGGCACGTGCCCACGGGCAAATCTAGTATGCATATATATTAGATTATGCTAAGACTATCCAATAACGGGTCGGGTCGGGTCGGGTCAAGTCCAAAACAAGGGGAAAAAACTACTCTTTTCCCGTATTTAAGGGTCAAAAAACCTTTGCTTAAGCATTTTTTTTAACACTGTATGCTGCTATTTGATGCTTTCCGCCACTTTTTGACGCTTTCCATTGCTTGTTAGAACACTTTTTAAAGAGTACTACATTTCTTGTGCTTTGTGGCAAAATTAAGCAGTAAACAACCGCTTAACATTGTTGTGTATTAAGGGGAAACAATTTAGAATGGGTTTAGTAAAAATTTTATGGAGTTAGAAACCCGTCGGAATCTCAAAAATACGGGTATACCATGTATGCACGCCGGGTGTTCGGTGAAATGCCCGAACGAGATTTAGGTGAGAATTTGATGGGTTCGGAGGTGTAATTGAGTCTGATTATTATTATTAACCCTAATTTGAGAGATTAGGGCAAAGGGAATTAAAGAAATTAGGAAATAGAAAATTTTCTTATTAGAAAGCCTCCGACCAATATGTGAGTTCTTGTATTGGGGCCTGAATTCAAAATCTATCGATGTAGCTCACCTACATATGTCATTTGTGATGTGTGGGTGAAGACTGATTCAAATTTGGAGGTCCGTAGGTCGAGTTTTGAGTTTTAAGCTAATCGGTTCTATAATTTTCCAATTAGGTGGAAAAAGTTGAACTTCGACAGGCTACCGGGCGGACGTGGGGCATCGTTTGCTCGATCCGTCCAGTGAGTATGTTGTATCTATAAATATTTTATATTGTGGCCAAATTTCGTGGCTTTCTGATATATTTTGTAGAAGTTATGCCAAAAATTAATTTTCGATGAAAATACGGATTTTTAGGGGCCCGAAAATGGGTTTTTGTGATATATGGTGAAATTAACTATTTTAAGTATATAAAACCTATATTATGGGTTAATGTGATGTGTTGAAGTATAAAAATTAAATATATTAAATGGTTTATGCATATTTTTACCTCGTGCATGTTTCGTGCATGTTTTTGGGTATATAGGCCGATATAGGTAATTTGGTGTATGTGGAGCCTTGTGTATGGACTAGCATGCTATGGATGGATGTTATAAGATGTAATTAGACGAAATTAGTGATTGTGATCATGTTTTGGAAACCCGTGTATTTATAGTGTATGTTTTGTGCATGTTTTGGGACATATAGGCCCTTATAGGTGATTTTATTTACATGGAACATGGTGTATGAACTAGTATGCTATAATTGGATATTATGAGATTTAATTAGAGAAAATAAATGATTTTGGCTCCTTTTTCTTGGAAACCCGCATGTGTGGTGTATGTTTGTGATATATATATTATGATATTGACTCGTGATGCGATAATTGATGAAATTGGTAAGTGGGTATATGTTTACATTATAATTAGGTTCGAAGTGAATTAATGAGCAATAGTATGATATTATAATGTGATGAATTATACATTTTGATAGTACGAAACTAAGTGTTGAACTCCATTTCTGAAACTATATTTGCTCCAAACGCAGTTGAAAAACGTGAGCCTAATAATGAAAGTTGGCTCCTGTAAGGAGTTAATACACCTATTCTACCAGGTGCAAACTCAGACTGGTACCTGTATAAAAATTAGTGTAAATGAACAATCAGCTTGAAGGAAAAAATGAAGATCAATAAAGATGTACCTACAAAAAATCATACTAGTTTGGTTGTCTTCCTCCTTATTTATATTTACAATAAGTGAGCATTTTTCACTTTTTGAGCGTCTAGATGTAAATTGGCAAGTACAACCTCGTGCATCCAGTTAAAAACTTTGAATTTTTTCCCAAACCGCCCTACTTTTTGAAAGTTTTTCCCAAACCGTTCTACTTTTTTTTAATTCCCAAAATGACACTCGGTTTTTGAAAGACCGAGTGTGTTATTGTGGTAAATACTTTCGAAAGTTTGGTAAATACTTTCAAAAAGTGGAACAGTAAGATGAAGTGGGTGCAGAAGAACTACATGATATACAACTACTGCACCGATGGGAAGCGATTTCCTCAGGGACTTCCTCCTGAATGCTCCCATGCATAATGAATCTAACATTGGAAGATCTGTGTTTGAATTAAGTACTACAAACTATTTGTTTGCTATATTGTTGTATATGAGAGATGTATAGCAACATACATGCATATATTAATCTGATTCAATTGATATGTAAACGAATCTCTAATCTCTAATATTATAATGGGAGAAGGCCTTAGTGTCATTTGTAAATGTTTGTCATTCTACCAACCCGTACAACGCACGTGTTGGTAGATTTTTTTTTTGTCCTTTTCATTCCCCTCTCCATTTTCCCACGTGCAACGCACGTGTATAATACTAGTAAATGATAATAGGAGATGTTAATGGAATTTTGTTTCTAAAAAATTGTATTTGTTGCAAATATGTAGAGCCCCACTATTAATGTAAAGTTTTAAGCCCACATCATACAATAGTTTTCAGCCATTTTAGTTCAATACCAAACTCAAGACTATTCTTCAACTTTTATTTGCTTCATTGTATTTTCGTATACTATGTTTTATTTAATTACTTACCAATAAAGCAAGGACTTTTTACCCACAGTTTTAGTCATTAATAAAACGGAAGTTAGCGATATAGCAAACAAGAAGAAAAGCATAGCATTACTAGATGGAAAAAAACCCCTCTCCTATAAATCTCTCTCACGGGTAACACCCTACCCTACTAATTGTTTCCATGTAAAATCCTCGTCTTCTAATAAACTTCAAAATCCCTCTCCTATAAATAGGGCCTTAGTTCAAACAACTCAATCATCAAAAAAAAAAAAAAAAAAAAAACACTTCTAAGTAACAATGTCTTCTTGTGATGCTTCTATGCTAGTTCTTTCCCTGTTTGTGATCAGCTCTTGTTTCCTGCTAAGTTTAGTCCATGCTGATTTCAACCGAGATATCGACATCACTTGGGGCATACACTACAACCGTTGACGGATTCACCGACGTTTTTTTATAGATACATCGGCGTTTATAAACGCCGGTGAATACCCTACCAGCGTGTCAAACAACGCCGCACCAAACGCCGGCGCTGCGCATGCCGGACAATCATGGGCAGGATTCCCCGGCATTTTATGAACGCCGGTATTCATTGTACAAAGACCAGCGCTTGCAAAAGCGTCGATGTATATTAGTTTTATTTTTTAAAAAAAAAATCGAATTTTATCCTACCCCGGTGTTTCTGAAACGCCGGGGTATATATTTAAAAAAATATAATTCCTTTTACAATTTGGAATAATTAATTTTTAAAAAATATACACCGGTGTTTCGTAGGATTTTAAAATACACCGGCGTTTCGTAGGATTTTAAAATACACTGGCATTTCTGACATGCTTATGGTAGGATTTTTAAAAAAATGTAAGTTTAATAGAAGATCTTATAGTTACAATAATAATAAACCATGACACCATGTGAAACATAATACAGATCAAAAGCTACCAATTACTTGGAACCAATTACTTAGTGCATCAACAATAATAAACAACGTGAAATAATAATCTTCTTATCCAACACATACCCTACAATCATGATCGATGTGAGGGGAATGTCATTGAATACTAAGATACCTCAAAGCTCAAAATCTAGTTTAAGATACTAAGGAAAGTGCATTGCATGTTCTGATCACCATCTGCTGGGCTTGAGTGTGACGTTATATATCTGAACTTTATGGTACATGATAAGTATAGCTACTGCTAATGGGTGTATCACATATAATCTAAAATCTATGAACTTGTCACCAAACTGATCCAATTTTTGAAAGTATTAACCAAACTGACCCACTTTCGAAAGTATTTACCAAAATGACACACTCGGTCTTTCAAAAACCGAGTATGTCATTTTGGAAATTAAAAAGGAAAGTAGGGCAGTTTGGGAAAAACTTTCAAAAAGTAGGGCGGTTTGGGAAAAAATTCAAAAACTTTTGTACATGTGATTGGATAGAAAAGTCAAAGTTTCCTATATCTGCATCCAATGACCACTGCAATTTTAATATTTATTTTCTATTTTGAGCGTGCATGTTTGTGTTTTTATTTCTTTTGTGTGTATATGTGAGGTCCTGGGGCGTGGAGAAGGTGATGGAGACCTGAAAATTTTCCAGCAAAAAGGAGGGGAAAAAACACACAATGCCTATTTCAATGGAAGCTTCAACTTCAGATTCATTACAAAGGGATAATGAAATTGTGCTCTTTCCATGATGCTCATGACCATCAATGATATCAAAAAACATGTAAGGACAGACAAGAATTCTGATGAAAAGGTGCTGATTTGCTGACCATCTGAGCTCCATTTAACAATTTGCCTTCGTAAAAGTGGACGGAGGGAAACCTGCAAATCTCGGGGTGCATGCGGTACTGGAAAATTTTAACAATTCAATAAAATGTTAAGACAGAAGTGCAAAAAAGTTCACTATGAGCTCACCGGTGCAAACTTTTCACATTCTGCAATGGGTTGAATGTCTATTTATACTCACTAAGGCATAACCAAGAAAATCCAGATTCGGTTTGGAGTCTTGGGCTATCATGTTAACACATGGAAACAAGAATAGAAAGTTGTCCAAATAAATTTCCACAGGTAGAGGGTGTACAAAATCTAGGCAGTCAGTTTTCGTCAGTTGTTTTAACTTTTTCATGTATTTATTATGTTTAGTTTGTTTCAGGACCAACAACATGGCATATATACTATTTTCCTGGAGTTTGTCTATATATGCCAAATAGAATTGCAAGAGAATCAATAACTTCTCTGATTACCATGAAAACAAGGTAAAGTGGAGATTCTTCAACATGGTAAAGTGGAGATTCTTCATTTCTAAAAACTGCTCTTTGTTTCACTGTAAATATAAGAGAATACTAAGATAAAAGTAGGTACTAGGTGCCCCAGATGAAGTATAGTTCAGAGATAGAAAGAACATAATTCACAAATTTACAATACAAATATATACATTACTTAAGAAATAAATTATTAAATTGTGATATATGGATAATCATTCATGCTAAGATCTCTACACTCACTTTCAAAGAATTTTAAAAAAAATTAAAATGAAAAATGAAAAAATAAATAAATAAAGTAATATATACTAAAAAAATTACTGTTGGATGCCTTACAAATTTCAATTAGTTGGGCTGTTGCAGTTTTCATCCCTTTAATCTACCATTTATCTGATAAGGTCAAATTTGGCTTGTCTATTTTGTCAACCAAACAGAAATCGAGCTGTATACTGTAAAAATTTAAGCTCTGGCATCCATTATTAAATCAGACACTAGGAATATTCAATGCTCGGTGTCAGATTTTGCTCTCAGAGCAAGTTTGAATCAATGTGGGGGTCATAAGCAGAGTAAAAACTAATGTAAGAATTCCCGCATATCAGTAATCTTTAATATTTTACATTTAAACTTTTCAAAAGAACATTCTAAATGGAAATGAAAGCAGCGCCACAATATATGCTATACCTGTTCAGTTAGCATTATCACTGGGTGCCCAGCTCTTTGTAACCTTTCAAACATACTGCATTCATAGAGAAATTTGCTAGCCACATTAGAAAGCACGGTAGCTGGCAGCTGCTTTGGATCACCAACCTAATCAAAGGTAAATCAATAACAACAGTCACAAATTGATCATGGTACAGTTAAAAAGATGAATAATGTTACTGACCATTATACATCTAGTTCCATTCGATTTGAGAAGTTGAAGTGGAATCAGAGTAGCTGGTTCAAGAGCCTACATGTCAAAATTCACCGCACAAATTAACCAGGTAAGCCCTAAAACAAACAAGTGGAAGCATGCATTGCAATATAGAACAACCACAACATACTTGTGCTGCTTCATCAATCACAACAACATCAAATAAGCTTTGTTCAGAAAACCGTCCAAATTTACTGGATGAAGCAGATTCAGAGCAAACTCCATAAAGGTCACCCCCACACCCACTAAGTGTTGTCACCACAATTTCAGCCTCCAGTTGTATAGATTTTCGAATTTTATTCTTGATAGACCAGCTTTCCTTAGAAGATTTCTTCTCTCGGGACTGAGCAGCAGAAATTTCAGCACAAAGAGCTCTTTTCTGCCCATACAAGATGTTAAGTTTTGCCCCAAGTGCGGAATCAGATATCTCATGCAAATCATCATCATTACAATGGCCTACACCCTCAGAAGAAGGTTTTGAACTCGTATCACCACTATCCAGTTTAGCACGCCTAGATTCAAAATGACGAATACTATCAACTAATTTCTCGAGCTTAGATCGAAGCGAATTAGAAGACTCTGTCATTATATCAGTTTTTGGATCAGCTGGGTTTGTCACGTTATTGGCCAAGCGTTGCTCTACTAGTCGATCAATGAAGAAAGGAAGTGAGTTAAGATGAACCGTCCTTGCGTTGCCAACCCTCACAAGAAATGGTTTATACATCTTTCCATCATTCCCATAAAGACCTTCGCTGATTCGCGATACCAGTTCATCAACTGCTGCATTTGACTGTGCACATATGAGGACCCTCCCTCTAGCAAAACGTTCTGTCTGTTCAGGAGAACCTTCATTCTGCTTAATCATTTGTTTTGCATAGGATGCATCCTGCCAAGCTCTTGCAATTGCTGCAGATTGACTGCTGTTTATTCTTGGAGTCATTGTCCTAGAACAAGTATCCAGTACTGTTGCGGAAGAGTTATCATGAACAGAATGGAGAGAAAGCAAGGCACTAACAGTAGCAACAATAGTTCGGGTTTTGCCAGTTCCTGCAATTTGAGCAAAAATTAAGTTTTGGATAACTAGCTGAAATCATCTTCTAAATTCCAACAAAATCAAAAAGTATACAGACCTGGAGGACCCTGAATAAGACACAGTTCAAAGTTTCTCCTAGAATACTTTGTTCCCATGGCAACACTAATAGCTTCCAGCTGACTCCCATTAAATGATGATTTCAGCATATTCTGCAAAGGCTTTGAGAGTGTACTTAGTTTTACTTCTTTATTTTCATTACAGCCAAGGGAACGCTCAACAGTATTCAGTATGACTGGAAGCATAGGGATATCACTCAATGATGAAAGGGCCTGAAATTCTCTAATTTGAGGGGTAATACTCATAATTCGATTCAGATGCCATTTACTACGTTCAATAAGTAACCTTATAACTTAAACGAGTAGAGCCATTTGGAAGGTAGAACCTAATTACAAGAATTGTGGAGCGACTTTTATTACTTTTTTCACGCCTTTCTACCTGCATGAAAACAAGTAAGCTCAGCAAAGTATACAAGCTTGCAGATTACAAAATAACAACAATAACATCAATTAGTTATAGCTGCTGCTGTTCTTTACTTAACAGCCACACATATAACAACAACTACCACTATAGCTACTAGTAGTTTACACGTGCGATGCACGTTTTAATAAATATAGTTTTTAAAAATAAAAATTTAGATGTAGTCTTGATTTGAACCTAGAACCTTCTTTATAATAGTTATGCACGTGTGTTACACGGGTTGGTAGAATGACAAAACATTTACAAATGACACTAAGGCCTTCTCCCATTATAATCTCTAATCTCTAATACTATAATGGGAGAACCCCTTAGTCAGTAACCCAACCCGTGCAACGCACGGGTTGGGTTACTTTGGTAAATATTTTCGGAAATGGACCTGTTTGGTAAATATTTTCGGAAGTAGATCAGTTTGAAAATTATTTTCTTTTAATTATGGACTAATTTTGGAAATATTTTAGAAAGTGGACCTGTTTTGTAAATATTTTCGGAAGTGGATCGGTTTGGAAATTATTTTCTTCTTACCCTTTTCATTATCCTTCAATTTTTTCCGCGTGCACGTGTACACGTGTCTGATACTAATATTATTATAATGGGAGAAATTGAAGGATAATAAAAAGGGTAAAAAGAAATTAATTTCCAAACCGATCCACTTTTGAAAATATTTACAAAACAGGTCCACTTTCGAAAATATTTACCCAAGTTAGTCCATAAGTAAAAAAGAAAATAATTTTCAAACTGAACCATTTTCTAAAATATTTACCAAACAGGTCCACTTTCGAAAATATTTACCAAAGTAACCCAACCCGCGCGTTGGGTTACTGACTAAGGGGTTCTCCCATTATGGTATTAGAGATTAGAGATTAGAGATTACTAGTATCATGCACGTGCAATGCACGTGGAGAGAAATGAGAAGGACAAAAAAATTATAATGCACGTGCGATGCACGTGGAGGGAAATGAAAAGGGAAAAAAAATACCAACACGTGCGATGCATGTGGAGGGGAATGAAAAGGGCAAAAAAAACTATAATGCACGCGTGATGCACGTGGAGGAAAATGGAAAGGAAAAAAAAACCTGCCAACACGTGCGCTGCACGTGTTGACAAAATGACAAATGGTGACAAATGACACTAACCCCTTCTCCCATTATAATAGTAGAGATTAGAGATTATTATTATTCAAAGACATACAAACTTAATACCTTTCCTAGTATGTGTACATCTTGGACACAATATTTGAATGGTTCTCTGGTGAGCAAGATCAAATCATTTTCCACACAGCCTTTAGATGAAGCAGGTTCACTATCTTCTGGACGGCCACGGACAAGATGGAAATCATCAATCCTTTCAACTGAAAGTACACAATGACTGCCACAGCAAATGTCATCTGAGGATGTCTCTATAAATGAATTATGTAACTGAGCCTTGAACTCCTCTAGAACCAGTGGCCGAAATACTTCAACATAATGCTCCATGGATTCAAAACATAAGGGAACCTCTTTCCAGATTAGCTGAAGGTGTGTTCCTATTATCTTGAGCAGGAGATAATCCTACAGCATTGAAGTAATCTAATTCTAAAATGGGTCTATACCAGTCATCCAATCTTGGAGGTTTAAGTCTTCTAAAGCCAGCTCCCATTCTAGTAAGACCAGATTTGTTATTGGATGGCATTTGAAGTTGTATTACTTTCCGTTTTGGAACTGTAAGCGTAATTTTTCTTAGAACGGACTGGGGACGCTTGATGTTGTCAAGTGCATGTTCCAAAGGATCATCTACACTATCACATACTAACTCCTTAATAAGGGCATTCTCCTTCTGTACATCCAATTTTTTTCTGGAACTTGCTATAGAGGCTTGAACAGATAATTTGTGTTCATGAGTTTGGATAGATGGTCCCATACAAACAGAGTTAGCAACTCCAAGCGATGTGGCAATCTTATTTGAATTATTCAAACTGTTTATTCTTCGCTCTCTATTTGTATCTTTTGAGGGAAAAAGATAAGTGCTTCTAACACTAGATGGCACAACCTCAGCAGGCACTCCATAATCAAGCACATCATTCCCTTCATCTTGAGAAGAAACTGGTGATTCATTTGAAGGAAAAGGCTCCAGTATGTCACTCAAGGCATTAGAGTTCATAAACTCTCGAATTCTTACCAACATCTGGATGTATTTTGCTCTTGATCGTTGACTGATTTGATTTATGAACTTTGTTGAATGTTGACTGATTTGACATATGAACTTTGTCCTCAAATTTTAACTGATTTGACTTGTCACCTTCACCCACAAATTTTGGAATTTTTTCCCCAAATGATCCCCTTTTTGAAAGTTTTTCCAGAACTGTCCTGTTTTTTTTAATTCCCTAAACGACCTACTCGTTTTTTGAAAAAGCGAGTTTGGTTAAAAATAACTCGCCTTTTCAGAAAGCGAGTGTTAAACTTTTAATTTTCGAAAAGTTAGACTCGCTTTTTGAAAAAGCGAGTTATTTTTAACCAAACTCTTTTTCAAAAAGCGCGCTTGGTTATTTTTGTAAATATTTTCGAAAGTGGGTCAGCTTGATAAATACTTTTAGAAAGTAGATTAGTCTGGTAAATAATTTCAGAAAGTGGGTCAGTTTGGTAATAAGTTCTTTCTATATCACATTGTCACTTTATCTTCTTTAGATTACTATATATAAAATCGTTTGTCAGGAATTTCTATATCACGTTGTCAATTTATCTTCTTTGGTCATGATTTTATAAAGTTAGCAACTGTTTAGCAGTAGTCGAGAATATACATAACTTGACATTATTTCAGTATACACATAATTGATGTGTTTTAAGTTATCGAGAATGAGCCCATAGATACTCTCAATTTCCGGTATACAAATAATTAACTTTTGACCTATCAATCATATTATCAATCATATGTGCTGAGTTCTTGCGCCAAAAGTCTCACTCACTTTCTGAAAAAGCGAGGGTGATTAAAAGGGTCCATGATTATTTTTTTTTTGTATTTCACATTGACGAAAATGACCAAGTTATCCCTTCCTTCATATAACCAGATTATCACCTTAGGAATAAAAGGGTCATGCGATAGTGATAAAAGGGATATAACCAGATTATCCTTTTTATCACCTTAGGGATAAAAGGGATAGAAGGATCATATGCGCTGGGTTCTTGCTCCAAAAATTCTTCTATTAAAAGGGTGATTGTAACTTCGTTCATGGCTGCTGTTATACATAATGGTAGACCACAAAAGCCTGACGTGGTAATTGATGAGACATGGTTCTCTAGTTCTGAATATTATCAGCAGACTAAAGTTTGCTCATAATATATTATTTTGTATTTCTTGCACTTATTGGTAGGAGCATCAACATATGCCAATTCAGTATTTGGGTGGATAAATGTTAAAATTGTTGTCGAGGCTCATATCTGTTAACCATCGGATCTAATTTCTAAGATTGTGACCTAATGGTGAACTATTTTGGTTGATAGGTGTGCTGATGAAAAAGAGATTAGGTTTTGTATGATTCACTTATGATTTTGTATGATTCACTTATGGACCCATGCCCACAAAGAAAAAGAAAAATCCACCTAGGATCCAGCCCCAATATATCATTGGATTCGAAGCTGATTTTTTTTTTTTTTTTGTATTGAAGGCCCTGATTAGGGGTGTTGTTCTTTATTGTCTTTCTGTTTGGAGAATACTTACATTTTGAAAGTATTTACCAAACAGACCCACTTTCAAAAGTATTTACCAAAACGATCCACTCATTTTTTGAGAAATCGGGTTTCAGAAAGCGAATCTAGGCTTTCGAAAATCAAATGGCTCACACTCGCTTTCTGAAAAAACGAGTGAGCCAGTTTGAGAATTTTTAAAAAAAGTAGGGCAGTTTGGAAAAAACTTTCAAAAAGTGGGACAGTTTGGAAAAAAATTCCATGTAGTCTCACTCTTTTGTCTCTTTCACACACACAAATATACATGTATCTATATAATAAATTACAAAGAAAGCTATCAAGTGGCTCTCATTCAATCTTCCCTAAAATCAATGGCCTAGATTGATTCTTTCAAAACATATTTTTCCGCCCAAAATTTCAAACCCCAAAATTAAATTCCCCCCTCCCCCCCTAAAACTAAAAAATTCATTACTTTATTACTATCTCTCTCTTCTCTCTTCGATTTTTTATTTTTTTCTCTTTCTTTCTCTCTCTCTCTCTCATTCTTTCTTTATTTACTTACAATTTACAAACTTACAAATTTAGATCTTAAGATTTCAGGTTTGTAAAATTTTCAGAATTTTTATGGTTTTTTATTGCACATGTTATATTGAAAATAGCAAATATCTCTTCAACAGTTAAATTCATCATTTTTCATCCTTAAAAATCTAAGAAGTTGGATTTTACACCCTCATTTATAATTATACTAATAGAAACATGGACTTTTATTTACAACTAATTATTGTCATACCATTCAAACTTGAACTACATAATTGTTGTTTCACTGTTTACAGGGCTTTTCGTGTGTTGTATCGTTCCGAAGACGTACCGTAGGCACGTACCCACGGGCAAATCTAGTATGCATATATATTAGATTATGCTAAGACTATCCAATAACGGGTCGGGTCGGGTCGGGTCAAGTCCAAAACAAGGGGAAAAAACTACTCTTTTCCCTTATTTAAGGGTCAAAAAACCTTTGCTTAAGCATTTTTTTTAACACTGTATGCTGCTATTTGATGCTTTTCGCCACTTTTTGACGCTTTCCATTGCTTTTTAGAACACTTTTTAAAGAGTACTGCATTTCTTGTGCTTTGTGGCAAAATTAAGCGGTAAACAACCGCTTAACATTGTTGTGTATTAAGGGGACACAATTTAGAATGGGTTTAGTAAAAAATTTTTGGAGTTAGAAACCCGTCGGAATCTCAAAAATACGGGTATACCATGTATGCACGCCGGGTGTTCGGTGAAATGCCCGAACGAGATTTAGGTGAGAATTTGATGGGTTCGGAGGTGTAATTGAGTCTGATTATTATTATTAACCCTAATTTGAGAGATTAGGGCAAAGGGGATTAAAAAAATTAGGAAACAGAAAATTTTCTTATTAGAAAGCCTCCGACCAATATGTGAGTTCTTGTATTGGGGCCTGAATTCGAAATCTATTAATGTAGCTCACCTACATATGTCATTTGTGATGTGTGGGTGAAGACGGATTCAAATTTGGAGGTCCATAGGTCGAGTTTTGAGTTTTAAGCTAATCGGTTCTATAATTTTCCAATTAGGTGGAAAAAGTTGAACTTCGACAGGCTACCGGGCAGACGTGGGTCATCGTTTGCTCGATCCGTGAAGTGAGTATGTTGTATCTATAAATATTTTATATTGTGGCCAAATTTCGTGGCTTTCTGATATATTTTGTAGAAGTTATGCCAAAAATTAATTTTCAATGAAAATACGGATTTTTAGGGGCCCGAAAATGGGTTTTTGTGATATATGGTGAAATTAACTATTTTAAGTATATAAAACCTATATTATGGGTTAATGTGATGTGTTGAAGTATAAAAATTAAATATATTAAATGGTTTATGCATATTTTTACCTCGTGCATGTTTCGTACATGTTTTTGGGTATATAGGCCGATATAGGTAATTTGGTATATGTGGAGCCTTGTGTATGGGTTAGCATGCTATGGATGGATGTTATAAGATGTAATTAGACGAAATTAGTGATTGTGATCATGTTTTGGAAACCCGTGTATTTATAGTGTATGTTTTGTGCATGTTTTGGGACATATAGGCCCTTTTAGGTGATTTTATTTACATGGAACATGGTGTATGAACTAGTATGCTATAATTGGATATTATGAGATTTAATTAGAGAAAAAAAATGATTTTGGCTCCTTTTTCTTGGAAACCCGCATGTGTGGTGTATGCTTGTGATATATATATGATGATATTGACTCGTGATGCGATAATTGATGAAATTGGTAAGTGGGTATATGTTTACATTATAATTAGGTTCGAAGTGAATTAATGAGCAATAGTATGATATTATAATGTGATGAATTATACATTCTGATAGTACGATATGGAATAAAATAATGTAGTTCTTTTATTAAAGTTATAACTTGGCGTATGCCTATATATGATATAATGAGGTAATGAATAACATGGTATCCTTAATATGGGATGTTATGGCAAAACAAATATCATGGCGCTTATGCTTCGCTTAAGCAACGCTTTTTAGCGCTTTTTGAAACCATGTGCATATATGATTTGAATATTGAAATGTTGAATACATATGAACCAAACCACATGCGTATATGATTTGAATATTAAAAATAAGACTATCTAACTAGTCCACAGTTTCCGGCCGTTTTCGTGAAATTTTGTATTTGGCTGTTTTAGCCTCATTTGTGGGCTATAGTCCACAGTTTTCGGCTACTTCCGTGAAAATTTTTATTTCCCTCATTTTGTGGGCTATACTACACTATTTTCGATCACTTTCATGAGATTTCATATTTTACTATTTTGACATCATTTTGTGGGTCATAGTCCACAGTTTCTGGCCGTTATCATAAAATTTTATAATTGAATGTTTTAGCCTCATTTGTGGGCTATAGTCCACAGTTTTCTGCCACTTTCGTGAGATTTAATATTTTCCTCATTTTGTGAGCTATAGTACACTATTTTCGATCCCTTTCACGAGATTTTGTATTTTACAGTTTTACCCTCATAATCCACAGTTTCAGGCCGTTTTCGTGAAATTTTGAATTTCACTATTTTAGCCTCATCTGTTAGTCCACAGTTTTCGGACACTTTCGAGAGATTTTTAATTTCCCTCATTTTGTGGGCTATAGTATATTATTTTCGATCACTTGCCTGAGATTCAATATTTTACTATTTTAGCCTCATTTTGTGGGCTATAGTATATTGTTTTCGATCACTTGCCTGAGATTCAATATTTTACTATTTTAGCCTCATTTTGTGGGTTATAATCCACAGTTTCTGGCCGTTTTTGTGAAATTTTGAATTTGACTGTTTTAGCCTTATTTGTGGGCTATAGGGTTAGGGTTAGGGTTGGGGTTAGGGTTAGGGTTAGGGGTTAGGGTTGGGTTTAGGGGTTAGGGGTAGGGTTAGGGTTAGGGTTAGGGGTTAGGGTTAGGGTTAGGGTTAGGGTTAGGGTTAGGGTTGGGGTTAGGGTTGGGGTTGGGGTTGGGGTTGGGGTTGGGTTTAGGGTTAGGGTTAGGGTTGGGGTTGGGGTTGGGGTTGGGGTTGGGGTTAGGGTTAGGGTTAGGGTTAGGGTTAGGGTTAGGGGTTAGGGTTAGGGTTAGGGTTAGGGGTTAGGGTTAGGGGTTAGGGTTAGGGTTAGGGGTTAGGGTTAGGGTTAGGGGTTAGGGTTAGGGGTTAGGGTTAGGGTTAGGGTTAGGGTTAGGGTTAGGGGTTAGGGTTAGGGGTTAGGGGTTAGGGTTAGGGTTAGGGTTAGGGTTAGGGTTAGGGTTAGGGTTAGGGTTAGGGTTAGGGTTAGGGTTAGGGTTAGGGTTAGGGTTAGGGTTAGGGTTAGGGTTAGGGTTAGGG
>CM030368.1:30244-40869 GCA_017893485.1 Hemerocallis citrina | reverse complement strand
TTTTACCATGATTTGCCCTACCTACGTTTAGGATTTTAATTTTAATATGTGTTCAGGAGTTGCAAGGTCTCCCAGGATCATCTGTTTCAGTGCCTGATGCTTCTTCAAGCTTTCGGCCTAATGTACTATTATCAACTATTCCTGGGTCAGTACATGAAGGTCAACTATATCAGCAATCAGAGGCAGTAAATTCCCTTCTTAAATTTGTTTATGATCGTTCAGTTCTATTTCTAACAAAATCAACTTTTTCACAGAGCTCTGAATTCATAAGTTGCTTCCGTCCTGCTGTTCATGGGAATCTTCAAGTTTCCGTCCAGCTTCCTAATCAAGCCATACAAAATGAACCTCACTTTGTGGAGTTTGAAGATATTTATAATAGTGGTGCTGCTTCTCATTTTCAACCACCTTTACTCAATGGTACGATATACTATTTTGTTTCTCAGTCCATGTTTTATTTTGTCGCTCAGTTCTTTTAGCATGTTCCTATTAATTTAAGATAAACAAAATTTACCAGTATGGGAAGCAATGGTGTTCTTGCTGTGCGATGTCTACCTTTTGTTTTTGTAAAATACTAGAGCGGAGGTGAATAGAGTTTTGTAAAATTCTAACATAAAATAAAATTGAAAGAAAACAAACATGCAAGAACAAGTTCAAAAAATATCACCATTATGAACACAATGATTTGCAGTGTTTTGGCACCCTTGCCTACATCCACGACCTAAGGGCCATCTGCCTTAGAATTTCGCTATCCACTAAAACCATTTCTGTTTAATTGGGTCGAAGCAAACCCCCTTACAGTCCAATCTCTTCCCCTTAAGAGATCAATTTCAAGTATAAAATTATTTTCGATGTATAGGACGAGACAATCACAGGTCACAAAAGAAATAAAAGATCACAATGAATGCTCTAGAAATTGCCTTTTAAGGTTAAAAGAAAGTTGTATGTTTTCTCAAGATAATGAAAGTTCTTCTTATGAGAACAAAAGATTAATGAAGTATTTAACTATTTATAGAGTAGGAAATATTTTAGCCAAATCAATGTGCCTTTGAGGGGTCCATTTGGATTCTCCGAGAGGATTTCCAAATGAGACTCCAAAAATAAGGAAATGTTTTGAAAAAAGATTTGAGTAGAGAATCTAGAATATCTTTTCAAAACACATTTACTATATCCGTGGATTTTGGAAACGCTGAATAAAAAGATCCAATAATTAAATTAATATGAACTTAGAATTCTTGGATTACTTATTGCATTCATTTACGCAAGAAGAAAATTGAGAACTAGAAACACCCAAAAAAGAACAGTTATTAGTACAACTAAAAATACACCTCACATTACATAATTCAGGATATCTAAATTAAACCCATGCTTATTTTCTTTATTCAGAGAGAATCTATTTATGCCAACTTCATGAGATGAGTTATTACAACACAAAACAGTTTTGAATTGATGATAAAGAAGAAGAAAAAATCATGAATCATGATTGGACATAAAGTATAGTGTGCATATGAAAAAAGAATCTAAAGGAACTAAGACAAGCTATAATCCAAAAGTGACAATGTATGTATTTATTGTTTAATTAATTAATTAACTTCATATCATTATCAACCCCATGTAGAGGCTATATATAATTGTAGCAAAACAAATTAATATGTATTGTCTGTAGCTCTTTCCCCTGATGAATAGTGACACTACTGATAACACAAACACAGCATGGCAATGCACCCATGCACATGAGTGAATGTGTGACTGAATGACCCACTTCACCCACCAATCTTTTGGATTTTGGAATTATTTGTTTCAAGCCATTTTGCAGTTAATTAAACCGATACGTGTAAAAAAGTAATGCTATTTGGACTACACTGGGTTTGAAGTGACCATCCAACTACTAATTATGGAATGAAGGAAGCTAAGGAAAATGATCTCTCTTTCTCTCTCTTTAACTTTCATTTCTACTTTAATTTGCAAGGTTCATGACTTTACATCTACACTGAAGTGAAGGCAAGGCAGATATTTGTCAAAAAGGGTTAAGGGTGTTATGACTTGGATTTGAGAGGAGATCTTTTTATTTGTTTCTTTAATTATCATTGGTTTTGATTGATTTTTGAAAACTCTTACTGTTTGTGTAGGCTCACTTATTCGTCTCATATTGAAGACTCGATGTAGCGCCCCGATTCCCATATAACTGGGAAACCGTGACACATGCCAAGATCTTTCCTTCAATTAGTCACGATACACAAAATGCTGGAAATTAAAACTTTTTATTCAATACAGAGTTACCCCACAGTAATTACAAATATCAGTTTGTAATACCGACTGTAGCGCCTGCCCTTTTTCCTTTTTGACTCCAAACTCAATTCTTCCAATTTCTATATCACTTTAACCATAAACTAAGATAGTTGTGTTTCAGGGAAAATTTCGGCAGAGTCTCCCCTGTAATTTCTATCCCGAAACACAAAAAGCTTACGGAATTCTGCTCTAAATTCCGTAGCTCACATCACAGGCAATAATGTCACGGGCTCCCCAGGCCAAAATGAGCATCATCACACAGGCAATATATATATATGCTCTGGGGGCCAAACTCATAACGGTTTATCAATTATCAATTAAAAACCATAAATCCTTTTGAAAACGTAGTAAGTTTTTAGAAAATAACTTGTAAAAAGCTTACCACAGCTCCCGGTACTCCACAACGAGATGAGTACGAGTCCACACCATATCATGCCACTCCACACTCTACTCCCCATCATCATCCACATACTTACACATCAGAAATACAATTTAGAGCATAAAACCTTTACTATTTACAATTAAATCATAACAACGCATAGTAAAGTGAAGCTCCACTCCACCGGAACCTGAACCTATACCTCACCTCTGCACCGCTGAGGACCTGTAACAGTAGGGGCCTAGGGTAGTCCAGGGACCCCCTAACCCCCCAAACACTAAGAGGTTAGCCATTTCTGGTGTGAGTACAATATATTAATTAGCAAATAAATTAACTTATAAGTAAAGCAGAATGAACTTACGAATACCAAGATAAACCTGAACATGTAAATATCATAAATGGAATTTCACATCAAATACTCACTGCATCACTTCCTGCATGCATATCCATACCTGCTCATAGCATACTCATCATTAGTTTGGAAATCATTCCAATTTGTCACTTAAGGCCTATCACTTTACACCTTAAGCAACCATTCCTATAGATTTATTTTTCCATCAAGCTTTACATTCAAAAATACTCTACTATCACATAACTGCATCACTTCCTCGCTCATACTTCATCTTAAATGGAAAATAAACGTGTATCCTAATTTCCTAGTGTTTGTGTATGTCATGACCTGAGTCTAATGCAACAATACAGAATATAGAACAGATGCACTTAATCTAATATCAGCAAGATTCTGGATGCACATGCATCCCATACTACATGTGACCCAGGTCAAGCCCACATACTTAGTCTAATGCAAGCGAGACTTTGGAAACGTATGCATCCCATACTACATACTTTCCAAATCAAGTCGTTGTCTCTAAGTTTAGGGATTCGAACCCTCGCTATGCAATGCATTCTAATTTGGTCTACTTCCTGTTCTCGATAGATCGTGGCAATGAGGTTGCAGTTAACGGTCCCACCGTTCTGCAGTCAACAGCCGTGACAATAAAGATATACGGTCCCACCGTATGGCAGTCAACGGTCCCACCGTTCTGCAGTCAACAGCCGTGACGATAATATATACGGTTACACCGTATGGCAGACAACGGTCCCACGTTCCTGCAGTCAACAGCTGTGACCATAAATATATACGGTCCCACCGTATGGCAGACAACGGTCCCACCGTTCTGCGGTCAACATCCGTGATGATAAAGATATACGGTCCCACCGTATGGCAGACAACGGTCCCACCATTCTGCAGTCAACATCCGTGATGATAAAGGTATACGGTCCCACCGTATGGCAGACAACGGTCCCACCGTTCTGCAGTCAACAGCCGTGATAATAAAGATATACGGTCCCACCGTATGGCAGACAACGGTCCCACTGTTCTGCAGTCAACAGCTGTGACGATAAATATATACGGTCCCACCGTATGGCAGACAACGGTCCCACTGTTCTGCGGTCAACAGCCGTGATGATAAAGATATACGGTCCCACCGTATGGCAGACAACGGTCCCACCGTTCTGCAGTCAACAGCTGTAACGATAAATATATACCGGTCCCACCGTTCTGCAGTCAACATCCGTGATGATAAAGGTATACGGTCCCACCGTATGGCAGACAACGGTCCCACCGTTCTGCAGTCAACATCCATGATGATAAAGGTATACGGTCCCACCGTATGGCAGACAACGATCCCACCGTTCTGCGGTCAACAGCCATGACGATAAAGATATACGGTCCCACCGTATGGCAGACAACGGTCCCACCGTTCTGCAGTCAACAGCTGTAACGATAAAATATACGGTCCCACCGTATGGCAGACAACGGTCCCACCGTTCTGCAGTCAACAGCTGTGACGATAAAGATATACGGTCCCACCGTATGGCAGACAACGGTCCCACCGTTCTGCAGTCAACAGCTATGACGATAAATATATATACAGTCCCATCGTATGGCAGACAACCAGTATCACCACTTAGTGCTAACTCTCAGAACGAGTTGGATTATAGGGAATCACCTCTAATACCAATTCGGACTTCGAGCGAACAATAAAAGAAAACCTAATTAATGCAGTTTATTGATAACAAGTTGTTCTTCAAATCACACTCGGTGTCGATCAACAAAGTCGAGCCTGACTGGTCTGTCAAGGTAACAACCATCCCGGAATCACATCCACTGATTCCCAATACCTTCATAGGTCAGCGACCAAATAATTCCAGCCCGTGACCCTCAGCGAGTGGTCCAACGGCGCCCCAAAGATGCAGTATAAGCGAATGAAGGTAAGCACACACATAACCATCAATTCTTACAGACTCAGGCATCGAGACACCAAACACAACCCGACCAGAGCTATATCTCAACTCACTCATGTCTACCATGAGTACTAAGCACCGGAACTTATCTAAGTTCCAAATGAAAATGCTAATACAGCATTAAAAACCCGATAGCTCATGATCACCACGCTGCGATATGCAGAGGGCTCCTCATCAATTATCCGATGAAGTAATTCAAGAAGTAGCAGTAGCTGTAACCCAGGCTACGCTCATCGGAATTCAACACAATCAGACTTCTAGAAGGGTGGGGAGATCCCCAGCAATCCCCTAGTGGGCGACTCTCTCAACTATTTAAGAGCTCAAGTCCCCAGGCTAACTTAATCTTGAAGTCAATCTCAACAACAGGGTGCCAAACTTACAACAACCACAACTTCCAACATAGCACACAAATTCAGCAACTCCTTCAGCAGAGCGTTTACCGCCCGTGACCAAATGAACTCTAGAATTTCTAAAACTTGAGAATCATCAATAAACCCATACCAAAAGCTACTCTCAAGGTTCATAGCAAGATCATACCTACACAATGGTTATGATCTTTTGGACTTCAGTCCAAAAGCAATCGGCTTCAGCTCTGCCCTTTCAGACCAGCTGAACTCTGCAGTTCTGAGGTATCAACCGACCTCGATACTTTATAAAATTTAACCTATAGTTGTGGACACATACAAAAGTGTCCACACCAATCCTTAACTCAAACATTCATGCTACACTAAGATACAAAAACAGAAATACACAGCAATTCATAGTTTAAAATTTTCACAACGCACCATGTGCATAAAATAAAAGATATCATACTCACAAATTGCCCCGCAAAGACTCGAAGTGCCATCGCGTCTCCAAAGCCGCCAGTATATCCTATCATCAGAGTTTAAAGCAATTAAGGCTCAAGCATCCAAAAACAGTTACAGGAAAATAATAATACTAACTCCAATATCACACAGGCATTCTGTTGAACGCCTAGGATGCACACGCGCTTTGCACGTAATCACTCAAATCGTCCAAACCAATTATCAACATCCCAAATGTCACACAAGCGTTTATTGAACGCTTGGGATATACACGTGCGATGCACGTAATAACTAATGTCGACGAGATTCTTAGTTCCAAACAATTACTAAATTGCCCCCAAAATATTTTAATAGTCCAACTACAATTTCTATTTCTATACGAAAATTAATTTATATCCCTATAATTCTCTTTTACAAATCCAAAACCCTAATTTTTTTAGCAACTTGCAAAAATCCCAATAATTTGCTAATCTCTTGCCTCTACAATACCCAACACCTCCTAATCTCCCTACCACAATATTCCTATTCAAAATAAATTAGCCCCATTAAATTTTATACAAAAATAAAATCTAGGGTTTACCTTTTCGAAACCCTTTCGAAAAACGGACTCCGCCACGATGTAGAGGACCCTCCAATTAGTCAATCCCTCAATTTAATTTGGATTTGGTGAAGGAACGAAGTGGATTGAGCGGGAGAAGGGGGAGGCCGAATGGGTTTCGGCCGAACGTTTCCTGCGATCGGGAATGGAAGAGAAAAGAAGGGAGGAGGAAGGAGGAGAGAAAGGGGGGGGGGGGGTTATTAAAATAAATAAATAAATGAATAATTAGGAGTTTTACATATAGGCCCCCAATCTCAAAAAATATTTCAAATAAACCCCAACTCTCACTCTTTAAAATACTAACAATCAAAAATACATAAAATTGTCTCATAATAACCCTCCAAAAGCATAAAATAAGATAGACATTATATCTTATATTTCTCGATAAAATAATTATTATCGGAAAATATATATTCGCTCGAAATTCTCAATCGCGCACACATTTCGATGCAAAATAGCCATATGCTATTTTTTGGGTCGTTACACTCGAAGCTTTGTGTTTGGTCCCTATTGTAACAATCGTGTAATCATTTTTTTTGTAGTAGGGTTCGTGGATGATGTATTAATTGTATATTTTGTTCCCTTAAGTTATGTAGAATAGGGAATTATGTAAATCTGTGTAATATTTATGATTTTAGGAGATGATGTAAGTATCTGTATAGGATGATGATATAATATAGTGATGTTAAAACCCGTACCCGCAAAGTTATGGAGTATTGGGTTCTGTGTGTTGTTTTTCAAAGGTTTTTCTAAAAATTCATTACGTTTTCAAATGAATTTTTTGTTTTTATTTTGTATCTTGCATCATATGAAGATTTTGCCCCCAGAGCCTTATATATATGATGCCTATGTGATGTTGCTTGGATTGGCCTGGGGAGGATTGATATTAACTGTCTATGATGTTATATTTTAAATTGTTAGCGGAATTCCGTAAGGAATTGCTGTAAAAGGGCTAATATTTTAGGGGAGATTATGTCGAAATTTTTACCAAAATTCTTAAAAATCCATTACGTTTTCAAATGAAATCTTAGTTTTTATTTTGTATCTTGCATCATATCATGATTTTTTCCCCAGAACCTGATATATATAATGGCTGTGTGATGTTGCATGGATTGGCCTTAGAAGGATTGATATTAACTGTCTATGATGTTATATTTTTAATTGTTAGCAGAATTTCGTAATGAATTGCTGTAAAAGAGCTAATATTTTAACAACGATTCTTTCGAAATTTTTACTAAAAATTCACATTAGTATTCTACAATAAAAATGACCATTGGTTTTGATTTGATTGATTCCTTTTTCATTATAATGATTTTTCATTCTTGATCGTGATTTCTGGCGGGTTGAGTCGTCAATCCATCTGTAATTTTCATGTTCTCTTAATGTTTGAAATGTCTGATAGTTTGGCTTATGTGTTTTGATGTAAGTTATAGACTTTTTATAATAAAAAACATGTCAAATATCTTATACATTGAGATATATTAAAAATTGGGGCTAACAAGCATGTTTCAGATCAAATTTGTAGTAGGCTCTCTAGTATCTGGATACTAAATATATTAATATGGAAATGTAATTTTGTACTTAATCACATTTAACAAAAGGTTTTCACATGTACATCACAACAAGCTCTCTCTCTCTCTCTCTCTTATTTTTAACCTCTTTTAAAATCATACATGGTTAACTACATGAAAATATAACAACGAAGAATGAACTCATGCAGTTTGAGGCAATAACTGCATTACCAACTGAATTGCTACTCATGCAGTTTGAAATCGCTTATGTTTAAGTCATATAGGAATTGATTTCGATCCATTATTGTTGTAGATTCACACTACTACTTTTCAATTTCGAGCTCCTAACAAATGATCTTGCAAGATATAAACCAATAAACAACTTAATTCAGAATACATCAATATCTCAGCTAAATACACATCCATATAAATCATTCTTCACAAAGGCGTGCATATATTTAACTTTTTACATGCCTTTTTATATGCTGCATTGTTTATAGAAACGTGCCGTAGGCACGTGTCCACGGGCAAACCTAGTATCTAATAAATATAAATATGCACCGCACGTGTAGCCCAAATTAGAACATTCAAATATAAACTATTTTTTTCTTATTCAATATATATTTATTTAATTTGATGACTTTACTTTTTTATACGTGCATTGCACGTACCTTATACTAGTTTACATAATTTCTCAACAGACATAAAAATAAGTTAAATTTAATACATATTTGAGTTGCTTTACAAGAATAACACGAATGAATCTGAATGTTAATGGACGAACCCAAATCGAAAACATAATATTCACTGAGATTCCCAATTAAATAAAGGGTTTTTAACACGTATACCCCTAACAAATATGCTAATATCATATATGCCCTTCAAAAATGTATATTTTCATATATGCCCCTAACAATATGAGCTCATTTCTTATTTACCCCTAAAAGTTACCTCAAACTACGAGTATTTGAAACTTATAAGATTAGTGACGAATTTGGATATAAAACATGATGAAGAAGATGAAATTATAAAGATGTACTGTAAATTTGTCCATTTATTAAGAAAACTGAAGAAAAATTGAGAATGATTAATGTGTTTCAATCGGTTTTATAGACGGTTTAGTTTATAAAAAGTAATAAGAATAAGCTTAACTAGTAGAGGAAGGGTATTTCAGTCATTTTACAAAAAATCTATTAAACATAACTATATATTTCATACATTTTTATGTTTTTAAAGTAGTTTCAAGTTAAGGGGTAACTAGGAGGTTGGATACACATTGTTAGGGGTAAATGTGAAAATACACATTTGTGAGGGGTATATGTGATATTCACATATTTGTTAGGGACATACATGTTAAAAACCCTTAAATAAAGCAACGTTTCATATATAGTTCGTACATTCACAAGGCTCGGCAAAGCTCACCAAAAGAAATTAAATGGAACTACATTGATACAGCAGAAATCTGTCTCAATCAATCAATTTTAATGTTTCTTCTTTCAACAAATTCCCGGTTTACACGGATGCCGAGGTTGATACCGAGCTTGATATTGGGGAGGAGGGGGCGGCAGTGAAGGTAAATACGGAGGAGTGTAGGGCCGCCTCCATCCCTGAGCACCTGCCCTGCCCCCGATTACACCGACCGGCTCTTCGGGGCATCTAGTGTAACCCAACATTAGCAACTTTCTTGGAATACCTGAAATTTCAAGAAAAATGCAAAACCAATTTGAATTTTATTAGTAGGGACCCTTCAAAATTGTTTGGCTTATTTATGCAATGACAACAATGAAAGTGCACAATGTGGCATACAATTGGAGTTGGACATTGTTGGGAAGCAACTAAGGAGAGAGATGATGATGATGAGTGCAATGGTGGCAAGCTTAGATATTGCCATCTTTGCCATCTTAGATAGAAAATGGATTGTGATTTCTGTGAAGAGAAGTGGGTGAGTTCTTGTGCAATATATAGAAGAGAGTTGAAAAAAAGTATCTTGACTTTCCATATGTTATACAGAGTGTCCTGTTCGGTAGCTGGTTATATTATTAGGTATCTTGACTTTGCAAATGTTATACAGAGTGTCATTCTTATAATCTCTTTGACTTTTCTCACTACTTCTTAAAACCCTAGGTATATGAAAAGTTTTTAATAAGCCCCTGAGTATATTTGGGTAGGGTTCGAGTGATTTTACGTAGAAAGTAGTATATATATATAAGATAAATAGTTCATTTAAGTTTATGTATAATAGAAACAGTTCATTTATACATTGAACTGTAAGGTTTAGATATGAACAGTATCCATGTTAGAAAAATAATTCATTTCGATATGTAACTGTATATCTTTCACCAAAACATTTCATTTCAAAATAATCCGATTTTAGGGGCTCATTGAAAAGTTTTTATATATTTAGGGGTTAAAATAGTGCTGTAGTTTGAAAAATTAAAAGGGTTACAAAGAACATTTATCATCAGGGTCTAAATAAATTTACCTATGTTGTTGTGGGTCAAATGGAAATTTGTTGAAAGGGAAGCGAGAGATAGTTGACTTTGACTTTTGTGGTGGTCTTTGTCTTTGGACAAATGGCATCAGAAAATTTTGAGCATGTGTATTATATATAATAAATGGTAAAGCAATTTGAAGGAAAAAAAACCTATCATGTTATACTTCAATTGAAATCTCTACTTCTACTTCTACTATTTTTGTTTTTTGTTTTTTGTTTTTTGTTTTTTTTTTTTGTGGGG